>JARLTB010000089.1:3592500-3935324 GCA_030141615.1 Unio pictorum
TCTGTCATGTCAAAATGAAGGTGTGAAATCGACGTATGTAAAGGGAAAACATTCTTCGAAAAAAAGGATTTATGCAAATATTCGTATCATAACAAAATGGCAGAAGTGTCCGAGATTTCAGAGAAATATATGCAAGGTCAAAATGTACATGTTCAGGTTATTGTGGAATATATTGAAATCTTTTTCTAAAAATTATCTATCATCCGTAAGGATTCGTAACTTTTGTCTACCCTTGATCTAAAAGACTTTATGATGGATGTGATTATTCTGATTCTGAGATTTTTCCTTCCTCAGTTTTCCGTATTTGGAGACATTGTTAAGGTTATTCACAATCCTCTCTCCCAAATTACGTGAAGGATGTAATGCTAACAGGCATGCAAGTGAGAAGGAAGAATATAAATAATGATATCATATAACACATTACAAGCTTCTTGGAGTTCCTTTTAATGTGTAAGCATTTTTAATTAAAACCCACATACTGAATTCAATGTACATTTAATTGTTATCCTTGAGGTCACATGGATGGTCACTCTATTAAATAATGTCCAGGATGTGTTATAGCCTATTCAAGACTTTGTTCTCAGGTTATTTAATTTTTTTAGGTTGTATTATATTCAGAGATAACGTTTCAATGATTATTTTACTCTGTTACCGAATATTTCTAATCTAAAGTTGTTTAAGGCAAATGACAAATTCACAATTCTCTTTCACGCTCCTCCGTAAATCCCGTATCTGTTTTTAACATTCTTTTTAACGTATCAGACTTTGGGAAAAGGATTTTTTTAAATTAAAATGAGGACACAATATTTGCGTCACCGAAAGAGAGCACTTGATATAATTACATTCTTAAGTCGCGGATCTGTTATTTTACATGGTTATTTTCTTCAGTTAATGTCACTGTTTTTCCAAAACAAGTCAAAGTTGCAAGTTTGTACTGCATATTAGTAAAGGCCATACTTATAGCGAAAACATTCCTTTTCTGCAGTACCTATACATTTTCTGATGTCTTTCTTTTATCTCAATTGAGTCAAAAGCTAATGCGCAAAACAGGTCTGTAGATTAATTTGATAAGTAATTGTCCACGTTACGTCTCGTCTAAAATTGAGATATAATACATTTTGCTTGTTGGGCTCACGTTAATGGGAAATGCAGCATAGGAATTACTTTTCGGTCGGTCTATTCTTCGTCCAACTTTTGTTAATTTTTTTAAAAGTCTATATCATGTAAACCTTTATAAAATATTTCATTGTCCTTGACATGAATTAGTATGAAGTTGTGTTATTCTACGCTTCGACATGCTCGCACGCCCCATTTTACGATTGGTTTAATGAAATAGCCACTGAAATTTTACGTTACAGGACTTTGCGTTTTTATTACGTTTTAACCTGACAGTTTGATATTCCATTCAATGATAATGTTACCGCATTGGTAAAGCATGTTGATTCTCACTTAATTTTAGTCTTTTGTTGTCAGACAACATAACTCTCGGTTGGAGTTAATCCTTAAATACATTTTGCTGATGACTTCAACAACGTATATTCCGGCAGATTTGGACTAGAATTATATAGCGTACATAACAATATATTATTAATTAACTATTAAAGAGCGAAGAACAACATGAGAGCGTTTATTGCATAGAACCTTACACCTTGAGACATTTTATGATCAACTGCTTTAATCTCCAACTTAAAACGCGATCGTTACTACAGTTCAGCACATGAAAGCTTTTTTGTATTCGGTATATGTGACTAATTTTAAATTTCTTGACGGAATTGAATAATTATTTTAAATGTTCTTGGTGTGCAACGCATCCCCATTTTTCAAAATATTTTTAATATGCATTGACTCTGTAAATCATCTTAATTTAACTGTATTATCTAATTACCCTTTCTACCATATTTGCATCTCCCTCTAATCTGAAACCATCATATATTTGCACCATATCATCGTTGTATTTTTTAAAACTGATATTGCTGGTTGGTAATAAATCAATTTCGTAAATGCCTCCCTTTTATCATACAACGTCTTTCCGTTATGCCATACAGCCCTTCATTGGTAGCGCGTCGTAAAATTCACAATCAGTCAACTACATTGAACTCGGAATTAGCTGATTAGGATTATTAAATGATAATGTGAATCATAAACACGCAAAATGTGAAAGTACTGAAATCACCATTAACAAATTTGTAATATATGTGTTAGCATTATTATTCGTTGTTTCCCATTTTATGAATAAATTCTGTGCACAACTTCACGGGATCTTGTGCTGAAAAAAAGATTTCGGTATTGCAGCAAGAAAAAAAGGGGGGAAGAAAACCTTAATGCAGTAGATATCAAAGAAGTATTACTTGAAGAAAAGAATTATATTATAGTGTTTGGAAGTTTACAGCTCTTGTCATGCAAATATATCTATAAGTGTTTTTAAAAAGGGAGAATATATTTTTTCTATGTAATTGAATTTAACCGAAAGAACCCCACAAGTCAAGAACTTGTATTTTAATATTATTTTGCCGTAGACCATTTGACGGACTCCACGTGGTGTGCAGGTTCTACTAAACACTGTAAAAACATGCAACGGCACACAAAGACTCCCAAATAAACGCATATATACAATGAACATAATATACATAGGTACTTGGACGTTTCGCCCCATGGACGTTTCGGCCCAAGACATTTCGCCCCACTTCAATGGACATTTCGCCCCACATGGTTAATGGACGTTTCGCCCCATGGACGTTTCGCCCCACATCAATGGAAATATCGGACATTTATAAAAATTCACTACCATTACACTATTGTCTTCATTTTACTTTAGGGGCCTACCGTTAAGATTTAAATTATTAAATTCTTAGATTTCAATTACATTCAGCATGCCGTTATATCAGACAATATTTTCCTTTTTTTCTTCATTTATCTAATAATATTGATCAGAAATTAATCTATCGTTTACAGTGATCAATTTATATACGGCAGTACTTTTATTTTCGCTGTTACTCAAGTTTTATTTTCGCTGTTACACAAGCTGATGAAAACCATTTTTTTTTACCGTTTGTAGGAAATTGACATATCGCCACTTATCAATCATGCTGTTAGTTTACCCAATCAGCGAGCGTAATTTTTTTCAAGATCGGTTTAATTTGCTTTTCTTCTCTTGCCATTTATCAGCATTGTTACTTTGGATTTTTTAAAACTAGCTATAAATCTGATCTAATTACTCGACTGAACTGCTGACGGAAACAGTCCAAATTAATGTACTTCATTTCTATATCCCGAAGGTTCTTCATTACATCTTTTCAAAGCTGTGCACATAATAGCCCAACATATCGCGAACAAGGAGAAACACGGGGGGCGAGGAATGTTAATTTTAATTAACAATAACGAGATATAAAAATGTTTTCTGAGATTTATTTTTTTGAAATATGAGGCATGTATTTGTATTTTTAAATCAACACACATACCTAGTCAAAATTACACTTCAATACAGGTTAGAAGTGTCAAATTGTGATGTGCAAAAGTATACTTCTAAACAGTAACTATCCATGATTTTAAAAAAAATGCATTTAAGTAAAACATCTGCTACTAAAATAAGAAATTGAAATACAAATACAATAATAATAATAATAATAATAATAATAATAATAATAATAATAATAATGAGGACTTTATAGAGCGCCTAATCTTTAGAAGCTCTAAGCGTTCTACAACATTAGACAACTGCTCTGATCCCTTGCCAAAGACCCTTTTCGAAGTCAACAACAAATGAAGTTACTTTCGATTCAGGCAACAGGTCCTTGATTGACTGAAAAAACTGAAAATGGAAGGGAAAAAGTAAAACTATTCATGGACATACTGAAATTCAGTATAGTTCAGTGTCTTTTATTTGCTTGTACAATAATTAATTTGATAACCGATTTTCTAAATCGCTTTTTGATCCGGACGTGTATATTTAAGATAAATAAATTGAAAATATATTTTATGTGATAAAATACTCTTCGTTATTTTACACATTAATTTATTAAAGTAATTATCATAATCTTCTCTCATCCTCAGTACACACACACACCTTTTTGTAATGTCTCGTCTTCTTTCCCGACATGATGCAAAAACACAGCGGTATCTGTTTCAAGTCAACACCTGATCTCATAAATCCATGTATAGATAGCAGTTGATAAAATGGCTTCTTTACTAACTTGAATGTGCCATCAATATACCATGTTTTGGCCATTCAGAGAAGCTCCAGCTGTTTGTTAGTGGCAAAGATCAGGTGACGCTTCCTGCCAACGACGACATCAAATCTAAAGAACGGTTCACTGATGGTCGTGTTAAGAAATCCGTCGTCAAGCTGGAATATATATATATATATATATATATATATATATATATATATATATATATATATATATATATATATATACATATATATATATATATATATATATATATATATATATATATATATATATGTATATATATATATATGTATATATATATATGTATATATATATCTAAATATATATATATATATATATATATATATGTATATATATATATATATATATATATATATATATATATATATATATATATATATATATATATTTATACCACATACGTTAAAAATAACATGGATGGCATTTAAAGTGTTGGTATAAAGCAAATCTATATACCAATACTATTGGTATATCAAATAGTGATCCGCCCATAGCGCAATAATACGAATATATAAACATTCTTTCTACCGTAGGCCTATAGCTCTATGAAGAATTTCTACTCATTCATTAATCATAAATGACATGAAATTAACGACACAAATATTAATAGTCCTTGTTTTCTAAATATTAAAATGGTACACAATTTCATCGTAATCCTGTCTTTTTCCTCTCCCCCTCATGCAAAATAAGCACAAATCTGGAGTGAGAGAGAAATATATTGCGCTGGACGAAAACATTAAAGCTGAATTTGTACCAAGTAACCCACAGTACTCTGTTTCCTCGTAAACCTATGCTTACGCTTTCCTTGGGATTTATCTATAGTATTCATAATATCAATGATACATAGTTGCAATCGTCAGACGACACACAAGGCCTACATGTTAAATTTGTCGGTTACGATGCGCACATACTGTATTGTGTTTTAAGCCTTTGTTGTTGTTTCTGAAACCCGTTTTAATCGAGTATTAATAATTAAATATAAAACTGTCCAAATGGTCGCCAGCCCCCCCCCCCCGCCCCTCTCCGGAACAAAAATACACGAAAATGCAAGCGTTGTGTATTTTTGTTTTTGTCATCCGACGATGTCTCTGGACCTATGAATGATGGCAATGTTAGTCAAGACGTACAGAGAGAGAGAGAGAGAGAGAGAGAGAGAGAGAGAGAGAGAGAGAGAGAGAGAGAGAGAGAGAGAGAGATGTTTAGTCTGTAGAATCGCTAATTAAATCAAAATGATGACTTAGTTGAACTATCAATATATTAAAATATTTTAATTACCTCCTGTTGGTTCGTGATTCCAATTCGTTTATATTCCAAGCGAATTTCCATACGACAGTAGGTCAATGACAGTACATGCATAGTCTATAATAAGATCACCATATTTGCAGTGCACTACTTTCTTCATTAAAAAAAAACAACACAACAACATATTTTATGTTTAAATAATGCGTGTGTCTTATATTGATTTAATAAATGTGAATAAAAAAAGAAAATGAAAAAGAAAACAATCAACTTATCAATTTGAATATGTGATTGCGAATAACAAGAAAAATCGTAGAACTAGATTTTGTAGCAGACAGCCACTTGGTTGTGAGGAGGTCATTTACTCGGGCAATATATCAGGAGCACATCGTAACTCCAACTTGCAAATTTTTGTATTTGTATGTGATATAAATAAAATATATGTATAGTATGTACGCTGTATCATTGATATACCACTCGTTGTATAAATTTTTCATTAAAAGGAAACTCGGGCAAGCCTCGTTTCCTTTTAATGAAAAATTTATACATCTCGTGGTATATCATTGATACAGCGTACATACTATACATATATTCTATATTTATACCACATACGTTAAAAATAACATGGCATTTAAAGTGTTGGTATAAAGCAAATCTATATACCAATACTATTGGTATATCAAATAGTGATCCGCCCATAGCGCAATAATACGAATATATAAACATTCTTTCTACCGTAGGCCTATAGCTCTATGAAGAATTTCTACTCATTCATTAATCATAAATGACATGAAATTAACGACACAAATATTAATAGTCCCTGTTTTCTAAATATTAAAATGGTACACAATTTCATCGGAATCCTGTCGTTTTCCTCTCCCCCTCTCATGCAAAATAAGCACAAATCTGGAGTGAGAGAGAAATATATTGCGCTGGACGAAAACATTAAAGCTGAACTTGTACCAAGTAACCCACAGTACTCTGTTTCCTCGTAAACCTATGCTTCATAATATCAATGATACATAGTTGCAATCGTCAGACGACACACAAGGCCTACATGTTAAATTTGTCGGTTACGATGCGCACATACTGTATTGTGTTTTAAGCCTTTGTTGTTTCTGAAACCCGTTTTAATCGAGTATTAATAATTAAATATAAAACTGTCCAAATGGTCGCCAGCCCCCCCCCCCCCCCCCCTCTCTGGAGCAAAAATACACGAAAATACAAGCGTTGTGGATTTTTGCTTGTGTCATACGACGATGTCTCTGGACCTATGAATGATGACAATGTTAGTCAAGACGTATAGAGAGAGAGAGAGAGAGAGAGAGAGAGAGAGAGAGAGAGAGAGAGAGAGAGAGAGAGAGAGAGAGAGAGAGAGAGAGAGAGAGAGAGAGAAAGAGAGAGAGATGTTTATTCTGTAGAATCGCTAATTAAATCAAAATGATGACTTAGTTGAACTGTCAATATATTAAAATATTTTAATTACCTCTTGTTTGTTCGTGATTCCAATTCGTTTATATTCCACGCGAATTTCCATACGACAGTAGGTCAATGAGTACATGCATAGTCTATAATAAGATCACCGTGTTTGCAGTGCACTACTTTCTTCATTTAAAAAAAACAACACAACAACATATTTTATGTTTAAATAATGCGTGTGTCTTATAATGATTTAATAAATGTGAATAAAAAAGGAAAATGAAAAATAAAACAATCAACTTATCAATTTGAATATGTGATTGTGAATAACAAGAAAAATCGTAGAACTAGATTTTGTAGCAGACAGCCACTTGGTTGTGAGGAGGTCATTAAACTCGGGCAATATATCAGGAGCACATCGTAACTCCAACTTGCAAATATTTGTATTTGTATGTGATATAAATAAAATATATGTATAGTATGTACGCTGTATCATTGATATACCACTCGTTGTATAAATTTTTCATTGAAAGGAAACTCGGACAAGCCTCGTTTCCTTTTAATGAAAAATTTATACATCTCGTGGTATATCATTGATACAGCGTACATACTATACATATATTATATATATATATATATATATATATATATATATATATATATATTTATATATATATATATATATATATACAGAGAGAGAGAGAGAGAGAGAGAGAGAGAGAGAGAGAGAGTTATAAAGATACAAGAAACAGAACGGTTCTTTAAGAGAATGCTCGATAATACTTGGCAGAATGTTATAAATAGAAATAAATAACACGTAGAGTACGAATTAATATATATAGAGAAAAAAATTTTAAAATACAATGCAACCACAGATTTTATACAGAAAAAAAATCATTCACTTACGGTAAACTTAAGATCTCTGGGATCTTCTTGGTCTGGTTGCGGACCTGGTCCGGTTGACCATTCTAACTAGGTTCGTCTCAGCTACCCTGGATGCCTCAGATTGTAATGGTTCTCCATGAACTTCTATAGCCTCATTAACCAGTGCATGGGCTGTTTCAAACAAATTATCTTTCCCTAATAATTTGGCCTAAATGAAAACAAAACCTTATATAGTATATGTATGTATGTATGTATGTATGTATGTATGTATGTATGTATGTATGTATGTATGTATGTATGTATGTATGTATGGACAGATATTTGTATGGATATATGAGTGACGAAATTTTGTCATTATTGGCACAGTACAACTTTTCAATACTGCATAGTTAATGTAGCAGAACGATTGGAAGACGAAGATCAACATAATCTCGTTTAATGTAGACAATAAAGCGATATTTCTGGATTTAGCATAAATTAATTATAAGTAAATTGATTAAAATTTAACCAACATATACTGTTAATAATATATTGATAGAATAGACCAAGTATTTATACAGATTAATTATGTTCTGCAAAATACCTCGGATTTGATTTTAACGGCTGCTAACAACCCAGGAGTGGCAGTGTGGCTATGGCTCTGATGACTTGGCAAAAAGTCGGCTTCTGTCTGTCGCACGGTTGCAGGGCATTGCGTATTCTTCCCACGCACGCTACAACGCCATTCGATGGTTCCATTCTTTAGCTCACGCTTAACAACAAAACTATATCCAGCACTATGTATTAATTTCCTTTTTCCTCGAGTGGATCCTGAAGCTACTACTTCAAAGGTTATACTGTCCTCAGAATCCACTGGCACTGCCACTTCTCCATAAACAGTTTCATTCCTAACTGACCTGAGGAAAGGAGAAAAATCGTGATTATCAAATACAAAAAAAAGAATATTTTACACGCACAAAAATTAGTTATGTATATCAATATTACTGAAATAAATTGTTTCGAATTTCTGCGCTTTCTTGTCCGCTCCGCTTCGCTTTTAAACTTACGCTTCTTCTTCTTATGGTGTCAAAGATCTGTATGGGCGCTCAACGTCAAATGAAGAGATGTCGGCTGCAAATGTTGATGCAACATCCTTGTTGACCGTAAACTCGTTCACTTGTTGATTTCTATCCAGCCTGTAATTAGAAATATGTATTAACGCGTCAGAAAATGTTGAAAACATATATATATATATATATATATATATATATATATATATATATATATATAATAAACAAGTTGGACTATACCGAATATGGTATTTACACATAAAGACGTATGCAAGCACCCGTACGATTTTAATAAATAAAATAGCATTCACCTTGTCGAAATATCATCTTTAATGATATAAATCGACTTCGAATTTCTCGTGCTCTCCATCGGCCCCCGTGCTGTACCGGTATACATTTCAAATCTGGCAGATGTATTTGGTATGCTGCCTAAGTCCATTTCGACATCGTAGCCATCTGACTGTAAACAGTATTAATGTTAAAACGTGTAGCCCAAGAAAAAACAACGAAATATTTGATACAAGAAACATTATTTTTACTAATCTACCAGCATTTGTGATAGGGAGAAAGTAGGCAGCGTTCCACGTTTTGTTGGCCATTTTTATTTAACCGTAGCTTAAATACATCGAATGCGAATGGGAATCAGCTACTGTAGCATGTCTTTATTTTTTAAAATATTTCGTTTGTATTGAAATCTTACCTCAGGTTTAGAACTGCACAGGTCACACATAAACTGAAAAGATATCTTTTTGCGTCTAAGAAGGCCATACTTGTAGCTTGATAAACCTGTAAATAGAAACCATTTCGTAGTATCAGTTAGTTAATTAGATTTGTCTTATGATAACATTTATTTTGAAAGACATTTGGATATACTGAAACATGAACCATAACATGCGAGAAAAGGTCACTAGATACATACAATTATTATTTTAAAAATGTATTTATTTTGTTATGCCCGTTCAATTACGGAATGATCTATGATGTAGAAATAAATAAATAAACTTACCAGTATTTCCACATGCTCTGTGCTGCCATAGGCCGCAAATATCGCAATCTATGGCTTGGTGTCGACGTGCAACTGGTTTTCTGCAGTAAATGCACGAAGACATGGTTCGATCTATTGATTTACGTGATTTTAAAACAACTAGTACCAAGAAAAGGAAATACTGCAATTTATAGAGCCACTGATAAATCTCCATGCAAACACATGCCCGAGCTTCTATAACAAACTATCTGTTGGACAATGCACTTGAAAAATCCTAATTTTTATCCTACAACTCAGATTTTTATATACTAAGATCAAACGTTTATTTATATGTCATTATTTTAGTTATTAGTGAACGCCATAACATATGTGCTAAATTGTAATTTCCTTTTCATAAAAGCTAACACGACTTACTCAAAACCCTTGCAGCAGCTTAATTACCTTGATACCACATTTAGTAGATTATTTAACTATGAAGATCAAAGAAGTTACCTGGCTGTAATTAAGTCCTATTAATACTTGCTGTGAGCAATGGTGAACGCCAGAACATTTTTTCTTTATGGCACCAGACAAATGCACCCCTACTTATAAAAAAGTTGTTTTATATGTGTATGTTTTCGCCAAACGTATGTCGTTTGTTTACTTTATACAATATTTTTGAACAAAAAAAGTCAGTTTTCCGTGTAGGGACAGCCACTAAGTCAAATTACCCATGTTTTATTATTATATTTTCTTTTTGGATACAATCAATACAATGATAATTTGTCATTGTTTTATTATATTTAATTTAATTGGGGATTTTTGCTGTTGTATGCTTGCAGATGTGTGTCGTTTCTTGCATTACCATTATACTGAGACAGAATTTGGGATTTTGTTTATTTTTATGCTTGCTGGTGTGTGTCATTTCTCTAATTACATTATATGTTTGATCATTTTGTAATGGTTGTGAATTTATATAAATGTCCGATATTTCCATTGATGTGGGCCGAAACGTCCATGGGGCGAAACGTCCATTAACCTTGTGGGGCGAAATGTCCATTGAAGTGGGGCGAAATGTCCATTGAAGTGGGGCGAAATGTCTTGGGCCGAAACGTCCATGGGGCGAAACGTCCATAATCCATATACATATACAATGAATAAGTGAGTTTGTATGTGTAGACAGACGAGACGTTAAATGCAGGTTTCATTTTTTTACAATTTTTAAATCTCTGTCGATCACTTTCAGTAAAAGGCCGGTTTGTCATGTTTCGTTGTTAGACTTAGTGCGGCAATTAAATAAGTTTATTGCGGCTATAATACCAAAGACACGCAAAAGACACGCAAAAGACCAGTGCGACAAAAAAAAACCAAAACAAAGAAAAACCATAGAAACTCATTTAAAAATATCATCAATGGAAAAATATGAATGTGCGTATGTCATAATGTCTGCCTTTGTATATCTTTATGTATCTTTGGATATATTTCTCTCTCATTGTGCGTGCGTGTTTGCGCGCGCGTGTGTGTGTGTGTGTGTGTGTGTGTGTGTAAAAGTCCTGCAAATGTGAACAGAAACACGCAATACCAGTACGACAAACTTGTATCACATAAAAACGTTAAGAAATATATTATGTGGAACAATATCAGTTTCTTTGTGTTATGTTGGATGTATTTGTACATAAGTTTATATCTTTAAATGTCTTTGTGTGTCTTTTTGTCTTTGGATGTCTTTGTGAGTCTTTCTGTCTTTGCCTGTCTTAGCAGTGTTTATTAGGGTCCTGGTATATAGATAAATAGCATGAGTGTTTCCAACTACCGCTATATGGTAAATCGTGTATGTGATGTGTGTATGTGTTAAATTTGTACTTTACCTTCAGTGATTTAGATTTGCATTATCTCTTTTTTCTGACATACCTACTAAAGTCATCTATGCAAGTTTTATTATTTAACTTGCAAGATAAATGAAAGTAACTGATTTTTAAACACTAATAGTTTGAACTGGTTGCTTAAATTTACCATTATCTGTCTCAGTAGCATCTATCATCCCAATACTTCCTGATATTAAATAGTAACATTCTTTTGCTCATAACCATTTATGTGTGTGTGTGTGTGTGAGAGAGAGAGAGAGAGAGAGAGAGACAGAGAGACAGAGAGACATAGACAGAGAGAAGCAGCGAGAATTGACATGATAAGAAAAACAAATGATCACTAATTGCTTGACATTGAATTTCACATGCCTGTCATCCTTTATCTTACAACTTAAAATGTATAAAAGTAGAAGTGCGTTTTGATTTCATTTTTGGAACATTCATCATCGTATGCAATATTTTTCTTAGAATTATTGAAAACATAAACGATGCTTTTACCCCGAGTGATGTTTAGAACAATTTTAATTATTGTCGCAACAGTGTAGACATTCGGCTATTATTAATGTACTAAGTGTATTTACAGCAATTATTGCGACAAATTTTTTACATCACAACGGAAACAGCTGTTAATTTTAATCTACTGGACCTAATTTATACATTGTTTCAAACAATAAGTTGTTTGATAAGTTTTATCACTCGTATTTATGCACACTGTGTACATGTGCATATTTTAGAATATATATTGTTTTACAATATGCGCCAAAGAAGCTTTCTAACTACATATTTATAATTTAACCAAAACTAATTTAATTATTGTCGTTTATTAAAGGTGGTCATGAATACAAATCAGATAAATATTTTAAGGAAGAGAGATAGACATGTATGATTCATATAGGTTTTGTCCGGATATGTCTGGGCCGAAAATGACTTCTGAAATACCCAACCCTTTCACTGATCGTATAACTAACTAAAGAAAAGAAATACATTTTGCAAATTAAATTATCTGACATTAACGGTTCTTGTAAAATTAATGCCGTTCAAAAGTATTCAGTTTAGAACTATGACGTTTTATATTTAATTCATTTCGACGTATCCTGTTATTGGTCGTTTTCGAGACTGCTGAAAACGCAGTGACGAGATAAGTTCCACAAAATCCGTCTATGACTATCACTATCATAACAACACCGCGATGAGAAGGCAGTCAAAAGGTACGGAGGAGGACCGTGATATTTGAAAAAAGGTCTGAGAAAAAGGCAAACATAACGAAAAGCGATCACGAAGTAAAGATAGGATTCGTGTGAAAATTGGTGATCGACTGCGATATAACCATATCAAATTCCGCAATTCTTTCATTCCTTTCATGTAGATAATAATTGTGTATTCAACTTTGTATTTACGGCAAACGGTTCATGAATCTGAAGTAAACATTGCATATTACATTTCAAAACCATTGCATTTTGCATTGGAAGGACACCAATTACAAATGTTTAGATCCTTTACTGTGATAGCATTCAAATTCAAATTCACAAAATGGAAAAACACTTGTGATTCTAAGGGAATTTTCGTATCTCACTCATTCTACTATAATGTGACCAATTAATGATTATTCATGTCGTTAACAAATTTGCAGTCGTAAAACGTTTATTGAATTCATTACACCATTAGTTTCTGTTTTGATATATACTATAACACGTTTTTTCTCATTTCAATTTAAATAAAGGTATCTAGACCTTTTTAATTGTGAAAATATATCAAAAATGAAAATCTAATTTACACGTAAAGTAATGTGTCGCTATGCATGCATCCACTTTTTGAATCCTTGACACTTTTTTGTGTTGGTGCTTTTCTCTCTATATTTCGATATTTCTATATTTTGTTGTTTTGCTTGATTGAAAGAAGACACGATCTCATGCAATAAATACATCGATTATGTTTTATGCTGATTTAAACCTAGTCGCAAAAATTACATTAACTTCCGTAACCTTTTTATGTATATAACAAAACGTTTGGTTAAATCGAAAACAACTATCGGGTTTTTTGTAAGCTAAAAACAGAAAACCGTTAGCTCTGATCTTAGTTCTGTCGAAAAGAAATAATTGGAAACTTTCTGCTAAGAAGATAATGAAATATATAAAAAAAGATGTCTTACTTAAGACATTAACTTCCGTAACAACTATCTCTGTAAAATGGTAAATTTAAACGGTAAATATTAGGCGAGTTTCACTGCAAGCGCTGGAAATCTTTAATATAAACTATTCAACGAAGACATTATCGATGTCTGTAACCAATAGTTAAATTTTAAATATAAAATATTAACTTCCGTAACTTTTAACTTCCGTAACGGTTTTTTTCCGGAATCAGAAGTCGATACCGGATCAAGACTTGTACTTGGTGGTTATTTTTCACGATTCACCGGAAGATTATCGAATATAGCAGACATCATTTATCAACGATTTTTACCACTCTTACAAAGAAACAAGCATCTAAACAGAATCTAAATTTACAAGTAACAAGTTTCCTGGAGAGAGAAGATAACAGCTCAGTACTTGTCATCAAAAAGAAGAGTGATGTAGTGGTGATTGAAAACATCGAGCATCAAAAGAGTTTTATCAGACTATAAGCATAACCTACATGACAAATTTCGCTTAGAGAATCCTGATATCATGGTGTCACGAGCTCGTTTCTACCAGTCAAGACCGAAATATTTGTTGCTAGCTAACTTTGCATCTAGAAGAACCTGTTTATGCGCACGACATCAAAATATGGCTTTGAAACTTAAAGCAATGAGGTCATTGGGTCTAAATCTTCCAAAAAGTCCAGATGCTTTCATTTAAGAACAGGACACGAATGAAAAACTGAAAGAAACACTTGAAACCGGTCTCCCAGATATGGTTAAATACACTCAATGGAAAAAGGTAGTAGAAGGGCAGAAGTCAAGATGGAAAGAAGTTGATGAAGCTGTAGCTAAAACCGATTTTATTCATTTGATGGACAGTCAAACGTCAGAATTCAGAAACCACGTCAAGAGGGTAAAAGTACAGTACCAAGAAATGAGAAACCTTCGAGAAAATTTACCCGAGAATGAAGTAATGTTATGGATGGACTTTGCTGAAAACTTTGTGTGTACCTCCGTGGAAGCAGTCCAGTCTTCATATTGGAATCAGGCTATGGTCAGTCTCCACTCTATGGTTGTTTATTTTCCAAAGTCACAAGGCCAACGTCTTCAAAGTTTTGTGGGAGTCTCTGATGTCTTATGTCATAACGCAACAGTTGTTTATACAATTTTGAAGAAACTCATACCAATGCTGCAATCAACTTATCCATCAATCAAAACCATACACTACCTTACCGATTCATCAACGAGCCAATATAGAAACAAAACAATCTTTAAAATTTTGGCTGACCACAATGAAGACTTTGGTATAGCTGGTCGATGGAACTATTTGGAATCGGGACATGGCAAAGGCCCGTGTGATGGTTTAGGTGCTAGCATAGAAAGAGCCGCAGATATGGTCATTCGTCAAGGAAAATGTCTCATTCAAAATGCTGAAGATTTCTACGCGTGGTCTAAGCAGACGGAAGAGAGTGGTAGCAAAATAAAATATCTGTACTACAACCAGGCATACGTTGACATGAGCAATGAAATAATACAACAGAAAGAGAAGCCTATGCAAATATCCGGTACCTTTAAGTTACATGCAATTGTGCCAATAAACTCTTGTACGATCCTTACTAGAGAAACATCATGTTATTGTAATGGTTGTCTTGTCAATCCTCAAACCAGCGTCCATGAATGGTAGGAACATGTGATATGTAGAAGACAGGATGAGGAAGTCATTGATACAAATGGAACTCTCATGCCAACTTTAGAGGTCGCTGCCGTTACAAGCGACCAGGAAGAAGTGTTTGAATATGAACGCATTCAGTACTCTGACAACCATCCCGCTGGGTCTCTGCTGTTTACGAACGAAATTTTTATTTTGGTCAAATATTAGCCATTGAAATTGACGATGATGAAGTAGAGATCAATTTTTTAGAGAAATCAGGAAAGTATGGCAAAGCATTCAAAATGCCGTCTAGGGAAGACAAATTGTGGATAAAAAGAGAAAAACTTCTGACCATATTAGAAAAAGAACCAAGACCTGCAGGAAAATCCAAACGATTGGATAAAACTTACCTGATTGACAAAAGTGAGATGGAAAAGGCCGAAAGGTCTTTCAAAATGATCAAATAGACAAAAAAACATGTTTGCCTTTAATCAGTGAACTAAAAGAATAGAATTACTTCGTTCCCTGTAATACAATTTTTACGAATTCTTTCATGTTCTTTCATGAACTTAGTAAAGTTAACTTCCGTAACGTTTTTACTTGTTTTTTATAATGGAGATAAAATATACAAGTGCACAAAAACATATCACCTTAACTTGAAAGATAATGCATTATATTAGCACAAACAAGGAAAGTTAACAATAACTGGCTCTCCCAAACACGCTTTTGGATAGTTTATTTGTTTATGTGTGACTGTTATCCAAACGCAGTTTAGTCTATTTTGAGACTTTATTTGTAAAAACAAAGTATAAAAAACAAGCCTTCTATAATATATAACTAAAAGATAGATCAGAATTTAGCTTTAAAAAGTGAGTAAAAGGTTGAAATTTACTATTAATTGGATTGAATAGTCTTTAATTGATTCAACTAACTTCCGTAACGACAAGGTTCACCATGAGAGATGCATTTGGCGTAAAATGAAAACGGTAAACAATTTGTGGGCAATTTTTTGTTTTCATGTGCGGTGAAATGTTAGTAATATGATTAAATATCCAAAACTATGAATTTAGATTGAAAAAAAAATCACTGTATTATTCTGTATTTGGTCCGAATTTAGTAGAATCACTGATCTATGTTACACAGTAGCAGTGGATACATTACAAACAACACGTAGTGAACTAATTATTATAATATGTTGAGTATTAAATTTGAAAAAAAATACTGTTTTTAAACAAGCTGTTTGTCTAAATTGCAAATATGAAAGAAAGATATTCTACAAAACATGTGATATGATTGAAAGAAAGGTATTCTACAAATCATGCGATATGATTGAAAGAAAGGTATTCTACAAAGCATGTGATATGATTGTGTTACGTGCTTAGGCTCGAATAAACAGTAACATAGAAAGAGTGAAAATAACAAGCTTGTAAAAACTTAATAAAGAATTTATTGAGCACAAATATTTTCCAGAAAAGAAAAATAAACTTACTGTTTTAAGAATCAATTCCAAAAGTAATCCAAAAATAATTCAAAATATAATCCACTAGTGAAATTACAAAAGTCCTGGTAATAGATGTCCTAATAATTCCCAGTTCAAATCTTAGTGAAGCATCCAAGATGGAAGACGATGTCACGTGATGAAGTCAGTTCTGGTCTTATGAAATTCAATGAGCACAATTATTTTCCAGATAAATAACAAAATAAATCCTCTTGATCCAAACGAATTGAAATAATTTCCAGTACAATGTATTTTAAAATAACTCAAAACAACACAACCTAATATTCTAACAGCCCAGCTTCTACTAAATAGTTCGCTCCAAAACATAATTTATATACCTGTTGTTACGTAAACAAGGAAGGGGTCACATGATCTTCTAGAATCTTTAGAACAAATTTACGTTCAAAAAATATCTTGCACACCGTATGACCCAGATGAGAATCAGTTATTTTTACTCTCAAGAACTAACAATAGAAAGATGTTGACAACAAAGCTCCATAATGTCCTTGGAATCAATGAATCATTTTAAAAGCTTGTTTGCAACTCTGAAGCCAGGTCAGAAATGAGGTCAACATCTGGTGTTTTTTGTAGAGTATAGGTCATCCCACTTTTTAAAAAAATATCTCCCAATGAATGAATCTTAAACTTAAAATGTCAAATTTGAATCTGACAAACAAACAATTAAAACAAAAATAAATGACTTAAATGAAATATACGTAAGAATTGAAAGAAAGGTATTCTACAAAGCATGTGATATGATTGGAAAGAAAGGTATTCTACAAAGCATGTGATATGATTGAAAATAAAGGTATTCTACAAAGCGTGTGATATGATTGAAAAGAAAGGTATTCTACAAAGCGTGTGATACTATTGAAAGAAAGGTATTCTACAAAGCATGTGATATGATTGAAAAGAAAGGTATTCTACAAAGCATGTGATATGATTGAAAAGAAAGGTATTCTACAAAGCATGTGATATGATTGAAAAGAAAGGTAGTCTACAAAGCATGTGATATGATTGAAAAGAAAGTTATTCTACAAAGCATGTAATATGATTGAAAAGAAAGTTATTCTACAAAGCATGTAATATGATTGAAAAGGAAATATTAACTGTCTACATTATCTGCCGCGCATTACCAAGATTAGAAACTTTCATTGGCACATTTTTATAAATTATTGAAAATGCATATTCTATAACTAATACCTATCTGGAATGCATATTCCATAACTAATACCTATCTGGAATGCATATTATATAAATAATACCTACCTGGAATGCATATTATATAACTAATACCTACCTTGAATGCATATTCCATAACTAATACCTACCTGGAATACATGTTTTATAACTATTATTTACCTGAAGCAAATATGAAGCAAATTTTTATAATATATTTTGATATACAACGCATTATATTTTCTTAGCAGCAGAGAGGGTGAATCGGACAACTTTTAAACAAAAAACGATTTTAACCGTCAAAACGGCAAATAGAGCCTTCCTACGAATTTTAATGTTTTAACAAAAAAAAAATAAAGTCTCCATTTGCCAAACAGAGACTTAGTGATTTTTGTCTGAAAACACGATCTTGCAGGGGTCTTCGAAATGAGTAAAAACTCACCCCGTTGATTTCAACCGAATATTTTATCAAGTCCGATACGATATCGTGTCCTCGGGTCTGCTAAATTTATCGTCACAAATCCGTGTGGTATTGACTGAGCGTGACTAAAGAAATTTCTAAATTGATTATGATTCATATCACCGCTGCACCAGGTCTGATGAATATTTCGTAGCGTATGAGTATCAACTCCGTTAAATACACACAATACATTGCAGTTATCTCTGATCACTTTTGGTATTTGTATGTAGCGTTGAGTGACATATATCACATCAGTGTTTTTGTGCCTGCCTCTAGAAAAGATCCTAGCAGGATTTTTTTGATTATCTAACATCACATCGTCATAGACAACTAAATTGTTAATACTTTCGTCGATGGAATCAATGCTCGGTGCTTCCTCTATATCAGTAATAAATTCAATGATATCATGATCGATTTGAAATTCTTTTGCTTTCTCGTTAAAATCCCTTAGCACTTCATAGCATCGCTGATCGTCTACACTCGGGGCTATTAAATACAATTTGTTCCATTTCATCCATCTCGTTATTAAATTAAGTAGCAATTGTCTTTTACCTCTTCCAGATGGTCCGATTATAATCATTCTAATTGAATTCGGCAACATTTCATGGTGTTTAATAGGTTCCCGTCTTCGGGTAGCTGAATAATCAATTATATTCATACTGTTATATATAAATTATGGATCTATATTGTGTGAAGTGTAAAAAACGTACTGGCACAGATGACTTGACGACGATTACAACTAAAAATAACCGATCAGCACTTTCTGGTAAATGTGTACAATGTAGTACAAAGAAATTTAGATTTGTTTCCAAGGATTTAAAAAAAAACGAGGGGGTGATATCGCAGCCAAGCTAACTAAACTCCCTGGAACCCCATGGGCAAAATACCCCGGAGAAAAACACCTTCCAGGGTATAGTTATTGTGGACCGGGAACAAAACTTGATATCAGACTCAATAATCATAACCAACCCAAAGCCGGTGAAGAACCAATAAACGCCATTGATAGGGCGTGTCACGTTCATGATGTTGCTTATAAAAGCAGCAATTTGCAACACAGGAATCTAGCTGATGTGAAATTAATTCATGCGTTAAATGCTATTCCTGATAAATCCTTCAAAGAAAAATTGGCTTCCTTTTTGATAAAATCGGCTATGAAAAGTAAATTGATGTTAGGTGCTGGTAATTAATAACAACATGGAATCTATTTATTATTCTCCGAAAGGATACTGGAGAGGCAAGGCAGCAATCAATAAACTCGCTAGCGCTGCAAAAGTGAAAAACCCACTGCGGCTCATTGGTTATCCAAACAGGCAATATGGCAAATTTATCTACCACCGCCTAAACAAATTAATTTCTTGCATTTTGATGTGACTGTCCCTAATGAAGTTCATCAAGCTGATATACTATTTCTGCCACATGATGGTGGTTACAAATACGCGTTAACTGTAGTTGATGTTGCAAGTTGATACAAAGAAGCAGAACCGTTAAAAACAAAATCATCACCTGAAGTGGCTTCTGCATTTGAAAGGATTTATCGAAGGTGTCCTTTGCACTGGCCAAATCTATTACAAGTTGATCCTGGCAAGAAATTTCAGGGTGCAGTGTTATCAATAATGAAGCATCATAATGTCACCATCAGACGGGGGCATACTGCGTTACATCGCGAGCAGGCAATTGTAGAACGATTTAATAAAACCCTTGCTGAGCGGTTATTTGGATATCAATACGCAAAAGAATTCATCCAAGAAAAAAGATCCCGTGAATGGGTTAAAAGATTACCAGCTGTGATTACCGCACTGAATAATGAGATTACTAGAACAATCAACATGAAACCTATCAACGCGATTAAAAAGAAGTCTATACCCGTGCAACCACAAAAAGATTTCAAAGAACCAATTCTTGGTAGTAATATCACTGTTAGGTATTTATACGAACCAGGAGAGCTTGAAGGTGGCAGAAAAAGGGCTACTGATCCTATTTGGAGTGTTACTGCACACAAGATATCTAGTATAACACGATCTAGCGTTTCAAGACCAGCAATCTATAAACTGGATTCAACTGCCCCTCAACGAGGATTTACTCGACAACAATTACAAGTGATACCCGAGGATACTCAATTACCACAGCGGGGTCTTAACTAGTAGGATTTTCAAAGACAACTCTTCGAAGCTGATTTATTTTTCGTACTCTGGATACTGCAAGATAGACTAAATTTGACCATTCGATGCGATTATCTACTATCCAAACAATTGTATCCGATATTGTCAATCCCTGTGAAGAATGTATCGTTGCTGCGTATCCTAGCGTCCATGGGGATTTATTAGCACTCAATGCATCTTCGACGACGCTGATATCAACCAGCACAATATCATTTAATACGAGAATTTGTTTTCTTGACTCTGTCCCTGACTTTGTCAGGCATGAAATATCAACTTCAATGTTCTGTTTTCGTGTATCCGATGGTCTATAACATAACGGTACCGGAAGTGTTGCAAATTTTTTTTTATGCATTTCAAAAAACTTCATCTGAAGTGTGTCTCTGACTATTTTTCTACTTGCAATTATTAAATCATTTGGTCTCCATGTTTCCAAGAAATCATTCATTGGAGTTTCTGAAATTATTTCACGCGCTATTTCACACTGGATTCTATCCGGTTGTAATCTAATTAGCGCTTTGAATTCTTGTAATTGTTCATCAAGTGATCTATAATCAGTACTAATTTCTTCATAATAGTCTACAAAACCATTTAGCCATTCATGTGGGGATGCACCGACAAATGGTGGGGGTTGGCCGTGATCACCGTACATGACGACTTTTGTATTTTTCAATAACAACCACTCAAGAAATATTTGTAATACATCTAATGACACTGTGCATATTTCATCCCAAATGATGATTTCAGGAATAAATGTTTCGCCCATACGCTCAGGAGTCCACTTATCTCCTTTCCACCGAAAAAACTGTGATAAATACAGGCATTTACCCCTCGCTGTATCATCTCTCTTGCAAGTCTGTGAGTTGGTGTTAGCACAATCATGTTTGGATCGGAAACGCGGAATAATTCAATTGCCCGGGTTGTTTTTCCTGACCCACCACTGCCGTTTAAATAAACTGTTTTGTATCGACATACTGGATCAGAACACGGTGGTGCATTAGAAAATTCTGAAAACTGATTGCTTTCTAAATAATTATTTTCAATTGTTACATCTGCTGATTGAATATAATCATGAAGCATTTCTCGCTTAATTCTCCATGACCCCCAATTCTCGTTGCTAGTAGCCTTGCTACTGCTTATAAAATCAGCCATATCGCTTTTTATGTAAAATGAATCAGTGGCGACTCTAACTGCGGTGTTAGGAAATCTATTTATCATCGAAAATAAATTAATAGAAGCATAACCGAGCATAGAAGCTCTCAAATGTGTATACTGCGGATTGTATCCATCGTTGTAAGTAACAATTGTACCCAATTTGGTTCCATCGGACAGAAATGCGTCTTTACGATTGACATATGTCCCCTTATTCGTTAGATCCGCGATTACAAAATCGTATTCAGCTTTGTCTATAATCAATCGTGAAGAATATCTTGTATTGTCATATTTACCAGCCTGGGTGAATTTACCGATTATTCTTCGTCCAAGATCTTTTGCTTCGTTGTTTCTGATTTCAAATAACTGTTTGGACCAATCCATGATTTGTTGTTCATTAAAATCAGGAAACAGTTTTCGCTGTTCGCTAATTATTTTTTCTAGATCAGGCTGTGGTAACCAGACTGATTTCTGTGCTCAATAGGATATAATCGCTTCACTGACAATTAACGATTTTAACATCTCACAATCAATCATATACCGTAACAACACTATTGGCATCCAGTGTTTTTCAGACATGTGTTTACCAATAAAAACATAACTACACAGATGAAGTCCTGTAGCCAATTCAAATGATACTACACGAGCGAATCCTGTTAAATCAAAATCAGGTAGTGGTCCATTAATCGCAACACGAGCCATTTCGTTTTTGGGGTGTCCAAATCGTTTAAAATATCTAGCGCATTCTCCATACCCGAGAATACTCCCTGGATAACACGCAATCATATCAACGGAAATAACGGTTTCAGTGTCATATTTTGTATTCCATAACCCTCCATGGCTGTATTCAAGACAGGACAATCTGACATCTGATAAAAACTCACTTCGGGTTGGTTTCCACGCGATTTTCTTCCTAGCAAAATGTGCTGCAACTGATGGTAGTGTAAAACAGTTTGTTAATAATTGTTCGTTGTCTTCCCCCCCCCCCCAGAACTCTGGGGTGAAAACTCACTAGCTAGTTTTTTCATTTGATTATGAAGCGCTTCAGTACGGTACGATTCTCCGTTGGGTCTTACAAACTGATCGAATCCACATTCATCGTCTGCAGCACTATGAAATAGCCACATCGACACAGGATCGTTTTTACTCAAATTGTAAATAGCATCAAATAATTTCTGCTCGGAAAAAAATTCTTCGGTTGGGGGGATATACTTTACGGTTCTATCCCGTGGGAATATTGTTACTGCGGATGACCACGCGTGTTCGTTATGATCAATAATTTGTATTGGAGCTCCTTTTGATTTATATTTCGGTTCGTGTAATACTTCTCCGGTTATTGTCGTTACTGATATTGGAAATCTCAATGATGTTTCTAAGTTGATTCTATCCTGAATTGTTGCCCCATGCTGTTTCACTGTTAATTCCCATTCGGTTATTTTTTTTCGTCTTAGATCAGTTAATTTATTTCCCCGGGACGCATTTGTGAAGTTTTCCATTATTCGTGTTGCTACACAATTAAGTGTCAATGATGACGAATATTTCATGGGTGCTACTTTTGCAATATCAGGTTTTTCATTTAACGGATATATCCCGTAAACAACTGCTGTTACAGGATAAGATCTTTCGTAGCATGGTTTATCAATTCCAGTCAAAATTCCTGGTTTGAAATCTTGATTCACAGTGACAGTTTTTTTGTCCTTGAGAATGGGTTCGTATTTATCCCTAATGATCCAATTTCCAGTGTCGTCACGGATAAGGAATTTTATTCTAAAAAAATGCCTTTCTCGCCCAAGATTTGAGATTATGCCTACTGCTTTTTCATCATTCATGGTAGCGTCAACACTACCATCAATTCGAAATGTTGACCAACATTGAGATGCCCCATCACGCTTGAATTCATTAAAACAGTCTCTGATTTTACTAATCATGGTTCTATCAAAAATTTTATTCTTTGGTGTATCAGAAACTCTATCGAGATTGAATTTAACACTTTTCCAGGGCGTTATTTTCGATAATCTCTTGAACTCTTTCATACTATAATTAAAACAAGCATTTAAATGAAAGATTTATGTATAATGAATCATTGCAAATGGCTCATGATTGGCGCAGTGACTCCTTGTAACAAATCATGCAGAAATGAGTTCTGTGGGTATCATATGCAAAGTTTTCGACGTGGAAGCCTTGGTCCGTTACCTTGTATTCGATGTGGGGTTGGGGTCAGGGGAAAATCACAATTGTGTCTAAATTGTGGTGGAAAGCGATACAGGGAGTTGAAGCGTTATTATGATAAAAGAATAAAAAATGGATTTTCAATCAAAAATTCTGACACTGACAAAGTCCCTGACAAGGATAAAATCATAAGAACTCCTCAAGACTATATTGAAAGATTCTCCAGTCATGTTATTATTAGACCAAACAATGAATTAGACAAATAGTATTAGTATACAAATGAACCAAGAATTCAGACCACACCCAGTGATTAAAAATTATGAAGCATCCAGTGATGGTGTTGTAAGACACTGTAGACTGAAGAAACCAGTAGGGTGGGATAATGGTGTGGGGTATTTGAAGTTTGGATCTGGAAAGAAGAATTATTATTGCCATCGTTTCGTGTATGAATATCATTATGGATTGATCGAGGATGATTTTGTTATTGATCACAAGGATTCTAATCCAAAGAATAATTCCTTATCAAATCTGCAAGCTATTACACAGAGTGAGAATTCCAAACGAAGTTGGACTGGGAAATACTCGAAAAAAGCGAGACCAGTAAAATCTTTTAATACAACAACTAATGAAGAAAAAATATTTCAATCAATGAATAAAGCCGGTAGGCACTTCGATATTTGTTCACCTTCTGTACAAAGAGTTGCAGAGGGGATTTGTCGATCTGCGATTTCAAAAAAGAGCGGACAAAAAGTTCAATTCAGTTATGTCTAATGCGTCATATTTTTCATTTAGAAATATGTAATTATTATAGAATATGAATTCTGAAAAAATGAATAACATTGTAGCTGAAATTTTAAAATTGAAAAGTCAGGATATTAAACTCTCAGATGGCTTAAATCCTGATCAAATTGTGTCAGATTTTCAGGATATAGAATACGGAGTTAACAACAACAAGTTTATGCTACCAAAGAAATATCCGCTCATCAAAAAAATTCAGAATTCTATTCGGGACTCTCTTGCATTTTCCAGTGACGTAAGTGTGTTTGTCCCGTTATATACTATCGTGGAAGGAATACGAAAAGAATTGGGTAACGAATATGAATTGAAAAAGGAAGTTAATGCTAAAATTAGAAACCTACGGGCGTTAATTCAAGAAAATGAACGATTTTGATTGACCGACCCTCAAAGAGATTTTGTCATTTTTTGATTGTGACCAACCCTCAAAGAGATTTTGTCATTTTTTGATTGTGACCGACCCTCAAAGAGATTTTCATTTTTTTTAGCACTTTTTGATTGAAAATGACAAAATCAGTGAAAACAGTGAATAAAATTATCAAAATGAATCCTAACAGCTTTTCTCTACGAGAATTTCAATGCAAAATCGACTACTTAACCCTACTGGATTTTTTTATCAAACATCGATGAAAAATGACCAGAAAAAAATTGATGAAAAATGGTTAAAAATCATCAAAAATGAGTTCTAAGAGCTTTTCGCTACGAGAATTTCAATGCAAAATCGACTACTTGACCCGACTTAAAACCATCAAAATGACACAAAAATGATACAAAATGGCACAAAAAACCACCAAAACTGTCAAAAAATCATTGAAAAACAGGCAAAATCAGTGAATAAAAAATATTTAATACTGAATAAAAAGTATTTCATACTGAATAAAAAATCGATGGACCGTTAATGGAAGGTTCTCTCGATATGATATGTCAGATTGATCAAAATAGAATGGAGAAAGTGCCAGTATTATTTATTTTTATAGCAATTTTGGCACTTTCTCCATCGATGATAGAAGCTGTTTCTTAATGAAATAACACTTCCACGCTGGTGTTAAAAATCATCCGACATGTCGAAAAATGGCGAAAGTGTCAGTATTATTTATTTTTATAGCAATTATGACACTTTCGCCATCGATGAACGAAGATGTCTCACGATGAAATAACACTTCCATGATCGTGTTAAAATGTCAAAAAGTGGCAAAAGTCACAGTATTATATATTTTTATAGCAATTATGTGACTTTGGCCATCAATGATAATGCCCTTAAAATGTCAAAATAGCACTTCCACGATGGTATCAAAAATCATCCGACATGTCAAAATAGAATGAGGAAAGTGTCAGTATTATTTATTTTTATAGCAATTTGGTCACTTTCCTCATACCTGATAACGCCGCTAAAACATCAAAATAACACTTCCACGGTGGTATCAAAAATCATCCGACATGTCAAAAAATAGCGAAAGTGTCAGTATTATTTATTTTTATAGCAATTATGACACTTTCGCCATCAATGATAATGCCCTTAAAATGTCAAAATAACACTTCCACGGTGGTGTTAGGTCGGGATTGAAAAATTGTTTTGCAATTGAAAAATTGTTTGCGATTTCAAATAATGGTCAATGAAGCATTAACGACCCGACTGGCTCGTGAACGACTAGATGCAATTAAGAGATTTATACCAATTCGTGATAGTGTCCGTGAAAAACTACAACAACGACAGAGTCTTCAGACTGACTTTTCTACTGATACACAACAGTTATTTAAACCGATTATTAGCGCAACTGAGGATGTAACATCAGCAATTTCTAAACAAGAAGAGTCTTTTCTCCCTGTGTTAGAAAAAAATAGCAAAAGAGACTAAACAAACAAAAAAATCACTAAAAACACTTCCTCAGGATATATCAAGTGGACTACCTAAATCAAGGAAATTATCGGAACTATTTACCGATAAAGCTAAACAACTAATTCTCAATGAGAAGGAGTGGAATTTAAGTGAATTTGCTGCTAACAGCTATGATTCACAAAAGAATTTTTTCACGGACAATTATACGGATTATAGAATGTCACATAATGAATGGGCTGATATAGTGTATGAAATAAATACCGGGAGTATAGATAGAAGGAAGACGAAATATCGAGAATTCAAGAGAAATTTTGATTATCATTTACAACAAGAAAGAAAACGCTAAACAAAACAAAAAGAATTTGATGATGATGATAAACTGGATGAAGCAACTGGTTATAGCGGGAAGGGATTAGGGACCCCAAGTAGGGTATGTCCTGATAGTGTTATCAATGATATATCACGATTAGATGGTCTAATCGGAGGGTTCCGAGCTGGAAATAATTCACCGGAAATAATTAATGAAGCAGCTGATATCTGTAGACGGTTATTTCAAGGTGGTATCATGGATATCAAAACATATCGTGGTTTCATTAGCGATTTAGTGGAAAATGGGTATCATAGTGACTGAAATCACTAGTGATTAATTGAAAAATTGTTTTACAATTGAAAAATTGCTAGCAATTTCAAATAATGATCATACACTACAATCATGATAAATCAGCCAGTGTCTATGTAGTTCATTCACGTTTTCCGGTTTATAGAGCATATTACGGAGATGGTTTCGGTGATACCATTGCGGGGTTATTTACAAGAATGGCCCCAAAAGTGATGCCGTTAGCTAAACAACTAGGAATGAAAGCCATTGATGTTATTCGTGATAAGGGTATTAGTACTGTTGGAGATCTTGCCGGGAAAGCGTTTTCAGCCGCGAAGAATAAATTAACAGCGCTAGTTAGACGAAAAAAGAAACCGTTACCATCTACTGCAGTTATGCCTGCAAGTGTTAGTAAAATAATAAATAACGCAGTAGATGAAAAACTAGAGTCATTGATGACCCCCGACCAAAGCAACATCGCAAATATGATAGCAGGAAGTGGCTTTAAAAAACACGACGATGAAAATCTGTTTACGATTTAACGATTTAGACTCTGATAAATAGAATAAAATGTTCAAAAGTTCACCTGATCCAGCGTTTGATATAGACGCCCCAGTCCCCAGGGATGATTCTGTACGCGATTCTCAATATTACGCCTATCATGCAATAGACTCAAATAGTCGATCAAGAATTGAACTTCAGGTCCATAATACCAGTAAATAATTTCTACCCGCTGAAGCGTTTATTGAAGTAGAAGGAGAACTTGTAACAGCTGCTGATACTCCTGCTGTACCAGCACCGTATCCAGCTGATACTCAAGTCGGGTTTGTCAATAATGGTATCATTGCGCTATTTGAGAGTGCTAGATACCTCATTGATGGAAAATAAATTGAGTCGATAGATCGTGATGTTGATGTGGCTACAACAATAATCGGGTTAGCGAGATATTCTGATGATTATACAAGATCAGCAGGACCTTCTATGATGTTTGCAAAAGATGTTAAAAATACCGCTGGAGGAAATCAATTTATTATAAGACGACCAAAGACCAATGCTGGTGCCGCTAATATTGATGCCGAGGATATGATTATAAACAACGATCCTAATTTCAATCTAGGAGCTGCAACACGTATATCAATGTTGGATGGGCGGCGTAAATCATTTTCATCCGCGATTCCACTGCATCATATTTTTGGATTCTGTAGAAATGTTCGAAAAGTTATTTATGGAGCGAAGCATACAGTAGCACTCGTGCGAAAGAGTGATGATAATGACGCAATTTGGAAGATTCCCGCAGACAATGCAAATCCCAATGCTGATGCCGGTAAAGTCATTTTAACAAAAATATCATTGTGGATACCAGTACTAACTCCATCAATTACCGCAGAAGAACGATTATTATCATTTATGGACCAAGGAGGAAAATCACTGATAAGCTGGCTAACAGTCAGTACAGATGTGAAGCAATCAAATACTAACTGGATATTCACGTGGAACCTAGCATCAAAACAAGGCGTTTCAGCCCCACGTCATATATTTATTGCGTTACAGGATAACACACGAGTTGGCAATCAACTCTCCAGCCATAAGATATTTGATCCATTAGGTGTTAAAGACGTCTCACTGAGAATAAACGACCAACAGGAACCATCTGAAGATGTACAACTTAATTACACAGAAAATCATATTGCACGCGTGTATCATAGGTTGTTGTCGTTTATGGCACGTGATCAAAATGTCGATACTGGTCTGCAAATATCACAATTTAATTTTAAGAATTTATATCCGATCTATTACTTTTCGTTGGAACATCTTGATTTGACAAGACAGTCAGTTGTTGATATACATTTTAGAGCTAATAATGTGACTCGTGGTGCTATTGCTAATTATAGAGCAGTTGCTGTCATTCTCAGCGATAAATCAATGCTACTTGAAGGTGTTGGAGGAAGAATGAGAGTGGTAGATGCGCCAGTAGAAAATATGTAAACGATTTTCTCGATGAAATTGCTTTACAATTTACGATTTAGAATCAATCTATTATGTATAATGTCATACAGTGTTATTAGTGTTGCGTCAAATCAAGAAATTGCAATCAGAATCAGCTAAAAAATGTGGAACCACTATCACGCTGAAACCCAATCAAATGACTGGCGTGGCGAATAAATTATCGCTGACAACTCGTCAAGTAAAACATTTCAATGATGCACTTGTAGCAAAAAAAGGTGTTCAGATTACTATTTCTGCGGCTGCTATCAAAAATATGATTAAAACCGACGGTATATTCCCGTTATTTGCTGCGTTACCAGGATTAATTGCAGCGGCTGCACCAGCAGTTGCAAAAGCTGTCGCATTGGGGGCAGCTGGAGGCTTGGGAGCAAAGGCGATACAAGGCATTACTGAATCATATGAACCGAAGAAAGGACGAGGGTATAAAAAAGGGAAAAGGTCTAAGACTACCAGGAACCCCGTATTCATGGTACAGCGGAAAGGGTCTAAGACTAGGACCGGTTTACTAACTCGGGAATCTTCGATTGTGGAATCTATGGTTCCAATGTCCAATTTTGATTTAAGTGATGCCGCTAAAAAACTAGTGATTAAAAATTTCAGAGGTGTCTTTATGAAAGATCAGTTACCGGCACAACCCAACAGCGTTGAAACCGGTATTATTAATTTAGATAACAGCACCGGACCTGGAACTCACTGAGTTGCATACGCTATTGATCCACGTGCAATCGTCTATTTTGATTCATATGGATTAGCACCGCCAAAAGAGTTTATGCGTTATATAAACCGCTTAAAGACTTTTCCAATGAAGACTTGGTATTCTACGCTACCAACACAACAAATGAATGATCCACCAATATGTGGCAGCGAAGTATTAAATATCCTTGACGCTATTTCTAACTCCTTGCGTAACCCAAGGGGAAAACCACCACATGTTGTCGTAAATGAATACACCAGTAATCGCTGGAAATCGAAACGATTTTAGAGAGAGATGTATAAAATATCATGATTGATATTTGGGGGAGATCTTTATCAACACTGAAGAAACCAACCACAGAAATATCTGCAACCGGTGATATAAAAAAAAAATCGAAGATGAAATAGCTGAGACGTTGAACATAACAAGTGTTGATCCCAGGGAAATAGTTGTATTTCAAGATCGTCAGGGTAAATTGAAAACTAGTAATGTGTCGTTGGATGATATTTTGGTTAAACAACGAAACGCAATCGAGGATACTATCGCGTTATGTTTCGATCAGGGTAAACTCAAACCGGGCGTACTTTTTTCGACGATTACAGATAGATTAAAAAATCTCAACGATGAGTTGAAAAATTCTGTGTTGGAACTAGCAACACTTTAATCTAAAACTGAAGAACAAGGAAAACAGTTTTCAAATTTTCGAAGAAACATCGTGGATACATTTATTGGAACCCCGTTGGATAAAATTGAAATAAAACTCCCTGATATTAAAAAATCCATCGATGAGACGAAAAACGTCATCGAAGCCATCAAAAATGATTTTTCGAGGATGATAACAATCATTGAAAAAACAAAAATTCCTCATGAGAAAACCAACAACGTAGTATACACGATCCAACACGGATCATTTGCGTGGACACCCACAAACAACAAATTAGATATCACTGCAACCGTTAAGGGTATTTATCGATTATCACTAGTAACAACGACTCAATTTAATATTTCATCGTCGAGTTCATCCGGGGTCAATAATATGATTTCAACGATCATCGACAAGGATACAACTGAAAAATTCACGATAACATCTACTGATAAAAATTTGGTTAGGGTTTCAACAACGTGGTATTTGGAATTCGTAGCGGAATTAAGTAAATAACGGTTTCAATTGAAATCGTAAACGGATTTAAAAATAAAATGATTTCATCATCGCAATATCGCTATGATCAGGTCAGAGAATTTCAAAATAGACTCAAAACCCTCACTGAGGAGTATCAAATAAAAATAAAAAAATACCAACGAAGAATTACCGCAATTGATGTTACTGTGTACGCTGTGAGTGGTGTAATCACCGGAGCTGGTATTATACTATCCTCTGTGACAATGATTGCCCCGATAGCTGTTCCAATTTGTATATCCGCGGCAACAACAAATTACGGGAATAATTTCAATTATAACAAAAAAAATATCATCATGCAGCCAGCGTAAACTGCAAGACTACATAATTCAATTTCATGTTGTGTCCACTGCATACTCGCAATTATCCTCGATGATATCATCATCGCTCGATGATACAATTATATCAGAGAGTGAGTTCTCAGCGATGGTCAGTATTTATGATTCCGCGATGTCAAAATTAGAGCGACAACAACAGTATAATAACGATGACAACACCGATGGAATTACTTCAACAAATAGTGGAGAACACAAACCCAGTACAAACAAGCATGATATCAATAACATCAACGAATCCAGAATTCAGTGTGAATTTCCCTACCCCAGTCACCGTGAAGGAAATCTCGTTAGTAAAAATTACAAGTGTATCACAGTTGGCCTAATATCAGATCAAAATCATTTGGTGGTCAACAACCCAATAATTCACTGGTGTTCTCGTATAAGAATAAAGACGACGGTACCCCAGACTGGAGCGTTGTTTCCATACCAACCGGATCATACCAAATTGAACAAATCAATGCTGAATTGCAACGTAGAATAAAATCGATTACTGGAAAAGAATCAAAAATAGCTATAACGGTTCATGAGCCGACACTGTCATCTGCCATTGAGATAAGCACAGATGGTTACGTCGTAGATATCTATCAAAGCTCAATAAGAACCGTACTAGGATGGCCTGAATTACCACCCCGGGAAGAAACCGTTAATTTACCACCTGAACCACAAAAATATGATTATATCACCGACAGGATAAAATCTGATAATCCAATAAAGAGTTATAGCGATTACACCAAACTGAATTTTTTTCATGAATTGGTAGATGCCACCACTAAAAGAAACGTCTACTTAATTCGACAGGATAAAATCACTGAAAATTTCAGAGCGATGAATAATGATTTTTCATTGTTTTTAATATCTCTTAAATCCGGCACTCTCACCCGAGATGAATTTATCAGCGTTGTAGAAACATGTAACAAAATCATCAATGACATGGAAACATTTCATTTACAAATTATTCAAGAAGTATTAGGTGACAGCAGTCCTGAAACAAGAACTTTATTTACGACAGAATATAATATCCCCGTCAAAGATATTCCAGCATTCAAAATACCAGGATATAATATCTTAGGATTACAAAAATCTCTCAATGATGCCATCGATTTTGGTTTTAAAATAATTCATGACGAATGGAAACAAAACAACATCACAACCACAAACAACTATCCTGACACATAATAATGACCCAAATGGTGGTGGCAGGCATATTGCTCCTCAAAATGTGAATATTTCATCGGTGATAGCGATCAATTTAGTATGTGATGTTATCGAGGGAAGCTATCAAATAAATCTCGAACGATCAAATCAAGCTCAGCAAGGATATATTCTGTATAAATTTGCACCAACAGCTCCTCCAGGATTTCTAATAATCGAGGATCCAACTAATCCAGTCTATATGCAATGTCATAATGATTCGCTAACAAGAATTAATTTCAAACTCACTGACCAGTCTAATAATCTGATTGATTTACAAGGCGAAGTTTTACAAATTAGTCTGTTTGTCAAATCCTAAGACCCGAGGACACGATATCGTGTCGGACTTGATAAAATATTTGGTTGAAATCAGAGGGGTGAGTGTCCATCGTGTTTTTTTTCCCAATGGAGGCATTTTGAGACCCGGATTCACACCCCTTGCAAGATCGTGTTTTCAGACAAAAATCACTAAGTCTCTGTTTGGCAAATGGAGACTTATTATTTTTTTTGGTTAAAACATGAAAATTCGTAGGAAGGCTCTATTTGCCGTTTTGACGGTTAAAATCGTTTTTTGTTTAAAAGTTGTCCGATTCACCCTCTCTGCTGCTTTCGTTCAGGTGACGAGTATTGTTTAAATCTTTGATAAATATATAAACCTAATATTTATCTGTGCATATCCTAATTAATTATTTACTACCAATCTACTGATACATCATATTTATGTCTCCTCTCATCTGTTTTTTGTGTCTGTTATTGACTCCACAGCTTAACATCGCACTATTTATTGTTGGTCTTACCTTTTCCCTACCTCCACCTCGTACCCGTTCTAGCCATGGCAAATACTCACAACTGGCTCGATGATAACGAGGACTTGGATACAGCTCAATAGGATGACATATCTTTCTGAAATTATAGCAAGAATGATTTAGTTGAAGGTCATTTCTTTAATTGGAGACATATTGTGTATAATATAAAATATATGATTGCTGGAACGACACTCATTTTTCTACAAAGTTTACAGAAAACCTAATGCAAGCCAATTGTACATTTTAGCTGTAGAATCTTCCTGAGGGGCTATTTAATCTATTATGTAAATTACAGGTCTACCTGTGAACCTTACCACGCTATTTAATCTGTTATGTAAATTACAGGTCTACCTGTGAACCTTACCACGCTGGAAATGTTGAGTGGTTACATTCCAATTAGGATCAGTGGCTCTTGTATTACCACCTTCAAGCTTTCCAAGTTTACATAAATATCTTATATGTCACATTATCTAGTAAAAATAGTCGTATAGGTATGTCATCTATAAGTATGTCGTATATGTCACCGATAGAGGCGCTTGAGCGGCAGAGTGGTATAAAGCGCTCTTCGTTACGGATCACTGCCATTTAACCTCTGTATGCGTGGGTTCGAGTCTGAGATTGGGTATGTGAGAAAGCTGGCCAGTAGATTCTCGTAGGTCGGACCGCTCCGATGGCCTAATGGTTAGAATGTTCGCCGCGGAAGCCGGAATACGTGGATTCGATCCCTGGCAGATCCATACAAAAGACTTACACAAATGGTACTAACTGCTACCTCGCTGACTGTGTGAGACATCATGCTACATGTCTGCAGCATGATGTCCCAGTGCTAGACATCACTATAAACTGCGTCACTGCAAACACACACACACACACGCGCGCGCGGGTCGGTGATTCTTACCGGGGTCTTCCCGGGTTCTTCCACCACCATTAATATTTCCCGTCATGCCTATCGTGTGTTTAAAAATGGCGTTAAACCCTACAAAAGTAACATCAAAAACATAAATCATATGCAAGTATGTCGTATATGTTATCTATTGGCACTGTAAGTTATGATGATCATTAGCATTGGCAAGATGTTAAACAGACTGTACCTAACCATACATCCAATTCCTTTATATAAAAAAAGACAATATTTGCTAAGGAAATATAAAAGAAGAAAACCAATAATAAGTGAGACCGTTTCAGTGATACTCCTTCAGTCCATCGTGTGGAATATATTTGAAAAATATGACCTGACAAATACAATACTCTCATAATTGCTGTAATTTTTATGAGAACGTTTATGGGAAGAATTACGGTTTGTTCTCATAAACACATACTGGGAACTCAGGACGATAGAAAGAAGAGAAGAACGAGTTCCTAGATAAAGGATGTCACATGACGATGGAAATGTCTTGGGGAAAATTCAGGTATGGAATCGTATCTGTAATGAAAAAACGAACATCCTTCTAGCTTCTAAGTATGAGGGACTGTCCTGGGCGATATACGACTCTTACTTATATTCGTTTGGCGCAAGTCAGGACCAAGTATGGTAATCCCTTAATATATTAAGGTGGCAGGGTCCAGTTTCGTAAATTGGCCCCTGGCAAATTTCTTAACTTAAGGGTATGGTGTGAGTTTTTGAGCTACTATTGTGTAATAATTAAAGATATGGATAAATTTGTGAACTAGGTGTTTCTGGCTTGTGTTGTTCTTGAAATTGATGTCAGACATGTACACTTTCCATAGTTACTCTGCAGTATGTTGATTGTGAAATACCAATAGTCGGCTAGGAAGAAGAGCTAGCCTCCCATAGCAGTAGACGCGTGGGTTCAAGGCAAGTAGAATATCTCAAAAACGGCATGGATGACAACTATTATAAATTGCATCAAGCTATTTAGTAGACAATGTTTCTCAAAATTTTCATCTAGGAAATGGCCTTGCGTTTGCACTGTGAGCACCACATGCTGTCAAAAATGGCCTTCGGATGTGAAAAATGCATGTATAAAATAGGGGTTGGGGTACATAAACGTTTTATTCTAAGAACTTCATTAGACTTGTCAGGTCAAGTGTGTGATATGATTATGTTGCGCTACATAATACCTATCCAGAAATATGTACCTTTTTGACCTCACTCGCATATTATATTTTTAATGAATTTTTATATTAGGCAGGTGCATGCGACATTAAATTTGTACATAAAAACTGGACCCTGCCCCCTTAAGGGAAAAATGCTATAAAAAAAATTGTGCAATGAACCACATTTTTCTTGTTCTTTATTCATATGCAATTAATTCTTATACATTAGCCTTATCATAGTACCTCTATTTGTCTCCTTATTTTGAATCTCTCAGCTCTATAGGAGATTCAAGGGAGGTAATTTCTGTTTGCACCTATAAATTATACCTATTGGTATCAGGACAATTTAGCATATTTTGAGCTTAACTAAGTTGCTTTGAGAGAAAATGGGGGTTTAAAATGTGTTTACTTGATTTTCATGTAGGTAACAAGCTCTGTACTCCTATTTTAATGAACGTTATTCATATTTCATTGCAGACACACAAAAACATTACATGACATGACATGACACATTCTTCTAAGTAATTTCACTCCACAGGAGCAAATGCACTTTCAAGAAATCATAAGTAGACATACTGTTATAAATGGTGAATGTAATCAATGGAACGGTGTTGCAAATAGGGATGGATATGGCATATTGTGTACAATGTTTCGATGAAAAAAAATTAAAGTTTTAGTACTTTTGTGAACAGTTCCACCATATTGGATTTAAACGTACAGTTATTGCATTGCACACAAACAGTAATGCACAAACCCTGTATTTTGTGTACCGTAACAACTGGAAAAGCATTCTTACATTGATGTGGCAGAAATATCCTGATTAGTTCTGAAAGGTTATTGATGTCGACAACACCGTTTTCTTCTGGCATACTGGTAGCCACTTTTTTACTGAGTACAGAATGAGTAATAATGTCAGTTATTTTCCTTTTGGCAGGTCTCAATTAGCATGGAATGATGTTAGGATCTGTTGTCTCAGTCATATTGGTAGAAGCACTAGTTTGAAGCATGTATTCATTATGATCCAAACGCACTAAAGATTGATTATGAAAGACCGACTTGGCTTCATCATGACTTGTATTTTCTGGTAGGTCCTTATTTAAAGTAATAGAAGTTACAATATGTCCCTTTTTGTACTGAGTTTTCTTCTTGTTAATATTTTTCTTGTAGCTTTTCTTTCTATTTCCTCTCATTCTCTATATCCTTGCAGTTGCTAAAGTCAGCTGTGAGTGGATAGGATTCTGAGAATATTTGGGTTAATTGTATGGACTGTATATTTATTTTGTATTTTGGGCTTGAGAATGGTTCATTTCAAAGGCCTGTTGTCACTGAATTTATCTGATATGTTGATGTAAGTTCAGCAAGGTTCCTCACATCAATGTCCCAACATAGAATAATATTTGTTTCTTTATATCTGTCCCAATTAGCTAGACATTGGTGTATTCACCCCCCCACCCCCAATGCTGTTTATGTTAGCATCACTAGAACAATACCAGGTCAGGAATGTTGATGTGTATGTCTCAAGCTATAATTATTATTAAAGTACATTATAAATGTAAATGTCTGGTAACATTTTTCTTAAGTGGCACTTTTTAAAAGAAAAATTTCAAGAAATAATTGCTTGAACAATAGAGAAGTTCTATCGCTAATAACAAAGAGTGTATCTCATATTCAGTCAATATTTGCAACTATAAAATCCATTCTTAGCATTCAGTCAACATCATCATGTAATCTGGTATCTTCCTGACTATACAATGGCAAAAAGGACAGGAAACATTCCATTGCACACAAGTTTAATTCTTTTCAAGACAGCAACCCTAGCACAAAGTATATACAATGCAATGCATTTTGCCGCAATGTAGTCACTTTTCTAAAAGAGTAATAACATTTTTACTTTAGCATACAAAATAATTTCCTTGATACCATTTTGTTAGATAATGTCTAGGTAACTGATATGTACAAAATTTTTGACAGAAATTATTTTTTGCAAAATGCTTAATGTGGCAGGGTCCAGTTTCGTAAATTGGCCCCTGGCAAATTTCTTAACTTAAGGGTATGGTGTGAGTTTTTGAGCTACTATTGTGTAATAATTAAAGATATGGATAAATTTGTGAACTAGGTGTTTCAGGCTTGTGTTGTTCTTGAAATTGATGTCAGACATGTACACTTTCCATAGTTACTCTGCAGTATGTTGATTGTGAAATACCAATAGTCGGCTAGGAAGAAGAGCTAGCATCCCATAGCAGTAGACACGTGGGTTCAAGGCAAGTAGAATATCTCAAAAACGGCATGGATGACAACTATTATGAATTGCATCAAGCTATTTAGTAGACAATGTTTCTCAAAATTTTCATCTAGGAAATGGCCTTGCGTTTGCACTGTGAGCACCACATGCTGTCAAAAATGGCCTTCGGATGTGAAAAATGCATGTATAAAATAGGGGTTGGGGTACATAAACGTTTTATTCTAAGAACTTCATTAGACTTGTCAGGTCAAGTGTGTGATATGATTATGTTGCGCTACATAATACCTATCCAGAAATATGTACCTTTTTGACCTCACTCGCATATTATATTTTTAATGAATTTTTATATTAGGCAGGTGCATGCGACATTAAATTTGTACATAAAAACTGGACCCTGCCCCCTAAGCCAGCAGCGACGTCTGTTCATCATTAGATAAGAACCATTTTGTTTACGTCACTAACAGAAGGCCAGGCTCAGTCTTAGTCACCGGATTGGAAATTCGCCAATGCATAATCTTGAAATCTGTTTAGTTTACAGAATTATATATTTTACTGAGAAAGCCTAGGAGCTCTAGCTGAATCAGTGAAAACAGCATGTATAATGTTTTTTTTGGTAATATAATTCCACACAGCACTGTACATTGGTATAGCTTTAGTATCTTACTGGTTCTACACAACACGGCGATAAACATTGCCTATTTTTCGCCTGCGCAGCAACCATCTTCATTCCATTAACATATACAGCTGTGCTTTTGAAATAAATGAAATTACTCTCAATACATTTTAGAAACTTACTTTAGCATAAATGAATATAACATTACTTTAATACAATTTAAAGAAAATTGCAATTTTACTAAAAAAATCTATCCTAACATAATAATAATAATAATAATAATAATAATAATAATAATAATAATAATAATAATAATAAATACAATGCACTAAGAATAATTGCTCTATTCTTCAAAAGGGCACCTTATTTTGCAGTGAATTGTTATTGTTCTTATTACACTACTGTTATTGTAGTAGGACATTGCTAATTAATAATTTAGCGCATGGCCTTAAAAAATGGACTTCGTATTAGAATCGTAAAATGAATTTCTCATGCACTGTGTGAACACACAGAGAACTTCTAACACGACCCTCGGAAACCCATAGATACTGAAAATCTATTGCATACTACACACTGAATTCTGCAAAATTGTGTGCCTCTCACGGAAAATTCTGCCGTTCGCTGGGTAGCAACATCAGTGAAAAATATATTCAACAGAACCCTTGCAGAGGAAGCAGTGCTTTTCTAAAGATAGCAATAAAAATACTAAAATAAATAAATCTGATTTTAAATGTATAATACTTAGATTAGTAGCTAAGTGTGCATAATACGAATATTTCTAAATTGTCAAATTTTGCAATTCAAAAGAAAAGTTAAGTTTTAAAATGAATGATACCGTAAGCGACAATACAATAAGGAAAGGACGAAAGTGTTTCAAATGTACGAGACCTTAAAACGAGAATAATACCTAGGATGGTTCTACATCGACTCATCATGTATGTAAAGAGTTTAAAATATGACTTATAACCAATCTAATCTGCAAATATAAAATATACCCGGGATTTAGTTATTAGTACTGCATTTCACCTACGTTACCACCAACAACTTTATGATTAATGAACTTATTTTAAATTTACCAAATAAATTCCTGCCCATTAAACATTTTAAACATAACTACCCCATCCGCTTTTACACAAGATACTTATTTATATATATATATATAATATAGACACATTCACTAGAGTTTTAGAATATAGACACATTCACTAGAGTTGAGAATATAGATACTTTCACTAGAGTTTGAGAATATAGACACATTCACTAGAGTTTGAGAATATAGACACATTCACTAGAGTTTGAGAATATAGACGCATTCACAATACATTGGAAGTATTATCCGTAATAAGACAACGTCTTTAATTGAACAGGTTACAGAGTGCATAAATCTTTTTTCCTTGGTCATCAAAGAATAAAACTGTTAATACTGCCGGTTCTTTTTTTAAAATATACGATTTTGATCTACCAATGTCCTGAATGTTTAGCAGTCCTTGAGACTGATATAATAAACTCGTTCCACTTTAAATATTTATGCATATAAGTAAACTTGAAGCAATCATTCGGTTTCAAAAGCCTCGGACTATGAATGAAATTACAATGATGTATCAGTAGGCAGTACCAAATGACCACTACTTGAAGCAGTAACTCTTTCTAGCAAAAGGTCGAAGACGTTCCAATTGATGCTGAATTATATTGATAGTTTACAGTTTTTGTATGAAATAATTTTACCAAAATGTTGCTAAACATTTGTATTCGATCAAACCATGCCAGGCATCATTTTATTTAAAATAAATATTAGTTAGCAATATTAATAAGATCAATGCAAGGAGCCGAAACTTTTTTCCTGTTTTTGTTGTTTCTACCTAATAATATAGTATATTTTAAAATTTATTTTCTCATCAAAGTTTCATATACACAATAGGCAATGCTCATATATAGAATATAAACCATGATCATTTCAGTTGGTCGAATAGCGTTCAAGTGTAGTTCTTTTTTTTAAGGCCTATTTATGAATCATTTAGCTATCAGAAAAGACCCCCGAAAATAAATTCCAGAACGCTTGGTCGAAAGAGTTTTACTTTGTGGAGCATGCAAGCACGCCATCAACAACAAAAAGACAAAAACACATCGACATACGTGAAATCGGTTCTGACCAAGAGTTATTTTCGGAATCCAGCAGAGACGTTTGAACACCAGGATCACTTGTGCATGTTTTTGGTATACATCTGGTATGTATACCATACAAATCAATGCACCGAGTTTCATACTAATACCAACACACCACTATATTATAAAGATCCACGAATTATGTACTTAGTCTGACATTTGATTCCATCATGTCTGCGACTTCGTGCTTCGTTTTACTAGCATGCAATTTATTTTCGGAATAAGTAGGTGGAAATAAAGTCGCACTGCGAATGGCAATTTGAATTTGGGGCTACGATATCATAGCAAATACCTCTGGTGCCAATTTCCCGTTAGTTAATCTGGTGCATTTTCGTTGCTTACGTTTCGGCACTATGGGGGCAAAACGTGCCCAAGTCATTTTTACTGATCAGATAATGTTGCATATGTAACTCTGGCTTTGTTCCGTTGGTATGCACTTGATCGTTTACAAGATTTCGTTCTATGATTCATAATTTTGGAACATGATACACAATACAAAGATTTGCTGAAAATGAGTGACATACCACTTAGACCACACGCATGCGCAATACAATACCTTTAAAAAAATGTGCAAAACAACTGTTGCGTGAATAAATGCACACATCTTAGTTTGTTACTTCTTTGTATGGTGTTTGTCATGAGATATTGTTTCCAGAAAAACGTAGCGCCTTTGAAGGACAATAACATTACTTCTGAATTACTAGGCCGAAGCTGACCAGGTTTTTGTAAAGTCCCAGTGGACATCTTGTCGCTGACTATAATTTGCAAACGAATTTCAACGGGGGACTTATCATGACAAACGCACACATATTGGCAAGGTAAGACCACGTATCTGACACATCCTAGTTACAAAATTTTACTTTCATGACAATCCTGCGACATGTTGAGCATGATTAGTGTTTCTCTTAAGAGATTTCAGGATTGTTTCCCAGGACATGATCATATCGGGTGAAGGGGAGGGGCGTAGTCTGGGGCTCCAGACCTCCTCCGGCTATAAAAACGCAAACACACACACACGTACAGTCACTTGCAACTTGGAATTTGATTAAGATTAAATTCTTGCCCACGTCTATTTGGTATTATGTACACTATAAGTAAAAAGTCACAGACTTTGTTGGTGCCATTTCAAGGAAAGTCAGTGCCATTTGTGAAATTTTGAAACCACCCGCCCACCCAACACTTGAACTGGCCAGGTACTGTCGTACAACAATACTCTTTTACTACCGTAACCAACTGACTTCTCCTTTGACATTCTTTATTTTAAACTCCCGTATATATTCCCGTAGAAAAAGTATTTTATAAACCAATTATCGATTCGCTAATTTAAGTTTTAAAACCATATATTTAGTCTAATTATTTTCCACGTTTAAACATGTTTCGCACCTTCAAATTCTTTTAAAAGAAACTATTTATCAACTTAGAATGTATGCTTTCGAATTTCTTTACAACTTCTCGACAAATATATCATTAACGAAAATGAAACAATTTGCAATAGCACTCGTAACATTTAGCGACACGTCTTTAAATTTCCATTTCACGTGCGCTCGAAATGTCTTGAGCATGAAACCAGCCCTCGAGCTCAAATTCCATCAAATATGTATACATTTTTAAAGTACAATGATTTTGAAATTCAACATGCTAATAGTAAAACCCAGACCGTAATGATCTTGAAAATTCTAAAAGTGATGATCTTGAAAATTCTAAAAAAATAACATTAGTCCCATTAGATTAAAGAACAATAAAAATAAGCACAATCTATAATTTCATGAGTACACTATGTTGTGCAATAATCGGATCACACGACTACCGTATTTGTCCATCACCAAGATATATAATCTATGGTAGCAAATAAGAGTCATAATGTGAAGTATGGATGGTCGCTGTTTTCTGGTGGCATTCGAAATTGACCAGTGTTGACTTTAAAACGTTCTTGTACACGATGTATTACGTTTTATCGGAACATCGGGGTTTGTTCAAATAGCCTGAAGTCAACATGTACCTCTATGCTGCTGTTGGTTGTCCATTTTCCGACAATCCCAGCTCTACTCCTCCGTCTCGGGTGGTTTCAGATTCATTTCTTCAATTATCTAAGTTGATTTACAATATGTGCAGTCTTTATATCAAGTTACAAACAAAACAAGTATATGCCATTGTATAACTATTTTTTCGGTATAATAACGATATCATGGCAATTCCACTTGCATGGCCTGGAATCTACATGGCCATGAATCTGCATGGCCTGGAATCTACATGGTACATGGCCTGGAATCTACATGGCATATCTTTATCTATCATTTCCCGCAGTCAGCTTGTTTAAACTGGGAAATAAGTGCTGTTTAATTTAAAGAAATAAAAGACAACATTAACACCCACAACACCATAGCCATTCGGTACACATGGAGGCAAGTATTATCGGTGAAGGAAGAACTCGGGGAAAACCCTGATAAGAACCACTGACACACGGGAAGATAATGGCAGCTTTCTCTTATTGGCCGTCCCCGTGACTGGAAGTAATAGGTAAAAGCGACCCCTAGGTCACCCAGGCCCAGATAAACTCAGATGCAGTGCAATGCAATCTAGCATTAATGATTGTAACTTCCTGGATATTAAAGAAAAAAACTCAGCTTGCCATATACCAAAAATAAAACTGACCGTACCCAATAATTGGGTGTAAAGATAACTCATGATAGAAAATATATCTTTAGCCATATATACTCAGCTGCGTGTGACAAAACCTATCGAATTGTGCACCTTGCCAAATGTAATTCAGATGCTCTACACAATGCTGTTATTTCGGCGACACTGAGTAGTGTAATTACACACTGTCGAATGTAATTCAGATGCAATACACAATGATCTTATTTCGGCGTCACGGAGTAGTGTTATACCCCGTTGCACAATTTGTACTCTAAGATTTATATCAGGTATAGAGCAACTTAAGACTTGTCATGTTTACTAAGCTATAAAGTCATGAACAAGATATAATCTACCTGTAATTGAGAATTTTATCGCGGCCTTAATTAGGGTGTAATTGGGTGTTTAGATAATTCATGATAGAAAATATATCTTTAGTCATATCTACTCAGCTGCGTGTGACAAAACCTATCGATGTGGTTACAAATAGAACAAGTATAGGCCATCGTAAAAATATTTTTTTCGGTATTAAGATGATATCATGGTAATTCCTCTTGCACGACCTGGAATCTACATGGTCTGGAATCTACATGGTCTGGAATCTACATGGCCTGGAATCTACATGGCCATGAATCTCCATGGCCTGTAATCTACATGGTACATGTCCTGGAATTTACATGGCCTGGAATCAACATGGCATATCTTTAAGCAGCAGAGAGGGCGAATCCGACAATTGTATAGAAGCATCTATTTGGCAAACCAAGGCTTCCTCCAAAAATCGAAAAATGATTTATACTCCCATAGCAGAAGAGCAGAGGGCGAATCGGACTACTGTATAGAAGCGTCTATTTGGCAAACAAAGTCTTCCTCCAAAATCGAAAAAAAAGTTTCCTTTCGAGACGCAAGTCGTTGTCGCGCCCCCTCTGCTGCTATGGGATTTCACAAACAGACTAATTTGTAAAACCTCAACTCGTAAATCAATTAGATTATTGGACTGGTCAGTGAGTTTGAAACTAATTCTCGTCAATGAATCATTATGACATCGCATATATACTGGATTAGTTTTATCTTCAATGATTAGAAACCCTGGAGGAGCTGTTGGTGCAAATGAATATAAAATATATTCCTGCTGGGCTTGATTTGATCTTTCGAGATTTATTTGGTAACTTCCTTCGATGACATCACATACTAAATTCACTGCAATCACCGAAGATATATTAACATTTTGAGGAGCAATATGCCTACCACCACCATCTGGGTCATTAGTATGTTTGAGGATAGTTGTTTGTTGTTGTGTTATTATTTTCCATGAGTCGTGAATCCTCCACCATTATTAGTGGCCTCAATGTATAGCCTATCGTGTGCTGAAAAATGGCGTTAAACGCTATAACATACATACATACATACATACATACATACATACATACATACATACATACATACATACATACATACATACATACATACATACATACACAGACAAATACATAGTAAAGATATACAACACATGTCAAATACACTGATATTTGTCAGTTTTTGCTGAAATATATATATAGGTTTGATTTTAAGGATTCTTTATGATCACACAAACTGTTAGATGGTTGAAATGATAGGATTCGTGTGAAAGTTGATGATCGACTGCGATATAACCATATCAAATTCCGCAATTCTTTCATTCCTTTCATGTAGATAATAATTGTGTATTCAACTTTGTATTTACGGTAAACGGTTCATGAATCTGAAGTAAACATTGCATATTACATTTCAAAACCATTGCATTTTGCATTGGAAGGACACCAATTACAAATGGTTAGATCCTTTACTGTGATAGCATTCAAATTCACTAAATGGAGACACTTGTAATTCTAAAGGAATTTTCGAATTTATGTTACACAGTAGATGTGGAGACATTACAAACAACACGTTGTGAACTAATTATCATAATATGTTGAGTATTAAACTAATTATCATAATATGTTGAGTATTAAACTAATTTTCATAATATGTTGAGTATTAAACTAATTATCATAATATGCTGAGCATTAAACTAATTATTATAATATGTTGAGTATTAAACTAATTATCATAATATGTTGAGTATTAACGTGAAAATAAAATACTGTTTTTAAAAAAGCTGTTTGTCTAAATTGCAAATATGAAAGAAAGGTATTCTACAAATGATGCGATATGATTGAAAGAAAGGTATCCTACAAACCATGTGATATGATTGAAAAGAAAGGTATTCTACAAAGCGTGTGATATGATTGAAAAGAAAGGAATTCTACAAAGCATGTGATATGATTGAAAAGAAAGGTATTCTACAAAGCATGTAATATGATTGAAAAGAAAGGTATTCTACAAAGCGTGTAATATTATTGAAAAGAAAGGTATTCTACAAAGCGTGTGATATGATTGAAAAGAAAGGTATTCTACAAAGCGTGTGATATGATTGAAAAGAAAGGTATACAAAGCATGTAATATGATTGAAAGAAAGGTAGTCTACAAAGCATGTGATATGATTGAAAGAAAGTTATTCTACAAAGCATGTAATATGATTGAAAAGAAAGGTATTCTACAAAGCATGTGATATGATTGAAAAGAAAGGTATTCTACAAAGCGTGTGATATGATTGAAAAGAAAGGTATCATACAAAGCATGTGATATGATTGAAAGAAAGTTATTCTACAAAGCATATAATATGATTGAAAATAAAGGTATTCAACAAAGCGTGTGATATGATTCAAAAGAAAGGTATACAAAGCATGTAATATGATTGAAAGAAAGGTATACAAAGCATGTAATATGATTGAAAGAAAGGTATTCTACAAAGCATGTGATATGATTGAAAAGAAAGGTATTGTACAAAGCATGTGATATGATTGAAAAGAAAGGTATTCTACAAAGCGTGTGATATGATTGAAAAGAAAGGAATTCTACAAAGCATGTGATATGATTGAAATAAAGGTATTCTACAAACCATGTGATATGATTGAAAAGAAAGGTATTCTACAAAGCGTGTGATATGATTGAAAAGAAAGGTATTCTACAAAGCATGTGATATGATTCAAAAGAAAGGTATTCTACAAATATTGTGATATGATTGAAAAGAAAGGTATTCTACAAAGCATGTGATATTATTGAAAAGAAAGTTATTCTACAAAGCATGTAATATGATTGAAAAGAAAGGTATTCTACAAAAAGCATGTGATATGATTGAAAAGAAAGGTAATCTACAAAGCATGTGATATGATTGAGAAGAAAGGTATTCTACAAAACATGTGATATTATTGAAAAGAAAGGTATTCTACAAAAAGCATGTGATATGATTGAAAAGAAAGGTAATCTACAAAGCATGTGATATGATTGAAAAGAAAGGTAATCTACAAAAAGCATGTGATATGATTGAAAAGAAAGGTATTCTACAAAGCGTGTGATATGATTGAAAAGAAAGTTATTCTACAAAGCATGTAATATGATTCAAAAGAAAGGCATTCTACAAAGCGTGTGATATTATTGAAAAGAAAGGTATTCTACAAAAAGCATGTGATATGATTGAAAAGAAAGGTATTCTACAAAGCATGTGATATGATTGAAAAGAAAGGTATTCTACAAAAGCATGTGATCTGATTGAAAAGAAAGGTATTCTACAAAGCATGTGATATGATTGAAAAGAAAGGCATTCTACAAAGCATGTGATATTATTGAAAAGAAAGGTATTCTATACAAAGCGTGTGATATTATTGAAAAGAAAGGTATTCTACAAAGCATTTGATATTATTGAAAAGAAAGGTATTCTACAAAAAGCATGTGATATGATTGAAAAGAAAGGTAATCTACAAAGCATGTGATATGATTGAAAAGAAAGGTATTCTACAAAAAGCATGTGATATGATTGAAAAGAAAGGTATTCTACAAAGCGTGTGATATGATTGAAAAGAAAGTTATTCTACAAAGCATGTAATATGATTGAAAAGAAAGGCATTCTACAAAGCGTGTGATATTATTGAAAAAAAATGTATTCTACAAAAGGCATGTGATATGATTGAAAAGAAAGGTATTCTACAAAGCATGTGATATGATTGAAAAGAAAGGCATTCTACAAAGCATGTGATATTATTGAAAAGAAAGGTATTCTACAAAATGCATGTGATATGATTGAAAAGAAAGGTATTCTACAAAGCATGTGATATAATTGAAAAGAAAGGTATTCTACAAAGCGTGTGATATTATTGAAAGAAAGGTATTCTACAAAGCATGTGATATGATTGAAAAGAAAGGTATTCTACAAAGCATGAGATATGATTGTAAGAAAGGTATTCTACAAAGCGTGTGATATGATTGAAAAGAAAGGTATTCTACAAAGCATGTGATATGATTGGAAAGAAAGGTATTCTACAAAGCGTGTGATATGATTGAAAAGAAAGTTATTCTACAAAGGATGTAAGATGATTGAAAAGAAAGGCATTCTACAAAGCGTGTAATATTATTGAAAAGAAAGGTATTCTACAAAGCGTGTGATATGATTGAAAAGAAAGGTATTCTACAAAGCGTGTGATATGATTGAAAAGAAAGGTTTACAAAGCATGTAATATGATTGAAAGAAAGGTATTCTACAAAGCATGTGATATGATTGAAAGAAAGTTATTCTACAAAGCATGTAATATGATTGAAAAGAAAGGTATTCTACAAAGCATGTGATATGATTGAAAAGAAAGGTATTCTACAAAGCGTGTGATAAGATTGAAAAGAAAGGTATCCTACAAAGCATGTGATATGATTGAAAGAAAGTTATTCTACAAAGCATGTAATATGATTGAAAATAAAGGTATTCAACAAAGCGTGTGATATGATTCAAAAGAAAGGTATACAAAGCATGTAATATGATTGAAAGAAAGGTATACAAAGCATGTAATATGATTGAAAGAAAGGTATTCTACAAACCATGTGATATGATTGAAAAGAAAGGTATTGTACAAAGCATGTGATATGATTGAAAAGAAAGGTACTCTACAAAGCGTGTGATATGATTGAAAAGAAAGGTATTCTACAAAGCATGTGATATTATTGAAAAGAAAGTTATTCTACAAAGCATGTAATATGATTGAAAAGAAAGGTATTCTACAAAAATGCATGTGATATGATTGAAAAGAAAGGTAATCTACAAAGCATGTGATATGATTGAAAAGAAAGGTATTCTACAAAGCATGTGATATTATTGAAAAGAAAGGTATTCTACAAAAAGCATGTGATATGATTGAAAAGAAAGGTAATCTACAAAGCATGCGATATGATTGAAAAGAAAGGTATTCTACAAAAAGCATGTGATATGATTGAAAAGAAAGGTATTCTACAAAGCGTGTGATATGATTGAAAAGAAAGTAATTCTACAAAGCATGTAATATGATCGAAAAGAAAGGTATTCTATACAAAGCGTGTGATATTATTGAAAAGAAAGGTATTATACAAAGCATATGATATTATTGAAAAGAAAGGTATTCTACAAAAAGCATGTGATATGATTGAAACGAAAGGTAATCTACAAAGCATGTGATATGATTGAAAAGAAAGGTATTCTACAAAAAGAATGTGATATGATTGAAAAGAAAGTTATTCTACAAAGCATGTAATATGATTGAAAAGAAAGGTATTCTACTAAGCATGTGATATGATTGAAAAGAAAGGTATTCTACAAAAAGCATGTGATATGATTGAAAAGAAAGGTATTCTACAAAGCATGTGATATGATTGAAATAAAGGTATTCTACAAAGCATGTGATATGATTGAAAAGAAAGGTATTCTACAAAGCGTGTGATATGATTGAAAAGAAAGGTATTCTACAAAGCATGTGATATGATTCAAAAGAAAGGTATTCTACAAATCTTGTGATATGATTGAAAAGAAAGGTATTCTACAAAGCATGTGATATTATTGAAAAGAAAGTTATTCTACAAAGCATGTAATATGATTGAAAAGAAAGGTATTCTACAAAAAGCATGTGATATGATTGAAAAGAAAGGTAATCTACAAAGCATGTGATATGATTGAAAAGAAAGGTATTCTACAAAACATGTGATATTATTGAAAAGAAAGGTATTCTACAAAAAGCATGTGATATGATTGAAAAGAAAGGTAATCTACAAAGCATGTGATATGATTGAAAAGAAAGGTATTCTACAAAAAGCATGTGATATGATTGAAAAGAAAGGTATTCTACAAAGAGTGTGATATGATTGAAAAGAAAGTTATTCTACAAAGCATGTAATATGATTGAAAAGAAATCATTCTACAAAGCGTGTGATATTATTGAAAAGAAAGGTATTCTACAAAAAGCATGTGATATGATTGAAAAGAAAGGTATTCTACAAAGCATGTGATATGATTGAAAAGAAAGGTATTCTACAAAAGCATGTGATATGATTGAAAAGAAAGGTATTCTACAAAGCATGTGATATGATTGAAAAGAAAGGCATTCTACAAAGCATGTGATATTATTGAAAAGAAAGGTATTCTATACAAAGCGTGTGATATTATTGAAAAGAAAGGTATTCTACAAAGCATGTGATATTATTGAAAAGAAAGGTATTCTACAAAAAGCATGTGATATGATTGAAAAGAAAGGTAATCTACAAAGCATGTGATATGATTGAAAAGAAAGGTATTCTACAAAAAGCATGTGATATGATTGAAAAGAAAGGTATTCTACAAAGCGTGTGATATGATTGAAAAGAAAGTTATTCTACAAAGCATGTAATATGATTGAAAAGAAAGGCATTCTACAAAGCATGTGATATTATTGAAAAAAAATGTATTCTACAAAAGGCATGTGATATGATTGAAAAGAAAGGTATTCTACAAAGCATGTGATATGATTGAAAAGAAAGGCATTCTACAAAGCATGTGATATTATTGAAAAGAAAGGTATTCTACAAAATGCATGTGATATGATTGAAAAGAAAGGTATTCTACAAAGCATGTGATATAATTGAAAAGAAAGGTATTCTACAAAGCGTGTGATATTATTGAAAGAAAGGTATTCTACAAAGCATGTGATATGATTGAAAGAAAGGTATTCTACAAAGCGTGTGATATGATTGAAAAGAAAGGTATTCTACAAAGCATGTGATATGATTGGAAAGAAAGGTATTCTACAAAGCGTGTGATATGATTGAAAAGAAAGTTATTCTACAAAGCATGTAAGATGATTGAAAAGAAAGGCATTCTACAAAGCGTGTAATATTATTGAAAAGAAAGGTATTCTACAAAGCGTGTGATATGATTGAAAAGAAAGGTATTCTACAAAGCGTGTGATATGATTGAAAAGAAAGGTATACAAAGCATGTAATATGATTGAAAGAAAGGTATTCTACAAAGCATGTGATATGATTGAAAGAAAGTTATTCTACAAAGCATGTAATATGATTGAAAAGAAAGGTATTCTACAAAGCATGTGATATGATTGAAAAGAAAGGTATTCTACAAAGCGTGTGATAAGATTGAAAAGAAAGGTATCCTACAAAGCATGTGATATGATTGAAAGAAAGTTATTCTACAAAGCATGTAATATGATTGAAAATAAAGGTATTCAACAAAGCGTGTGATATGATTCAAAAGAAAGGTATACAAAGCATGTGATATGATTGAAAAGAAAGGTATTGTACAAAGCATGTGATATGATTGAAAAGAAAGGTATTCTACAAAGCGTGTGATATGATTGAAAAGAAAGGTATTCTACAAAGCATGTGATATTATTGAAAAGAAAGTTATTCTACAAAGCATGTAATATGATTGAAAAGAAAGGTATTCTACAAAAAGCATGTGATATGATTGAAAAGAAAGGTAATCTACAAAGCATGTGATATGATTGAAAAGAAAGGTATTCTACAAAGCATGTGATATTATTGAAAAGAAAGGTATTCTACAAAAAGCATGTGATATGATTGAAAAGAAAGGTAATCTACAAAGCATGCGATATGATTGAAAAGAAAGGTATTCTACAAAAAGCATGTGATATGATTGAAAAGAAAGGTATTCTACAAAGCGTGTGATATGATTGAAAAGAAAGTTATTCTACAAAGCATGTAATATGATTGAAAAGAAAGGTATTCTATACAAAGCGTGTGATATTATTGAAAAGAAAGGTATTCTACAAAGCATATGATATTATTGAAAAGAAAGGTATTCTACAAAAAGCATGTGATATGATTGAAACGAAAGGTAATCTACAAAGCATGTGATATGATTGAAAAAAAAGGTATTCTACAAAAAGCATGTGATATGATTGAAAATTAAAGTTATTCTACAAAGCATGTAATATGATTGAAAAGAAAGGTATTCTACAAAGCATGTGATATGATTGAAAAGAAAGGTATTCTACAAAAAGCATGTGATATGATTGAAAAGAAAGGTATTCTACAAAGCATGTGATATGATTGAAAAGAAAGGCATTCTACAAAGCATGTGATATTATTGAAAAGAAAGGTATTCTACAAAATGCATGTGATATGATTGAAAAGAAAGGTATTCTACAAAGCATGTGATATAATTGAAAAGAAAGGTATTCTACAAAGCGTGTGATATTATTGAAAGAAAGGTATTCTACAAAGCATGTGATATGATTGAAAATAAAGGTATTCTTCAAAGCATGTGATATGATTGAAAAGAAACGTATTCTACAAAGCGTGTGATATTATTGAAAGAAAGGTATTCTACAAAGCGTGTGATTTGATTGAAAAGAAAGGTAGTCTACAAAGCATGTGCTATGATTGAAAAGAAAGGTATTCTACGAAGCGTGTGATATGATTGAAAAGAAAGGTATTCTACAAAGCATGTGATATGATTGAAAGAAAGGTATTCTACAAAGCGTGTGATATGATTGAAAAGAAAGGTATTCTACAAAGCATGAGATATGATTGAAAAGAAAGTTATTCTACAAAGCGTGTGATATGATTGAAAAGAAAGGTATTCTACAAAGCATGTGATATGATTGAAAAGAAAGGTATTCTACGAAGCGTGTGATATGATTGAAAAGAAAGGTATTCTACAAAGCATGTGATATGATTGAAAGAAAGGTATTCTACAAAGCGTGTGATATGATTGAAAAGAAAGGTATTCTACAAAGCATGAGATATGATTGAAAGAAAGGTATTCTACAAAGCGTGTGATATGATTGAAAAGAAAGGTATTCTACAAAGCATGTGATATGATTGAAAAGAAAGGTATTCTACAAAGCGTGTGATATGATTGAAAAGAAAGTTATTCTACAAAGCATGTAAGATGATTGAAAAGAAAGGTATTCTACAAAGCGTGTGATATGATTGAAAAGAAAGTTATTCTACAAAGCGTGTGATATGATTGAAAAGAAAGGTATTCTACAAAGCGTGTGAAATGATTGAAAAGAAAGATATTCTACAAAGCATGTGATATGATTGAAAAGAAAGGTATTCTACAAAGCGTGTGATATGATTGAAAAGAAAGTTATTCTACAAAGCGTGTGATATGATTGAAAAGAAAGTTATTCTACAAAGCGTGTGATATGATTGAAAAGAAAGGTATTCTACAAAGCGTGTGATATGATTGAAAAGAAAGGTATTCTACAAAGCGTGTGATATGATTGAAAAGAAAGGTATTCTACAAAGCGTGTGATATGATTGAAAATAAAGGTATTCTACAAAGCATGTGATATGATTGAAAAGAAACGTATTCTACAAAGCGTGTGATATTATTGAAAGAAAGGTATTCTACAAAGCGTGTGATTTGATTGAAAAGAAAGGTAGTCTACAAAGCATGTGCTATGATTGAAAAGAAAGGTATTCTACGAAGCGTGTGATATGATTGAAAAGAAAGGTATTCTACAAAGCATGTGATATGATTGAAAGAAAGGTATTCTACAAAGCGTGTGATATGATTGAAAAGAAAGGTATTCTACAAAGCATGAGATATGATTGAAAAGAAAGTTATTCTACAAAGCGTGTGATATGATTGAAAAGAAAGGTATTCTACAAAGCATGTGATATGATTGAAAAGAAAGGTATTCTACGAAGCGTGTGATATGATTGAAAAGAAAGGTATTCTACAAAGCATGTGATATGATTGAAAGAAAGGTATTCTACAAAGCGTGTGATATGATTGAAAAGAAAGGTATTCTACAAAGCATGAGATATGATTGAAAGAAAGGTATTCTACAAAGCGTGTGATATGATTGAAAAGAAAGGTATTCTACAAAGCATGTGATATGATTGAAAAGAAAGGTATTCTACAAAGCGTGTGATATGATTGAAAAGAAAGTTATTCTACAAAGCATGTAAGATGATTGAAAAGAAAGGTATTCTACAAAGCGTGTGATATGATTGAAAAGAAAGTTATTCTACAAAGCGTGTGATATGATTGAAAAGAAAGGTATTCTACAAAGCGTGTGAAATGATTGAAAAGAAAGATATTCTACAAAGCATGTGATATGATTGAAAAGAAAGGTATTCTACAAAGCGTGTGATATGATTGAAAAGAAAGTTATTCTACAAAGCGTGTGATATGATTGAAAAGAAAGTTATTCTACAAAGCGTGTGATATGATTGAAAAGAAAGGTATTCTACAAAGCGTGTGATATAATTGAAAAGAAAGGTATTCTACAAAGCGTGTGATATGATTGAAAAGAAAGGTATTCTACAAAGCGTGTGATATGATTGAAAAGAAAGTTATTCTACAAAGCGTGTGATATGATTGAAAAGAAAGTTATTCTACAAAGCGTGTGATATGATTGAAAAGAAAGGTATTCTACAAAGCGTGTGATATGATTGAAAAGAAAGGCATTCTACAAAGCGTGTGGTATGATTGAAAAGAAAGGTATTCTACAAAGCGTGTGATATGATTGAAAAGAAAGGTATTCTAGAAAGCATGTGGTATGATTGAAATAAAGGTATTCTACAAAGCATGCGATATGATCGAAAGAAAGTTATTCTACAAAGTATGTGATATGATTGAAAAGGAAAAATTATTTACCTACATTATTTGCCACGCATTGCCAAGATTAGAAACTTTCATTGGCACATTATAAATAATACCTACCTGGAATGCATATTCTATAACTAATACCTACCTGGAATACATGTTTTATAACTATTACTTACCTGAAGGAAATATGAAGCAAATTTTTATAATATATTTTGATATGCAACGCATTATATTTTCTTTCAGGTGACGAGTATTGTTTAAATCTTTGATAAATATATAAACCCAATATTTATCTGTGCATATCCTAATTAACTATTTGCTACCAATCTACTGATATATCATATTTATGCCTCCTCTCAGCTGTTTTTTGTGTCTGTTATTGACTCCACAGCTTAACATCGCACTATTTATTGTTGTTCTTACATGTTCCCTACCTCTACCTCGTACCCGTTCTAGCCATGGCAAATACTCACAACTGGCTCGATGATAACGAGGACTTGGATATAGCTCAATAGGATGACATATCTTTCTGAAATTATAGCAATAATGATTTTGTTGAATGTCATTTCTATAATTGGAGACATATTGTGTATACTATAAAAGATATGATTGCTGGAACGACACTCATATTTCAACAAAGTTTACAGAAAACCTAGTGCAAGCCTATTGTACATTATAGCTGTAGAATCTTCCTGAGGGGCTATTTAATCTATTATGTAAATTACAGGTCTACCTGTGAACCTTACCACGCTGGAAATGTTGTGAGGTTACATTCCAATTAGGATCAGTGGAGCTTGTATTACCACCTTCAAGCTTACCAAGTTTACATGAATATCTTATATGTCACATTATCTAGTACTGGTTCTTTTAAAATGGAGTCATGTCGTTGTATGGGTATATGTTTTTGTGATTGAATTAGTAGGTTGCATAGAAATTCCGTTAGTAAATTACATACTTAACGCAGCTATTACACTACATAGTCTTGCAACACATTCATGAGATCTCGTCGTTTTAAAAAACATTTTCAGGGATAGTTCCTGCTCTATAAAAACTATACTCATATATTCACGGATGGTTCCAAAATTAACAACCCCTTTAAACAGCTGCTGATTGGGTCATTCCAGCAGTCAATATCAAAATGGGCAGCCGCCTACCGGATCACTGCTCCATTTACACAGCTGAATTCTGGGCCATCCTGGAATCTTTAAAATGGACACTAGAAAACAAACCAGATAAGACCTTGATTATTAGTGATTCACTAAGTGTCCTAAAGTCAATACAATGCAATAATACTAAATCAAGAGAAAACTGTCTTAATCAAATTAACCAAATAATTAAAATAATCAATACTCAAAACATAACAGTAAAGTTTCTATGGATACCATCTCACATCGACATAAAAGGCAATGAATTAGCTGACCGATTAGCCAAGAGTAAACTCACTGAACCTAATTACATGCCACTGAAGCATAGTCCAACAGAAATTAATAATTTAATCTATACACTGATAAATCAAAAGTTTCAAAAGGATTGGAACCATAATAAACAAGGGAGATTTGTACATAGTATTGTCAAAGAAGTCAATATAAATATCCTGATACCCAGTTGCAGCAGTTATGAACAATCTATAATAAATAGGATAATTCTTGAAAAAACAAAATTAGCTAATAGTTTTGGAAAATATATAGGACCTGTTCCGCACAAAATCAACTGCTTCCACTGTAACGTACCGGAAGATCTGTATCATATATTTAACATCTGTAACAATACGCAAAAAGAAAGAGACCTATTTATAACTAAACAATTAGAACCTGACGCACCAAGTACATATCCAGAAATAATTCAATTATGCAACAAAAACCCTCAAAGAGCATACTATAATATAATTTAATTTCATAGAACTACAGGGCTAATAGATAAAATATAAGTATAACACCATATCGTCCATAAATGAAATGAATGTTTTACTGGTGCCTAAATATGCATATAAAATAATATTGTTCTAAGGGGAGGGAAGCGTACGGGGCCAAAAGGGATTCGTTACCCTTAAGGGAGCCCACCTACACTACGCTGGGTATCACGTTCCCATGGCGGCTCCAGAGCAACCTAACATAATGGAAAATAATATCGTTACGAGGGATGGAAGCGTACGGGGTCAAAAGGGACTCGTTATCTCTTAAGAGAGCCCACCTACACTACACTGGGTATTACGTTCAAATGGCGGCTCCAGAGCAACCAAACCTAATGGAATGGTAAAATAACATGGAACAATAAAAATAAACCTAAAATAAAAGAAAAACATAAAGGTATAAACATCAAAAGTTAAATTAACTACCAGTTATACAATCAATAAGGCAAGCGTCTTGCCTCTTTTCTTCTCTTATGCTTCTAAATTCTTCCTTCTATATAACCCCATTGACAACATCTCATAACTGAGTTTAATATTACGCAGGTATTATAGGTCCCAAAAAAACGCGATACCGCTGTAGTTAAAGTATAACCACTAACACGCCCCCTAACTATGGTCCCAACTAGAGTGTAGGAGGTAGTCTCAAAACCAAGACTATCAGGTCCAGCGACACAATGTTGCAACTAAAAACCTCATCATATATGCATAGCTTATGACCCCAAATTAGATTTTATAGAGTAGTCTCAAACCCAAGACTATCAGGCCCAGCAACACAAGGTTGCAACCAAAAATATGCTAATTTAGAAAATAACCTCAAATTCATAAACTATAAAGATAGTTAACCCCAAAACTATCAGGCCTTGCAGTAACTTAATAACATCATGCATTAACTAACAATGCAAATAGTTGTCATATGGGGTTATATATTCTACACAAAACAGCACAAAGAATTCCAAATTGATAGGGAAAATATAGAAGCAAATAGATGAAGGAGCAAGGATGTTTAGATTGAGGATCCAAAACAAGACACCCAAGATGTATACAGGAAATCATCGAGTGAGTAGAGGGACAAACTATACACTCAAGAAGTATACAGGGACCAACCACATGAGCAGAGGGATAATCGGTCACTAACAAGTGATCATGGGATCCTCCAAAAAAAGGCCCTTTTTAGGGCTATTGCCTTTCATTGCCTTAATAGGGTCTCCCACTTGATTACGGGAACCCTCCTTGACAAGCTCTATCCAAAAAGCCTAACTTGATCATTTTCGGACCCACCGCTTAAAATTAACAATCTATTTCTCTCTGGCAGTGGCTACCTTTCAAATGACGTTTAGTCATATTAGCAACAGAAATTGTTAGGGACATATAATATGTACACTTTCGTACTAGAAGATTGGCATAGATAGGAACGTACTTTAATTATTTGATGAATTGCATCGGTGGCTTACACAATGTTGGCATAGGGAAATCCACTAGAAAAACTGGATTGAATTTGGAATAAGCGTACGTACTTTCGATTGGTTGATAGGTTGAGTTTATTGGTCTATTCCCACTCACCCAGGTTTAACATTCATATCATTAGCCCCTTTTTAGGGGTATGATATGACGACCAAATTAAATAGCGCACTCTGTGCGCATAAACGCCAGGAAGATGTGGCACCATTCCATCTTCCTGGATAAATTAAATCACTGCCATGTAAATAAATGGCAGTGAAAAATAGTAAACATATGACCCTAGTGGCCGGTTTCACTTTAAATCCAACTATTCATTCATAGTTCCTGCGTAGACTGATATCCCAAAACCCGCTCAGCAAGTAATCGATTAAATTGTTCAACAATTGCCTAATCGCGATAAATTGTTGTATGTCCTCGACTGATTTTGACGGTTTGTTTTTTCATCAGAGATGATACTGCTAAAAGAAATTCCTTGCCATGATCAGCATATAGAATCTGTGGTCATCAACTTCATTGGGAGTGCTGAAATCAAAATGTACGTACTGTACATTTTATGTGGTGGTAAATACATTTGCCATATTGCCTGTTGTGCTGACGAATTTTCAGCAACTTAACGTGCGACATTTCATTATTTGCTGCATCAGCAAGTTTACTAATCGTTGCTCTACCCTTTCAATATCCTCTAGGACTAAAATAAATCGATTCGATTATGATAAAAATAATAATCGGTTAATTAATTACCGGTCCCTGGCACTTAGTTTGCCTTTGATCATAGATCTTGCCCAAAAAAATGAGCAAGAGATTCTCTGACAGATTTTTTTTATATGGAATTTACCGTGTGAATCAACTTCACATCTTCAAAATGTCATTGTTGTTGTAAATCCATATTTTTCCTCGCTACATCAGAACATGCTCGAACAATCGCAGTTATTAGATATTTCTCAGGTTTTGGTTTACCGTTCGCGCCAAGTGGGATGTCAATTAAGGTAACAGTACCACCACATTTATATCCAGGAAGATGTTTTTCTTTATGGGTATGGAGCACCTGGAAATTTTCCCAGAAAGCAGAGATATCACCACCTATCTACATATGAGACGAAAAAAATGTATATGATCTGTTCCACATTTAACACACTTGCCTGTAAGTACGCGCTTTTTTTCTGTTATTATAGTTGTTATTCCATTTGTGGGAGTGGATGCTCTGCGTCTAAGACAGTATAAATCCATATTATTTATTATATTTGCACAACATGGATATTATTGATTTCTCAGCAATGTGAAAGTACGAACCTGTCTGAAATCCATCACTACAAAATTATATCAGATTAATTATGATAGGTCGATCTGGGTCTACTATTTTAGTTTAATTAATGTAGTCGATACACATACTCTGTGAAATATTCATGAGACTTGGTGGTCGTGGAATATGGATATGCCTACGTTCAAAAACTTATTTTCACGTGCACAAGCTACCCCACACGGATTTGTCAAGATAAATTTACATGATCCTCGATCGCGATGTTCCGTTGGTGTTCATAAAATATTTGGTAATGAGACAGCAGCAGGTACGGTGACGATATAAATTGAGTGGGCGGGTGGGAAACAAACATACAGACAATTTTGATAACACAAACGTCGACAATAATGCATTAACTCATATAGACACGTCTCTGTTGGCTAGGGGCTTCAGGTTGATGTTACTGACCTTGTATTTTCGTTTTCGTATGATGCTTTTATTTTTGCGAGCGGACCTTACTTTGTTGTAGGGTTAACCTTCCTTGCTGTTGTTCTGGCCCGTTTCGGTTGTTGTCAGTTAATTATTTGACGATTTCCATGTAACATTTCGCTACACACTAAAGGTACAATCGAAAACTAAATGTATATTGTAAAGTTTCCAGTATACTACATTCTCTAATGGGAGAAACCAAAGGGTACACTAAATGTTATTGACTAGTAATATCATTCTGTTTTAAGGTGCATATAATGAAATAGTAAAGACACAAATCCAGCTCATGAATAACTCAACAAATAGTTTTTGCAACAAATTTAAAAGTTGCTATATGTGTTTAAAAAATTGGAATTATAAAGCGTTGTAAAAATAGTCGTGTATGTATGTCATCTATAAGTATGTCGTATATGTTACCGATTGAGGCGCTTGAGCGGCAGAGTGGTATAAAGCGCTCTCTGTTACGGATCACTGCCATCTAACCTCTGTATGCGTGGGTTCGAGTCTGAGATTGGGTATGTGAGAAGGTTGGCCAGTAGATTCTCGTGGGTTGAACCGCTCCGGTGGCCTAGTGATTAGAGTGTCCGCCGCGGAAGCCAGAATACGTGGTTTCGATCCCCGGCAGAGTCATACCAAAGACTTACACAAATGGTACTAACAGCTGCCTCGCTGACTGCGTGGGACATCATGCTACATGTCTGCATCATAATGCCCCAGTGCTAGACATCACTATAAACTGCCTCACTGCAGACATTGTGGCGATATGACTGAAACAAATGTTAAAGCTAAGTTAAAAATGTTAATCGCACACACACACACACACACACACACACACACACACACACACACACACACACACACACACGCTCGCGCGTGGGTCGGTGGTTCTTACCGGGGTCGTCCCGGGTTTTTCCACCACCATTAATATTGCCCGCCATGCCTATCGTGTGTTTAAAAATGGCGTTAAACCCTACAACAGTAACATCAACAACAAAAATCATATACAAGTATGTCGTATATGTTATCTATTGTCACTGTAAGTAATGATGATCATTAGCATTGGCAAGATGTTAAACAGACTGTACCTAACCATACATCCAATTTACTTTATATAAAAAAACAATATTTGCTAAGGAAATATAAAAGAAGGAAACCAATAATAAGTGAGACCGTTTCAGTGATACTCCTTCAGTCCATCGTGTGGAATATATTTGAAAAATATGACCCGACAAATACAATACTCTCATAATTGCTGTAATAATAATAATAATAATAATAATAATAATAATAATAATAATAATAATAATAATAATGATAATAAATACAATGCACTAAGAATAATTGCTCTATTCTTCAAAAGGGCACCTTAGTTTGCAGTGAATTGGTATTGTTCTTTTTACACTACTGCTATCGTAGTAGGACATTGCTAATTAATAATTTAGCGCATGGCCTTAAATGGACTTCGTATTAGAATCGTATAATGAATTTCTCACGCACTGTGTGAACACACAGAGAACTTCTAACACTACCCTCGGAAACCCATAGATACTGAAAATCTATCGCATACTACCCACTGAATTCTGCAAAATGTTGTGCCTCTCACGGAAAATTCTGCCGTTCGCTGGGTAGCGACGTCAGAGAAAAAACTATTCAACAGAACCCTTGCAGAGGAAGCAGTGCTTTTCTAAAGATAGCAACAGATAATACTAAAATAAATAAATCTGATTTTAAATGTATAATACTTAGATTAGTAGCTAAGTGTGCATAATACGAATATTTCTAAATTGTCAAATTTTGCAATTCAAAAGAAAAGTTAAGTTTTAAAATGAATGATACCGTAAGCGACAATTAAATAAGGAATAAATTTAATAATATTAAATTAAATATGTAAAAAGTGTTTTAAACGAGAATGATACTTAGGATGGTTCTACATCGAATTATCATGTATGTAAAGAGTTTAAAGTATGACTTATGACCAATCTAATCTGCAAATATAAAATATACCCGGGATTTAGTTATTAGTACATCATTTCACCTGCGTTACCACCAACAACTGTATGATTAACGAACTTATTTTAAATTTACCAAATAAATTCCTGCCCATTAAATATTTTAAACATAACTACCCCATCCCCATTTACACAAGATAGGACGTTAAAATACTTATATTTTAAAACACATACATAAATCACTTGTTAATACTAATTTCTTCTTTATCTGTACTTATTGCGATAGGACCTTATTATTAATACTATTTATTATTATTATTATTATTATTATTATTATTATTATTATTATTATTATATATTATTATTATTATTATTATTATTATTATTATTATTATTAAGAAATCAAGTAAAATTTCAAGATGAGATAAGGTTCCCGTTTAAGAACAATTTATACCCGTTTAAAGGGATATTTTAAATTAATGTGTTATTTTTAAATGGTAATTTCCATGTACTTTTGGGATTGTGGGTAATATTATGCAATAAGTATACCTTGTTTAGTTTCATCTGCTTCTAACTTATGACTAATGTGGTTGTTTTCCGACATCGACTTCCTGACGTCAAATGACGTAAAGAGGATTTATATTTAAACTCGTTAATCGAAATGTAGTTAAGCTTGAGAGGTAACTATATATTTTGATCAACGCACGTGTACTAAATATATCATCTAATTATTAAATCATAGATTGTGTTTATATTTATTATCATTTAACCTAATGGAAATGAGGTTAACCTTGTAGGATTATGACGAATATAAAGGTCTTGGTTCTTCTATTAGCATGTTGAATATTAGTAGATGTACGTTTAGTCTAAAAAGTGTCTATCTAGTTGGGAGACTTTGAGCTTGAGGGTTGGATTTCTTACTGAAGACACTTTGATAGCACGCGAAAAGGAATTTTGAACACGTGCCTCTAGATCGTAAACAGTAATCGCGACATGTGCTTATCAGCTATCGTGAATAACTTTTTTATTAAGCCTTGCTCTTTGCAATGAAGATTTTTGTAGAGAAGTTGCAACGAAATTAAAAAGCCTACATTGCAAGTCAACATACAATGGTTTTGTTAAAAACAAAAACTGAGGGCACTAAATAGGTTTAAACGTCGAATATAATTCGAGTAAAACTTAAACTGGATAATTTATAATCGTGTCATAAAATACATTTTCTACTAAAGTAAGATATGTAAAATATAGAGGATATCTAATGCGTACGTGCGATCCTTTCTTGCAATGCGGACGCGGAAAAGTAGCTCCCTCCCTCTTCATTAATCTCGAATGTTGTAACATTAACAAACAAGAAATGAGACATTTACAGATCGCAATGGACATATGGGTCTTGATAGTCAAAACGTTCCCATTATAGCGGATGTCACCTTTGAGAATATAGACACATTCACTAGAGTTTGAGAATATAGACACATTCACTAGAGTTTGAGAATATAGACACAATCACTAGAGTTTGAAAATATAGACACATTCACTAGAGTTTGAGAATATAGACACATTCACTAGAGTCTGAGAATATAGACACATTCACTAGAGTTTGATAATATAGACACAATCACTAGAGTTTGAGAATATAGACACATTCACTAGAGTCTGAGAATATAGACACATTCACTAGAGTTTGAGAATATAGACACATTCACTAGAGTTTGAGAATATAGACACATTCACTAGAGTTTGAGAATATAGACACATTCACTAGAGTTTGAGAATATAGACACATTCACTAGAGTTTGAGAATATAGACACATTCACTAGAGTTTGAGAATATAGACACATTCACAATACTTTCGAAGTATTATCCGTAGTAAGAAGATCATGGGTTTAATTAAACAGGTTACAGAGTGCATAAATCTTTTTTCCTTGGTCATCAAAGAATAAAACTGTTAATACTACCGGTTTTTTTTTAAAAATATACGATTTTGATCTACCTGTCCTGAATGTTTAGCATTCATTGCGACCTGATATAATACACTCGTTCCAGTTTAAATATTGATGCATATAAACACACATGAAGCAATCATTTGGTTTCAAAAGCCTCGGACTATGATTAAAATTACAATGATGTAGCAGTAGGCAGTACCAAATGACCACTACTTGAAGCCAATAACTCTTTCTAGCAAAAGACCGAAGACGTTCCAATTGATGCTGAATTATGTTGATATTTACAGTTTTTGTATGAAATAATTTTATCAAAATGTTGCAAGACATTTGCATTCGATCAAACCATGCCAGGTATCATTTTATTTTAAAGGAATATTATTTAGCAATATTAATAAGATCAATGCAAGGAGCCGAAACGTTTTTCTGTTTTTGTTTTTTCTACCTAATAATATAGTATATTTTAAAATTTATTTTCTCATCAAAGTTTCATATACACAATAGGCAATGCTCATATATAGAATATAAACCATGATCATTTCAGTTGGTCGAATAGCGTTCAAGTGTAGTTCATTTTTTAGAGCCTATTTATGAATCAATTAGCTATCAGAAAAGACCCCCAAAAATAAATTCCAGAACACTTGGTCGACGGAGTTTTACTTTGTGGAGCACGCAAGCATGCCATCAACAACAAAGAAGCAAAAACACATCGACATACGTGAACTCGGTTCTGACCAGGATTTACTCAGAATCCAGCAGAAAAGTTTGAACGGTATACAACTGTGGTGTATACCATACAAATCAATTCACCGAGTTTCACACTGATACCTACACATCCTTATATTATACAGATCCACGAATTATGTACTTAGTCTGATATTTGATTCCATCATGGCTGCGACTTCGTGCTTCGTTTTACTAGAATACAATTTATTGTCGGAATAAGTAGGTGGAAATAAAGTCGCACTGCGAATGGCAATTTGAATTTGGGGCTACGATATCATAGCAAATACCGCGGGTGCCAATTTCCCGTTAGTTAATCTGGTGCATTTTCGTTCATTACGTTTCGGCACTATGAGGGCGAAACGTGCCCAAGTCATTTCTACCTATCATATAATGTTCTATATGCAACTCTGGATTTGTTCCGTTGGTATGGATTTGATCGTTGGCAATTGTTTATATCATTTCGTTCTCTGATTCATAATTTTGGAACAGGACATCCAATACAAAGCTTTGCTGAGAATGAGTGATATACCACTTAGACCACACGCATGCGCAATACAATACCACTACAAAAACATGTGCAAAGCGACTGCACGCATCTTAATTTCTTACTTCCTTGTATGGTGTTTGTCAGGAAATATTGTTTCCAGAAAAACGTAGCGCCTTTGAAGGACAATAATATTACTTCTGAATTACTAGGCCGAAGCTGACCAGGTTTTTGTAAAGTCCCAGTGGACATCTTGTCGCTGACCATAATTTGCAAACGAATTTCAACGGGGGACTTATCATGACAAACGCACACATAATGGCAAGGTAAGACCACGTATCTGACACATCCTAGTTACAAAATTTCACTTTCGTGACAATCCTGCGATATGTTGAGCATGATTAGTGTTTATCGAAAAAGATTTCAGGATTGTTTCCCAGGACATGATCATATCGGGGGAAGGGGAGGGGCGTAGTCTGGGGTTCCATGGAATCCATGGGTTTATGTTATTACCCGTCCCCACGTTGAGAGACAGCGAGAGGGACATCGTCGCTAAGTTTGATTGGATCGGTGCACAGCGATATCCAATCAAAACTTGAGTACGATGCTGTTTTTACAATTCAGACCCGAATGATACCTTCAAATTTGTTAAAGAAACTTTAGTATTCGCCTAAAACGATTGCTGATAGATAAGGTTAACTCGGAGAAGAAGTCACTCGTAATTTTGCGGCAAAACGTATAGGTAGATTTCTAAGGAAAGATAAAGCTTCGAGAAGGAAGCTTGTCAGGGACAGAGAACATTCAGTTACATTGGGTCTTAAGTCTTCAAGAGTTGGAGACGGAATTCAGACTGAAGTCGAGACAGTCGAAGTCGACAGAAGTGTAGTCGAGGGAGAGAAAGTAGAGGATGAGGTGGAGAAGGAGTCTTGAAAAAGTCGAGGAAGAGGAGAAAGAACTTGTAGAAATGTCGTGGAGGAAGAGAAAAGAGAATTGGGAGAAATAAGTGAGAGAAATGATATAACAGATGAGTAGAATTAAAAGGACAGATAGAAAAAAATCTCACATTGCTAATCAAGTGAAGCAATATACTTATTAATGGGTCAAGTGGAAGGAGTGTAATTGGAAAAAAATTGTAGTCATTTGATTATTGAATTGTTATTCATTGAATTTCAACCTTTTGTAGATATAACCATCTAACCGTCAGCATCGCTCAGAATTTTACATCTCTTTTACATTAGATTTAACTTATAACAAATAGACCCTGGGTGAGACTTCTATAACAGTTTCACTAAATATTGGGAGCACTCCATCCCAACCATATGTAACGTCACATGATCATATACAAAATGCAGTGAAATCACTCCCATAGTCGATTTTTATGTTGACAGGAAATGAAACAAACACCTTTAGAAGGTATACACTTCCTTCAATTAAAAAACAATTTTTTTAAAGACCCTCTTTATCACTGGTTATGTAGTCCCGCTTGATGCTAAATATCTATCTCAATGAATAGCTTGAGCTTTGTGTACAGAGATATTGCGTCTTGCAATCATATAAATTAAATTAAACATATAAAGACCATTTTTCTTATAGATATATGAAAAATATCATTTGGGGACGGAATAAAGGATAAAACCGTTAGAAGGGGGGGGGGAAGGGTGGAGAGACACGATCTCAGTTTATTTTACAGTTTGATAATCAATCAAGGTATCCGATGGATCGTCACTAAAGCCGCTATCACTTGAATATAACTATGAACGAACACACCATTTACTATAAGGATGGGGGATTAGTTATAATCTCAGGTAGAATGTTAAATAACCACACTGTACTGTTAAAAATAGTATGGAACGTCAAACAACTTAGCGCAACTTAAAACAGAATGAATGGCATTTCGTCATTCGGCTTGTATTTCACATATTTACATTAGCGTGTTCAGCTTTATATGTTAAACAAGTTTTTACCTTGTGTCACAGTCCCTGAAATGAAGTGTTAGGATGTTCTGCGCAAGATATTTAATTTATAATTACACTTGCGGAAGAAATTTTCATGTGAATTTAAAACAGAATTCCAATGCTAAGTACATGATTAAACAGAACGCATCTACCTCTTTACGGTGATTGTTTATACTGATTATTTGACGAAATGAAAAGAACACCGAAGATATTTTTGTAAGTACGTTCAGTGAGACAGATAAATCAGACAGATCAGTCAGACAGATCAAACAGACAGATCAGTCAGGTCAATCATGAGAATAAAAGTCGTTACTGTAGCCTGAATATACGTCTAATAGATAGAAATATAACATACTCGTAGGCCTACGTGATTAATAGTTGAAGATACTCAAAGAAAACTACTAACTAAATACGAGAAACAACTTACTACAATACGACTAATCGGATTATTACGAAAAATATTTAGAGTCGGATCGCTTGTTTAACTTCGCGAAATGTTTCTCCATGCAAATCAAAACTGCATACTATTATCACCTGGTTATTTTGAGTTTTGTTTGGGTGCTTGATTAAGGCTTTGTCGTTCATAATTGGATTACACACTGTTGGTATCGATGTGGTTTCGATCACGTTAAAGTTGACTAACATCAAAGCGTTGTACTCTTCTGCTTAATTATGGCATTATCAATGGCCTCGGAATACAGATTTATTTACCATGCACAGGCGACTCTGTACTTCTGTTATAGTTTTAATTTTCATTATTTATTCGCGCATGAATAATGGTTCATCGCGTTTGCTATTTCAGTCACACTTATGTCCCACTGTAGACGCAGTGGCTTTGCCGTTGGCATTTATGAATCATCTTAGGCACCATGGACATTACTGTATATAGGTAAGTATATAAAAGTTAACTTATTTTTATAATGCATCAGAAAATATTCGATACAGGGTTGTTTTGTTTTCTTATCAGATTTGGTTCCATTGATAACTGATGTGTTTCCGACGAACACCGTGCCGTTATCAAATATTAATTCACTGCGTTGAAGTTTGTGTGTGTTTGATAATGGTGAGATAATTTATGTTGAAAAAAGCACGCAAATGGGATGCCGTCACTCTCGAATAAGATGTTTTGCGTTGGGAGTGACCTATTTGTATCCATCCATTAATTAGCAGCAGCGGGGGGGGGGGGCGAATCGGACAACTTTTTCCGACAAAATCACTGTAAGCCCTCAAAACGGAAAATAGAGCCTTCCTGCGAATCTCATGTTTTAACCAAAAAAAAAATAAGTCTCCGTTTGGCAAACGGAGACTTAACGATTTCTTGCTCAAAACATACTATATTCGCGTTTTCGTTGCTAAACCATAAAACGTCGCAACGATGTTGTCATCGCCCCCCCCCCCCCCACCGCTGCTACAGGTTAATAATTTATTTCAACCAAATATTTGATCGAGTCCGATACGATATCGTGCCCGAGGATCATGTAAATTTATTGTTATAAATCCATGCGGGGTTGACTGAGCGTTACTAAAGAAATTTTTAAATTGATTGAAGTCCATATCGGAACACCATGTCTGTCAAATATTTCGTAACGTATGTGTATCAACGCCGTTAAACACAGCAAGAATATTACAGTTATCTCTGATCACTTTTGGAATATGAGTGTAGCATTGAGGGACATATATCACGTCGGTGTTTTTATGCCTGCCTCGGGAAAATATTCTAGCTGGGGTTTTTTTGATTGTCTAACATCACATCGTCGTATACGACTAAATTGTTAATGCTCCCATCAAGATCATCCACGGATGGTGCCTCGTCAATATCAGTTACAAATTCAATGACGTTCTCACCCTTAATTTATGATGCATTCTCGTTAAAATCCTTTAGCACTTCATAGCATCGTTGATCATCTACGCTAGGAGCAACTAAATACAACTTATTCCACTTCATCCATCTCACTATTAAATTGAGCAACAATTGCTTCTTGCCGGATCCAGATGGCCCGATTATAATTGGGCGGATAGAGTTTGGTAGCGCTGCATGATGCTTAACTGGTTCTCTTGTTTTAGTCGCTGAGAAATCAATTATATTCATATCTCTATACATAAATTATGGATCTATATTGTGTGAAGTGTAAAACGCGTACTAGCACAAATGATGTGACGACGATTACAACTAAAAAAAACAGATCTGCACTAACTGGTAGATGTGCAACATGTGGTATAAAAAAGTTTAGATTTGTTTCTTTGAAATCTGGAGATGTTTTAAAAAAAACGAGGAGGTGATATTGCAGCCAAGTTAGTAAAACTCCAGGAACGCCGTGGGCAAAGTATCCAGGAGAAAAGCACCTTCCAGGATATAGCTATTGTGGCCCAGGAACACGATTAGATATCAGACTTGATGATCAAAATTAGCCCCGACCTGGCGAGTATCCGATAAACGCTATTGATAAGGCGTGTCATGTTCATGATGTTAAAAATCTTTCAAAGAAAAATTGGCTTCGTGGTTGGTAAAATCGGCTATGAAAGGCAAATTGATGATGGGCGCTGGTAATTAATAATATGGAATCTTTTTATTATTCTGCGAGGGGATACTGGAGGAGTATCGCTGAAATCAATAAACTCGCCAACGCCGCAAAAGTGAAAAAGGCTACTGCGGCTAATTGGTTATCCAAACAGGCTATATGGCAAATTTATCTACCGCGTCCTAAACAAATCAATGTCTCGCATTTGATGTTACCGGACCCAATGAAGTTCATCAAGCTGATTTATTGTTTTTACCACATGATAACGGTTACAAATACGCGCTAACCGTAGTTGACGTTGCGAGTCGATACAAACAAGCAGAACCGCTAAAAACAAAATCATCACCTGAAGTTGCTTCTGCATTTGAAAAGATTTATCGAAGAGGCCCACTACGCTGGCCAAATCTGTTACAAGTTGATCCTGGCAAGGAATTTCAAGGCGCTGTTTTATCTACAATGAAACATCACAATGTCACCATCAGACGGGGGCATACTGCATTACATCGCGATCAGGCAATTGTAAAACGATTTAATCGGACTCTTGCTGAGCGGTTATTTGGATATCAATACGCAAAAGAATTCATCCAAGAAAAGCGATCCCGTGAATGGGTCAAAAGGTTACCAGGGGTAGTTGCAGCGCTAAATAACGAGATTACCAGAGCAATCAATATGAAACCTAACAACGCAATGAAAAAAGTATATACCACAACCACAGCGGGATAGCGTTTCTCTTCCAATCTCAACAATGTCACCGTGAGATATTTATATGAACCAGGAGAACTCGAAGGTGGTAAAAAATAGGGCTACTGATCCTATTTGGAGTGTCACTACGCATAGCATGTCTACTATAACACGATCAACTGGTAGACCTAAAATCTATAAATTGGATTCAACTGCCCCTCAGCGGGGTTTTACACGCGAACAATTACAAGTGATTCCGGATGATACTCAATTGCCACCGCGCGGCCTTAACTAGCGCCGTTGCGTCTGTTGCACTCAAGACAAGTCAACATCACATTGTTTCTGACATGACCGAGACTGTTATTTTTTCTGTCTACGGTAAATTGGCGAGGATCTTTATCCGAATACTGCCAACGCATTATACAATTGCAACTTGCGCAGTGATTATTCTGTTGTTGCTTCAGCGTAATTATTAATTCAGCATCAATATCAAATTCTCGTTGTTTTTTTTTTGTCTTGTTGTTTGTATCCGGAGAGTTTTTTATTAATGATGCTAACATCAATATCATCCATTGTGGTGTCGTCATCGAAAACAATTCTTCGACGTTGATTTATTCGCCGTACTCTAGACACTGCAAGATAGACTAAATATGACCACTCTATGCGATTATCGACTATCCAAACTTTTGTATCCGCGATGGTTAATCCCTGCGAGGAATGTATTGTTGTTAAGTAACCCAGTGTCCATGGCGATTTATTAGCACGCAATGCATCTTCGACAACACTGATATCAACCAGCACAATATCATTTAACAATAGTGTTTGTCTTTCGCGCTCTCCTGGAATTTCAACTTCAATATTCTGTCGCCGTGTGTCAGCGGGTCTATAACACAATGGAACTTTTATCAGGGGATATTTTTCTTTGTGAAGCTCAAACAACTTTTTCTGAAGTGTGTCTCTGACTATTTTTCTGCTAGCAACTACAAAATCGTTTGGTATCCATGTGTTATAAAATTCCTCCATTAGAGTTTCAGAAATTATTTCCCTGATTATTTCACATTGGATTCTGTCGGGTTTCAGTCTAATTAATTTTTTAACCTCACTTAATTGTTCATCAAGTGCCATATAATCGCTATCAATTTCTTCATAATAGTCCACGAATTCTTTCAGCCACTTATGTGGACCCGCGCCGACAAATGGTGGTGGCTGTCCATGATCTCCGCACATTATCACCGCTGTATTCTTTTGCAGTAGCCAATCCAAGAACATCTTTAATATTTCTGTTGATACTGTGCATACTTCATCCCAAATTATAACATCGGGGATGAATTTATCTCCCATTCGTTCAGGTGTCCATTTGTCACCACTGTATCTGAAAAAAACTATGATACGTACACGCGGAAACGCCTCGTTGTTTTATCTCTCTGGCTAATCTATGTGTTGGCGTCAGCACAATCATGTTTGTGAAATCAGTAGGATTTTTCCCACGATATAACTCAATCGCACGAGTCGTCTTTCCTGACCCGCGACAGCCGTTTAAATAAACTGTTTTATATCTACAAATTGGATCTGATATCGATGGTGCATTAGAGCGCTCTTATAAATTATCACCGCGTAAGTAATTACTTTTAATTTCAACGTCTGCTGATTCAGAATAATCACGCAGCATTTCTTTTTTAATTCTCCATGATCCCCAACTGTCATCCGAATTAGTGAATTCAGCAACTGCGCAACTGTACTTGCTGTTAATGTAAAATGAATCAACGGCAACTCTAACCGCAGTGTCAGGAAATCTATTTATCATTGAAAATAAATTAATACAAGCATAACCCAGCATCGACGACCTCAAATGTGTATACGGGGATTTGTAACCGTCGCTATAAGTAAGAACTGTACCCAATTTTGTTCCATCGGACAAAAAAGCATCTTTACGATCCACATATATGTTTTTAGATACTGCATCCGCGATTACAAAGTCGTATTCGATGTTATCCATAATCAGCCGTGAACAATATCGTCTATAGTCGCATTTTTCCTCCCTGAGTGAATTTTCCGATTATTCTTCTGCCGAGATCTTTTGCTTCGATGTTTCGTTGATTAAATATCCGTTTGGACCACTCAATGATATATTCTTCGCCGGCATCAATATGTTTTCTGGATTCCTCAATTATACTATCAAGACGTTCCGGTGTTGGTAACCAGACATTGATTTGTTTCCGATATGATATAATTGCTTCACTGACTGTCAGCGAAATTAACATTTTTGTATCAATCATGAATCGTAATAGCGCTATTGGCAGCCACTTCTTTTCAGACATGTGTCTACCAATCCAAATATAACAACAGCGATGAAGTCCTGCTGCCAATTCAAATGATACTACACGAGCGAATCCAGTTAAATCAAAATCAGGCAGCGGCCCATTAATTGCAACACGAGTAATTTCATGTACGGGGTGTCCAAATCGTTTAAAATACTCAGTACACTCTCCATAACCAAGAAAACTCGCTGGATAACAAGCAACCATATCAACTGAAATGATATTATCATGGTCGTATTTGTTATTCCATAAACCGCCATGATTAAATTCTAAACAACTAGCCTCAGTGTCTGGCGAGAATTCTACGCGTGTTGGTTTCCATGCGTTTTTGATTCTTGCAAAACGAGCTGCAACCGACGGGATTGTAAAACAGTTTGTCAATAATTGTTCGTCGTTGATGATTTCATCGGTGGCTTCGCCACACGCCGTTAAAAACCCACTAGCTGTTTTTTTCATTTTGTTGTGAAATGCTTCAGTGCGGTATAATTCACCGTTTGGTCTTACAAACTGATCAAACGTATCCGGGTCGTTTTCAGTGCTGCGAAGTAACCACACCGACACGGGGTCGTTTTTACTCAAATGCGCAATAGCATCGAATAGTTTCTTTTCAGCGAGAAAACCGTCCCTGGAAAATTCTTCTCGTAAGAATTCGTCGGGTATATACTTTATTGTTCTGTTTCGTGGAAATATTGTGACCGCGGACGTCCATGCGTGTTCGTTATGATCAATAATTTTAATTGGGCTCCATTTTTGTTATATTTTGATTCGTATAAAACTTCTCCGGTTATCGTCATAACTGTTATTGGAAATCTCAGTGATATTTCTAATTTCGCTATATCGCTAATAGTTGCTCCGCAGTCTTTCACCGTTAACTCCCATTGAGCTATTTTGCTACGCCGTAGATCGGTAAGTTTGTTCCCTCGGATGCATTTGTAAAATGTTCTGTTATTCGTGCTGCTACACAATTGAGTGGCAAAGCCACTGACGACGAAATCGCCGGCGACGACTGTTTCATTGGTTTAATTTTTCTTATATCGGGTTTTTCATTTAACGGATATATCCCATACTCAACTGCTGTTTCAGGATATGCTCGTTCATAGTATGGTTTGTCAATTCCAGTTAACAGACCCGGCTTAGAATCACGGCTAACAACGACTGTTTTCTTGTCTTTGAGAATCGGTTCAAATTTGTCTCGTATAATCCCACCGCCTGATTCTACACGGATAATGAATGTCACTCTAAAAATATACTTTTTGTTACCAAGTTGTGATAACATCAACGCTGCGTTGCTGTCGTTCATGGTGGCATAAACAACGCCATCAATTCGAAATGTTGACCAGCTATGAGATGCACCGTTGTGCTTGAATTCATTAATACAATCGCGTATTTTATTTATCAAGGCTCTATCCGTTATTGCCCGTTTTGGCACATCTTTGAGGGTTCTATCGAGATTGAATTTAACGTTTTTGAAAGGCTTAATTGATGATAATCTCTCGAATTCGTCATTCATATAATTAAAACAAGTATTTAAATAGAAAAATATAGTATAATGAATCACTGCAAGTGGTTAATGATTGGATCAACAACCCCGTGTAACAAATCATGCAGAAGCGAATTCTGTGGGTATTTACAAAGTGTTCGGCGAGGAAGTTTTGGCCCCCTTCCGTGCCTCCGATGTGGGGTGGGGGTAAGGGGAAAATCGCAGTTGTGTCTCAGTTGTGGCGGCAAACGATACAGAGAACTAAAACGCTATTATCACAAACGAATAAAAAATGCAGTCATTGATCCTACCGAAGACTCCGTCAGCGACAAAATCATAAAAACCCCTCAAGACTACATTGATAGACTTATAATTAAAGTAAATAATAAATTAGACAAATAGTATTATTATACAAATGAGCCAAGATTTCAGACCTCATCCAGTGCTTGTTAATTATGAAGCATCCCGTGATGGTGTTGTTAGAAATTGCAGACTAAAGAAGCCGGTTAGACAGGTAAATAATATGGGATCATTGATGTTTACAGCTGGGAAGAAGAAATATCTCTGTCACAGAATTATTTTTGAAGCATTTTACGGATTAATAAAAAACGGCCTTGTTATTGATCACATAAATGGCGTGAAGACTGATAATTGTCTTGAGAATCTTCAAGCCGTCTCACAAAGTCAGAATGTAAAACGGGGCAGGACAGGGACTTGTAAGTCAGTTGGAATGAGATCCGTCAAATCATTTGATACATCAACTAACGAGGAGAAAATATTTCAGTCGATGATTGCAGCTAGTAGATATTTCGATATTTGTATGCCTTCAGTACAAAGAGTAGCAGAAAATATAACTAAATCATCTCTGTCAAAGAAAAACACACAGGATACAATTTTCATATATCGAGGGAGATAAATCGTACAATAATAAAGTCGCATGACAGAGTTACGTCCCTTGAAGTCCAATTACTACTACGTACACACAGGATACAATTTTTATGTATCAAGGGAGATAAATTGTACAATAATAAAGTCGCATGACAGAGTTACGCCCCTTGAAGTCCAATTATTATTACGATTAATTAATTATTTTACAATGAAAACTAATGAAATACACGCTGTTATCTAACAACTGTATTCTTTTGTTTAGTGTTTTATTCAAATATTTTGTCTCATTTAAATGTTGTGAAAGAGCATTAATAAGTAATTCAAGGAAATAAAATAACACACCCGTGAATCAACGCTGCTGTATTAGTCACCTTATATATGTTATGACTCGTAATAAGCTTGGGGCTTTTGAAAGTCGATTCTGACCAATCAAGACTAACCCACGCCATTTAACTCGGGCGTGTGGTTGTCTTTTGTCAATCATGCAACCGAGTTAATTTAATTGGGTTGCTTTTGATTGGTTGGATTGGCCGTAGAAAATCCGCCCCGTCGTTTCATGTTTGTGCTGTCTTGTGCCGTCCCACATCATTACATCACAAATTCCATCATCGTTTCATTGAATATATCCATCCTTAATTAAGTTAATTAAGTATATGTTATGCCTAAAATCTGCCACAACACTCGAGTGGAGATATTTCGTCATTGTACTGTCCATTAATTAAGTATTTGTTATGCCTAAAATCTGCCACAACACTCGAGTGGAGATATACGGCATTGTACTGTTCATTAATTAAGTATATGTTATGCCTAAAATCTGCCACAACACTCGAGTGGAGATATACGGCATTGTACTGTTCATTAATTAAGTATATGTTATGCCTAAAATCTGCCACAACACTCGAGTGGAGATATACGGCATTGTACTGTCCATAAAACAAAACGGGTCAAAAAAGACCCCCAATATTTTTTAATAATTAGAGGTAAAATATATTATATTATATTTTTATAAATAATGGATATCAAAGATGTAAATGCTATAATTGCTGAAATTTCAAATTAAAAAAATCGAGGGATAGTATTATCTGAAGGTCTCGACTGTGACAGGATTACCTCGGAATAGAAATTGAGTATCAGTCTAGTAGGGGTCGTTATCTTTTACCGAAGATGTACAGGCTCGTGAAAGGAATTCAAAAGTCCATCAATGCTTGTTTGTACGGTAATGACATTAATGTATTTATAACGCTATTTAGCACCGTTGAAGCAATACGTCAATATCTCGGCCAAGAGTATCAAAAACGAGCTGAAATTAGTTCTAAGGTTCGTGATCTTAGAAAAATATTAAACGACGAAAAACCAGTATCCTAACCACGTGAGCGTTACTATAAAAAATAGGCTTTCAGTAAATTTTCAGTAAAAAAATATTTTTTTTAGCGTTTTTTGTACACTCACATAGGATTATCTCCTGAAAGAATACTCAACAGTTTGGGCTCGCTCATGCAGTTATGTGCGTACTGGATGATCTGGCTGTGGTAGCAAGTAATCACCGCGACGCCTCCATTTTCACGTAGTTGTTGTTGTTGCCGCGTCGTTAACAAAAATCGTTCATCGCCGTTCTCAGATATTACAATTTTGAAACTCCCAGCGATGTTATTTCTGAAACACTCGCGGATAGCGTCGTACAGTTTAACCTTGTCGGAGATGGATACGTTAGCTTGATAGTACATTATTTAATAACTCAGCTTTTAATTGTTATAGTTTCACATTTGAAAACTCAATTCACAAACAATATATGGTAGGTGAATTGCTTACAACTAAATTAACCCGAGAGCGGCTAGGTGCAATTAAAAAGTTTATACCGGTTCGAGACAGACTTCGCGAGAAACTTCAACAACGACAACAAGCGCAGACTGACTTTTCTGTGTCAAGTGAACAACTGTTTACTCCGATAACAAGTGCGACCAAAGATGTGAAAAAGTTAACTGAAGCAGCGATATACGGAGATATTCCTGAAAAAGAACAAGCAACGAAGGCGCCGCTGCTAGATACACTTCAAAATATAGCAGCAGAGACCGAACAAACGCGCGCAGGGATACAACAGCTATCCAGTGATATAAAAACTCAACGCGAAATTGAAGAACTCGAAGAAGAACAACAAGGTGCAGCTGGAGGAAAAGACTATTCACCTGAGAATATATTTACAGTCGCAGCATTAAATGAAATTAGAGGAATCCGTACGGATTACGAATTAGCTGATTTTGCTAGAGACAATTTTCCAAAGGGTAAAAGAGAAAATTTATTAAAAGACGAGTTTAAAAGCTTTATAAAAAACAAAGACACTTGGACATCAAAAATATATTTAGTGAAACGCGGCGGGAATAAAATCTCGGCGTTGCAGAACCCTGGTTATGATGACTTTCTAGTTGCGATTAAAGGCGGTCCACAACCACCACGTTATACGGAGGATCCAATCCCGGAAGAAATAGACATAAAAGCAGAAGCTGGTTCTAAGAAAACAAGCGGAAAAGGATATTCAATTAAAAATCCTTTGGATTTCAACGCAGCCGTGACATGTCCTGGTAACATCCTAAGTGATATATCACGGTTAGAAGTACTTATGGGTGGAAAGCGAGCCGGAAACAACTCCGTCGAGATAATTAATGAAGCAGCTGATATCTGTAGACGATTATTTGCCGGCGATATCATGGACATTGATGTATATCGAGAACTCATTGCTGAATTAGTTGAAAATCACAGAGACGCCCATGGTTATGATGAAAATTCTACGGATCTTAGCGATTGATCACTAATTGAAAAACTACTAGTTTTATAACAAGATGATCATACACTACAACCATGATAAACCCGTAAGCGTCTACGTGGTGAACTCACGATTGCCTGTTTATAGAGCATATTACGGAGATGGTTTCGGCAATACCATTGCGGGATTATTTACAAGAATGGCTCCCAATGTGGCGCCGTTAGCTAAACAATTATCAATGAAGGCCATTGATATTATTCGTGATAAGGGAATCAGCGCTGTTGGAAATCTTGCCGGAAAGGCATTTTCTGCCGCGAAAGATAAAATAACATCATTGGTACGACGACGAAAAAAGCAACCAGTTGTACTGCCATCTACAACAGTGATGCCTGCAAGTGTCAGCAAAGCAATAAATAGCGCAGTGGAAGAAAAATTAGCGTTGTTGGCTGCTTCGGTGACTCCGTCATCCGTGGCTGCGCCGCTGGCGAACATTAACCAAGATGATATCGCAAACATGATAGCAGGAAGTGGTTTGAAACGAAAACAAAAACGACGATGATTACAAAGAATTTCACAATTGAAAATTCTGATGTGAATAATAATATTAATGTTCAAAAGAACAGCTGATTCAGCGTTAGATATGGAAGCCCCAGTACCCAAGGACAATTCCGTCCGCGATTATCAATTTTATTCCTATCATGAAATACAAGCAGATATTCGATCGCGAATTGAACTTCAAGCCATGATACCAGCAAATACTTTCTACCCGCTGAAGCGTTTATCGAAGTAGAAGGAGAACTTGTACGACTTACTGATACTCCTGCTGTACCCGCACCGTATCCAGATGGTACCAAAGTCGGCTTAGTCAATAACGGTATCATGGCGCTATTTGAATCCGCGAGATATCTCATTGACGGAAAAGAGATTGAGTCTATAGAACGTGATGTTGATGTGGCTACAACAATAATTGGGTTAGCAAGATATTCTGACGATTATACAATATCAGCAGGTCCGTCTATGATGTTTGTAAAAGATAATAAAGACACTGGTGGGCACACTCAATTTATTGTACGACGACCAAATGATCGTGCTGGTCCTCCCGCCCCTGCTGCTATCGAGGATATGATTACAAATACTGATCCCCAGTACAATCTAGGAGCTGCAACACGAATAGCAATGTTGTCAGGACAGCGTAGATCGTTTTCATGTGCGATTCCTTTGCATCATATATTTGGATTCTGCAGAAATGTACGACACGTTATTTATGGAGCGAAGCATACAGTAGTACTCGTGCGAAAGGGTAGTGACAATGATGCAATCTGGAGAATTCCAGCGGATCCTGCAAATCCAGATGCTGACGCTGGTAAAGTCATTTTAACTAAATTGGTCTTGTGGATGCCAGTAATGACCCCATCAATTACCACAGAACAGCGACTGCTATCATTTATCGATGCGGTGGCAAATCATTGCTAAGTTGGCTAACAACAACAACTGATGTTAAGCAATCAAATATCAATGGCACATTTACATGGAACTTGGCATCACAATAAGGCGTTTCAGCTCCACGTCATATATTTATCACGTTACAGGATATGACAAGAGTGGAATCACAATTACACAGTCATATGATATTTTATCAATTAGGAGTTACTGAGGTCTCGTTGAGAATAAATGGCCAGCAGGAACCATCCGAAGACATACAACTTAATTTCGGTCAAAACCATATTGCGCGCGTGTACCATCGTATGCTGTCATATATGGGCCGTGATCAAAATGTTGATACTGGTTTGCAAATATCGCAATATGATTTTAAGAACTTTTATCCGATATACTACTTTTCGCTGGAACATCTTGATTAAGCAAGGCAATCCGTCGTTGATATACACTTCAGAGCCAATGTCATTCGTGGTACTCTTGCTAATTATAGAGCGGTTGCTGTCATTCTCAGTGATAAATCAATGCTACTTGAAGGTGTTGGTGGACGAATGAGAATCGTTGATGCACCAGTGGAAAATATGTAAATGAAACTTGAAGAGTTTCCAATTAGGTCAATTGAAAGTATAAATGTGTTTTACAATAAAATGACATATAGTGATGTTAGTGTCAAGCTGACTGATGGTCAGGTCAAGAAATTGCGATCAAAATTCGCTAAAGAATGTGGAACCACAATAACGTTGAAACCAGCGCAGATGTCCGGCGGTACACATAAAATATCATTGACGGATCGTCAATTAAAACATTTCAATGATGCGCTAAATAATAAGAGAGGGGTTCAAATTGTATTTTCAAAGGCTGCCGTCGCCAACATGATAAAATCAGGTGGTATATTTCCATTGTTAGCCGCAATACCAGCATTGATTGCAGCGGCTGCCCCAGCGGTGGCGAAGGCGGCTGCGTTGGGAGCCGTTGGGACCGCGGCAGGGATGGCGTTGAAAAAGGCAACTGGGAAAGGATATAACAAAAGGAAAGGGGTTGTACCTACCAGGAACATCGTATTCATGGTACAGCGGAAAGGGTCTAAGAATACCAGGAACGGTTTATTAGTTGAAAGCCCAATTCTCCCTATGTCCAATTTTGATTTAATTGATGCTGCTAAAAAACTAGCGATAAAAAACTTCAGAGGGGTTTTTATGAGAGATCAATTACCGAGAAAACCTAAACGCGTTGAAACCGGTATCATCAATCTTGATAACAGCAGCAGATCGGGAACTCACTGGGTTGCATACGCGATCGATCCACGTGGGATTGTCTATTTTGATTCATATGGGCTAGCCCCACCGAACGCGTTTATGCGGTATATAAATTCTTCGATGAAACTCTTTGAGTTTCCCATTTTTTATTCCACGCTGCCAACACAACAATTAAATGATCCATCGATATGCGGCCGTGAAGTATTAAATGTCCTTGCGGAGATTTCATCGTCACAGAAACCACCTCATCTGGTTGTAAATAAATACACGAGTGGGAAATTACAAGGTAATTTTAGAGAATCAATAAATTGAAAATACAAGTTGCGCTAACAATAATGATTGATATTTGGGGACGATCTCTGTCAATGTTGAAACCCACCGCGGAAACATCTGCGGGTTCTATCGAGGATGTAAGAAAATAATTGAAGATGAAATCGCTGAGACGTTAAATTTAGCAAGTGTTGACCCGAACGAAATAGTTGTATTTCAAGATCGCCAGGGTAAATTGAAAAGCAGTAATATATCCGCGGATGACATTTTGATACGGCAGAGCGATGCCGCTGAAAACTCTTTTGCGCTGTATTCCAGCGGTGGACGACTTAAACCAGGCGCACTTGTGTCTACGATCACCGACATGATTACCGCCCACGACAGCATGATTACCGCCCACGACAACATGATTTCCGCCCACGGCCGTGAGCTGGATACGAGGTTATAATAGTTTTCGAAAAATGTCGTACATAAATTCTTTGGAACCCCGCTTGTGGTTGGCATGACTCTCGCTGAAATTAAAAGCTTTCTATCTTTATTCTTTTTTAACAAGGAAGCGGGAAGGATGATGGATGAAAATGAAATCAAGGCAAATTATCTCGATATTTACAATGATATTTTTAAACTAAAAGAAAATTTTGAAAAGGTACAAAAACCCACTAACGACGTCGTTGGTAAGTTTTTTGAAACCCCGCTTGTGGCAGGCATGACTCTCGCTGAAATTAGCGAGTTTATTGGCAAGCATACTCAAAATACCTACGTCGTTAATAATTTCTTTGGTGTCCCCGCTACATCTGCGATGACTCTCAAAGATATTAATATGTTTATGGTGAGACAAACAACACTTAATACCATCGTGGATAAATTTTTAGGGAGAACACCTGTGTCTGAAACCACATCTCTAACAGGCCCAACCCTCGCTGAAGTTAAAAAAGCTATTGACGAACAAAAGCTCACCAGCGAAATTGTTAATAAGTTCTTTGAGGGCAGTAAACCACAAGATATCACGACGAAATTTTCTAACATCGACCAGCATATTAAAATCCAAGCTTTGCTTGGAATCGACGGTTTCATTCTTTTTTAGCAAGAGGGATAAGAGGATGATGGTTTCTAACGAAGTCAGGGCAAATTATCTCGAAATGTACAATGATATTCTTAAACTAAAAGATCTCGATGAAATTAAAATCCCTCTGGAGTTATTCTTTTTTAACAAGGAGGCGTTGAGGATAATAAATACTAACGAAATCAAGACAAGTTATCTCGATATTTACAATGATATTTTTAAACTAAAAGAAAATTTTGAAAAGGTAAAAATTTCACACCGCATAAAAACCGTTGGTAACATCGTATAAACAGTTGCCAGTGGAACCTTTGATTGGATCCAAGGAAAGGAAAATAGTTTATATTTTCACAGCAAATATGGTAGTATACCGGGTTGTTATCGATTTACAATAATACATCGCCGTAAATTTGATTTGGGAGTCGGCCCAGCAATACATATAAGCGGTGTTAACACAGTAACATATATAAACGATATGATACCCGAAGCGCCCGACCGAATAAGATACCCTATTATAATTGATATAACTACATCCGACGGGCCAGCGGCAGGGGTTAGGGAGTCGCTACCCTGGACGCTAGAATTTGTATCCGGTATTCCCCCCACCGACCATAAATCTGAGTACACAATCGAATAATTGAAAACACTAGCGGGTTTAAAATAGTAATGACATCGATGAAATCAACTGAACCGATAATAGTCCCAGAGGTATCACAATCGAATCGATATCGATATGATACCGTGAAAGAGTTTTCCGCGAACTTGAAATCACTTTCTGATCGCTATCGTGAAAAAATGAAAAAATACCGACGCAGCGTACCAATCATCGACATCACCGTGTACTCGGTGTCCAGTGTGTTGGCCAGCGCCGGGGTTATTTTGTCAACGGTGACCATGATGGCTCCGATTGCAGTTCCAATTGCTATCTCCGCGGCAACAACAATTGCGGCAGTCGCCACCGCGATAACTAATAAGTTATCATCGTGTTCTCAGAAAAAATCGCCGATTATACAGCTCGGTACCGGGTGGTATTTGACGAGTACTCGAAATTATCCGAGTTGATCTCGCTGTCGATAGATAATTCGTTCATATCCGATGTTGAATTTTCCACGATGACCCAGTTGTATAACTCCGCGATGTTGAAATTGGAAATTGAAGACAGCGTTAACAATAATGTAACTCGAACTGCTTCAACGAATCGCGGAGAATACCACCCCGATACGAACAAGCATGATATCAATAACATCAACAAACCCTGAATTCAACGTGAACTTCCCTTCTCCGATTCCTGTGCGCGAGATCGCGCTGGCAATATTACGAATATATCATAGCTGGCGTAATATCAGATCGGTTGCGTTTGGCGGTCAGCAACCCAATAACGCACTGGTGTTCTCGTATAAGAATAAACCCGATGGTACTCCAGCGTGGGAAACTGTTTCGTTACCAACTGGGTCATACCAAATTGTGCAAATCGATGCTGAAATTCAGCGTAGAATAAAATCAATCACTGGAAAAGAATCAAAAATAGCTATTAAAGTTCATGAACCGACGCTCTCGTCGTCGATCGAAATAAGCACAGAGGGATACATTGTAAATATCTATAACAGCTCGTTAAGAACAGTGTTAGGATGGCCTGAAAAACCACCGGAAAAATCCACCACCGACTTAACCACAGACGTACAATCATATCATGAAATCAATCCCATATATCGAGATAATTTATCTGATATAAAAAAAGGAAAAATCGCCGATAGATTTATATTTACCAACAAAAACACATTGCAATGGGATTTTATCATTAAAAGAACAGCCGACTCATCTGTTACTATTTCATTTACGCTAACTGACATCATAAAACACAACTAGAACAACTACGGCAAACAAAATCGCAAAAACACGTTGAAATATTAAATCAGCTTATATCTGACATGGAATATATCAATGAACTAATTATTCAAACAATAACCAATGACAACTGCGACAGTAAACAACGATTCCTAACCGGTTACAATATCACATAAGCCGATCTGCGTAATTTCAAGTTTCCAGGATATAACGCTGAGGAACTAAAAGAATCTGTTAGAAACAATATCAAGGTATTACAAACACTAGATTCAACTGTCCTCCTCAAATATAATAATGATCCAGATGGTGGCGGTAGTCATATTGCCCCGCACAATGTGAATATTTCAACGGTGATTGCTCTCAACTTAACATGTGACGCAATTGAAGGAAGCTATCAAATTAATCTCGAGCAATCAAATCAAGCTCAGCAAGGATATATTCTTTATTCGTTTGCACCAACAGCTCCTCCAGGATACCTAATTATTGAAAACCCAATTAATCCTGTCTACATGCGATGCCATAATAATTCGCTAACGAGAATTAATTTCCGACTCACCGACCAGTCAAATAATTTGATTGATCTACAAGACGAGGTTTTAGCGATTAGTTTGTTTGTGAAATCATAAATGATTTTCGTCCTAAAGACTCGATCAAATGTTTGGTTAAACCATAGCAGCAGGGGGGGGGGGGGGCGATGACAACATCGTTGCGACGTTTTATGATTTAGCAACGAAAACGCGAATAGAGTATGTTTTGAGCAAGAAATCGTTAAGTCTCCGTTTTTTGGTTAAAACATGAGATCCGCAGGAAGGCTCTATTTTCCGTTGTGAGGGCTTAAAGTGATTTTGTCGGAAAAAGTTGTCCGTTTCGCCCCCCCCCCCCCCCACCCCGCTGCTTTATCAAACTTTTAGTTTCCAAAATTTTATTAAATATTATTATATGGACGACGTTGTAGTCACTATTTGTTGTCACTATAACTCAAGGTAATAATTGACTCGTGATCACGTGGAGATAAATCCAGAAGAAAAGGATAGTTTGCCTGTAATGGATTTTTACGACTGGTTTTAATATTAACTTCACATCTGTATCTTTGCTTAAATATTTAGGACGCATTTTACTAAATGGTTTTAAAAAAGACGTGATCCTGTCTGGAAATGGATGAATATAAAATAGAGCATATATGGGTGTTTCTAGCCAGGATTGATTGATAATGAAATTTAGAGTTTAGTATAAATAATCCTTTGAGATCTGTAACTAATTGTAACTAAGAAAAATAGAGACATTTTTTAATCGAATTTCAGTTCTATAAGTGTTTTGAGTTTGGAACACTCATTAACGAAATTAGCACCGTATCCTTTGGATGAACATTGTTTATTTGAAGTATGTCGGAAAAGCAGTCCATTCTACAATATAAATGCAATGATAAGGATTAACTGTTAATTAGTCACAATGGATATATTGCTTGTGTACTTAAAAAAAAACTTAAGATATTTTGTAGTTAACGAAAGCTGTCCAGAATATGCAACATGGTCTTTTCCTCGATGATAATAAGGCGCATCAATATTGAAATATTGGAATTACGGTCGCATATTATATTTCCGAATAAGGTTTTCTTCTATAGTGCATTTATTATTATGCTATATTTCCATCGATTTCTGTTCACCTTTAAGCTCTAAGACTCGACCTGGCGAGTGGGTAGCAAGACGCAGCTGTGTCCGCTTTGAACAATGAAGTTAAGCGCACAAATACATTGAACCCCTTGGAAGAGATTTTAAAAAATATAGTAGTGATGGCGCGCACCAGTGCATCGATAAAATCACAAACACGGTTATTAGAATCAATATTAGGCCACGATGGTATCGTGATATCTTTTTCTCATCCATGCGACAGAGAAGGGGTATAGGGCCCATATGGAGTTTAACCTCGCATAAGATTTCACATATTAACCGAAGCGTAACGCTCGTAGAATATATTATCTTGGAGAACAAACACATGGGATATGAGCACCCATATGTCCACTCGTCCATGAAGAACTTCAAGCGAAACCAACCACAGGACACAAAGCCCACCCCCGACCACCACCACCACGAGGGTTATGCAGTGAAGGTGTTATGAAAGGCTCCAACACCTCTACGACAATGTCAACATATCGTTACCGCGTACATGAGCAACTTTCTTATGAATACGATCCACAGTAAATTGCCTTTGATCATCAGTCGAATATTTGCACATTTCAACATTATGGTGTGTACAATGATGATTTTAATGTTTTTCGAACTTGATGGTGTAATTAACATAAATACCAAAAATAGTCTGTTTTCGTTGCTGGTGTCTATCTATACTACAATTCAGAGCAATTGCACTGTATTGCTAAATATGGCGTCTAGCCATACTGTAATTGAAAGTAATTGCACTATAATGCTAAATATGGTGTCTAGCCATACAAAATTTGATTAGGTCGCTAAGTTTGTCCCTGAAGTCGAAACAGGTGAGTCTTGAGAGCACTCTTAAAAGGGACCACTGTGTCTTTGTGTCTAATTTCATTGGGAATTTCGTTCCACGTCGCCGGGCCCTGGTATGCAAACGAACGTTGTCGATATGACTTTGTTTTCACTTTGGGAACAATGAGTATACGATTATCAGAAGAAGAGCGCAAGGATCTAGCTGGTGTATACACATGGGTGAGGCTGGATAGGTATATTGGACTGGAGTCTGTCATTGAAATATAGCAGAGAGAACAAATTTTGTGTTTGATTCTGTATCGAATTGATAGCAAGTGTAGGGTACAGAGCAGTGGTGAGGTGTGCTCTCATCGAGAAACTCTAAAGATGATCCGTGCAGCTGTTTCTTGAACGTTTTGAAGTTTCTGGAATAAATATTGTGATGAACCAGACAAAATTCAGTTACAATAGTCCATTCTTGAATGTACTAATGAACACACAAGTGTTTTCGTGGCATCAGCTGAATCTCAGTTCAAGATATGCAGCTCTGCAGATGTTCATGACATGTTGGTGCATTGTGAGAGTACTGTCTAGAGTAACACCTAGATTCCGTACTGACTGTGAGAATTTAATGTTGGTGTTGCTGATATTTTTTGTCTGAGGTAAAGGATGTGAATGAGAAAGTCTTTTTGTTGTGAATAGAATAGCCTCAGTTTTATCATCATTCATCTGCAGCTTGTTACATGTCATTCATGATTTCACATCCGAAATACACTTGTCTACTCCATGGATGGTAGCATCAACTTCAGTGTGGCTAGACTAGTATATTTGGGTATCATCAGCGTACAATTGGTGCGAGACTGGGTGATGCTCTATGACACTTGAGAGCGGCTGAGTGTACAGAATGAACAGAACAGGTCCAAGAACAGATCTCTGTGGAACACCACAACAAACGTCAACTGGGTTGGAGTCTATTCCATTTGCATATATAATTTGTGTCCTGTTGACTAAGTAGGACTTGAACCACTGTAAGGCTATATTCTGAATGCCAAATACATGCTGGAGACGGTGAATATCATGGTCTATTGTGTCAACTGCTGCTGATAAATCCAGGAGAGTGAGGACTGTAATCTTTCCACTATCCATAGCAGAGAGAATGTCACTAAATACTTTCAGAAGAGTAGCTTCCGTACTGTGGCAAGGGCGATATGCAGACTGTACATTGCTAAAAAGACTGTTTGAATTCAAATGAGATATGAGTTGAGTAAGAACAACCTTTTCTAAGATTTTTGACATGAAATGGAGATTAGAAACTGGGTGGTAGTTCTTTAAATCGTTATGGTCCAGTGTTGGTTTCTTCAGCAGTGGCTTTACGATGGCAGTTTTGAAAAATGATGGGAATTCCCCTGATGAGAGAGAGATATTAATAACATCAGTTAGTGAAGGCAATATTGGTTCTAAGCACTCAAGCAGCAGTGGTGTCGGAATTGGATCAAGTTCACAAGACTTTGGTGCACTTTTCATCACGATTGTCCGTACTAAATCAGTAGAAACAGGTTCACGTGCTCCTAACGGTTGTCGCTGAAAGTCTGCATCATAACTGTACGGTGACGAATCAGTTGAAATTGTGCTGTCAAGTGAATCTCTAATGGTTTTAACTTTGTCATTGAAGAAATTTGCAAATTGGTCTGGTAGGTCTAGTGGAGAGAAGGTTGTTGGAACTGGTGTACATTTGTTCCTTGACATTCGTTTGTTAGTTATCTCGAAGAGCTCTTTGCACCTGGAACTCTCTTTGATCTTAGTACTGTAGTGGGATGATTTGGCTAAATGGACTATGTTTGTGACGTTCTTCTTAGCGGCTACGTATATTTGTTTATGAATAGTGAGTCTGGTGGAAAGCCAAAGCCTCTCTGCTTTTCGGCGATGTCTTTTAACAGTGCGAAGCTGGTCCCTAACACTGCTATACCATGGAGAACACTTTAATTGATACTCTGCATTTGGTGGCTGGGGTATGTTTCTCAAGCAATGAACGCATGCAGTTATCAAGTTGTTCCGCTGTTGGATGTAAGAAAGTTGTTAGGTTTTCTTGGATGTCATGCATGAATTTGGTTCTATATATCATACGGAGGTTTCTCTTAGTAGCAAATAGAGGTGGAGGGTTAGGGACTGATACGTCGAGATGGCATACAATGCAGAGGTAATCCGATGCAAGTTCATGAGATACAAGGGTGGATTGCAGAACATTATCATCAGGTCTATAAAGAAACCAGCCTAAAATGTGACCAAGTTTATGGGTAGGTTGGTTAACTGACTGTTTAAGATTGAAAACATGAATTTTGACGTGTTTGGTTTACCAGGACAGTCATAGTGAAAGTTGAAATCTCCAAGAATAATTAGGTTGCCACCTATCGAATTTCCATACTCTAGAAGATTTGAAAACTGCTCCAAAAATAGAGATTCGGTCAGCTTGTTTTTTCTAGTAGACGATGACAGAAAACAAGCACAAATGTCACAAATATAGTACAAAATCGGAAGAGCCCACTTTCAAGCAGTCAAGCGATGGCGGCCATCTTTCCATACTGTAATTCAAAGCAATTCACTGTAATGCTAAATATGGTGTCTAGCCATACTGTAATTCAAAGCAATAGCACTGTAATGCTAAATATGGTATCTAGCCATATTGTAATTCAAAGCAATAGCACTGTAATGCTAAATATGGTGTCTAGCTATACTGTAATTCAAAGCAATAGCACTGTAATGCTAAATATGGTGTCTAGCTATACTGTAATTCAAAGCAATTCACTGTAGTGCTAAATATGGTGTCTAGCTATAGTGTAATTCAAAGCAATTCACTGTAATGCTAGGAGAGACTATAGTCAGTAGTAAAACATTTTTCCGTGGAATAAAATCTTTTTTTCAGTATGAAATCTTTTTTCAGTGGAATAAAATCTTTTTTCAGTATGAAACCTTTTTTCAGTGGAATAAAATCTTTTTCACTATGAAACCTTTATTAAGTGGAATAAAATCTTTTTTTCATTATGAAATCTTTTTTCAGTGGAATAAAATCTTTTTTCAGTGGAATAAAATCTTTTTTCAGTGGAATAAAATCTTTTTTCAGTATGAAATCTTTTTTCAGTGGAATAAAATCTTTTTCTAACTATGAAACCTTTCTTCAGTGGAATAAAATCTTTTTTTTTCATTATGAAATCTTTTTTCAGTGGAATACAATCTTTTTCAGTATGAAATCTTTTTTCAGCGGAATAAAATCTTTTTTTGTCAGTGGAATAAAAAACATTTCAGCCAGATTAAAATATTATCATTCGCAAGCGTCATGAATAAGATTTCTTGTAGGATGGTACAACGATGAGACAAAACCAAATTCTAAGATACGACAGTTTATTGATGTTTACTTTGGTCTAAGAAGGCTGGTAATTTAGGAATTTTCAAACTACCTGCACGTACTTCTTTCTGATCTAGCGATTTTCAATTTGATTTTTAATGTTCATGTATCTATTTCTTTTGATTTAGATTGTTTTAAATTTCTCAGTATATCTATCAGTGACTGTCGTGTTTGACGATACTGTGTGTATGTTACAACGTACGTTTTTAGTTTAAATGTTCCAAATTTAGGACAGGTAAATATATCCATATCATCGCTGGAACTCCTAAATTTCATTACGACTACACGTCTATGCGTACCATACACAACCAGGACAATTTACCTTCTGTTACTTGATTCTATCTTTTTACGCTCATTTTAGTTTTGTTTGCCTTGTCATGCACTGTTCGGCAAAATGGAATTAATTCTTTTCCATGAAAATTTAGGTTGTTCACAGCTGCGGTGATCACGCTACTGTTTCGACCCACTGCCTCCGGTAAGTAAAATTAATTGCTTTTGTTTTCTCATTCCCTCCCTATCTACTAGTTGTAGTAAGCAGCTTTCTTGACATTCACCATTTTTAACAACGTTGAACTCATTGTTTGAAAAAAATAACAGCATCGTTAAAACGTATTTTTGTTTCTTTTTCGTTAGCTCAGTCTTTCATCATCTGAATTTTTGTTGTTGTTACTTTCTCTCGATGATTCACATATAACCTAAAGTTATTACTTTAAATTTCAACGTGAACATTTTATACGTAGAATAACGATAGGTAATTTGTAAATAAGGTATTAGTAGAATAACGAAAGATAAGTTGTGAACATTTTATACGTAAAATAAAGATAGGTAAGTTGTGAACATTTTATACGTAGAATATTGATAGGTAACTTGTGAACATTTTATACATAGAATCAAGATAGGTAAGTTGTGAAAATTTTATACGTAGAATAGCGATAGGTAAATTGTAAATAAGGTATAAGTAGAATAACGATAGATAAGTTGTGAACATTTTATAAGTAGAATAACGATATCTAAGTTGTGAACATTTTATACGTAGAATAACGATAGGTAATTTGTAAATAAGGTATAAGTAGAATAACGATAGATAAGTTGTGAACATTTTATACGTAAAATAAAGATAGGTAAGTTGTGAACATTTTATACGTAGAATAACGATAGGTAAGTTGTGAACATTTTATACGTAGAATATTGATAGGTAACTTGTGAACATTTTATACATAGAATCAAGATAGGTAAGTTGTGAAAATTTTATACGTAGAATAACGATAGGTAAATTGTAAATAAGGTATAAGTAGAATAACGATAGATAAGTTGTGAACATTTTATAATTAGAATAACGATAGATAAGTTGTGAACATTTTATACGTAGAATAAAGATAGGTAAGTTGTGAACATTTTATACGTAGAATAAAGATAGATAAGTTGTGAACATTTAAACGTAGAATAAAGATACGTAAGTTGTGAACATTTTATACGTAGAATAACGATAGATAAGTTGTGAACATTTTATACGTAGAATAACGATAGATAAGTTGTGAACATTTTATACGTAGAATAAAGATAGGTAAGTTGTGAACATTTTATACGTAGAATAAAGATAGATAAGTTGTGAACATTTTATACCTAAAATAAAGATACGTAAATTGTGACATTTTATACGTAGAATAACGATAGGTAAGTTGTGAACATTTTATACGTAGAATAAAGACAGGTAAGTTGTGAACATTTTATACGTAGAATAAAGATAGGTAAGTTGTGAACATTTTATACGTAGAATAACGATAGGTAAGTTGTGAACATTTTATACGTAGAATAACGATAGATAAGTTGTGAACATTTTATACGTAGAATAAAGACAGGTAAGTTGTGAACATTTTATACGTAGAATAACGATAGGTTAAGTTATAAATAAGGAGTGGTGATTTAAATCCTTGTATCAAAGTTGAATAACATGAACACCAAGCTTAATATAAATACGAGCGCATCTCCCTCCCCCAACACAATACAAAAATGCAATTACACGCAGACTGAATTACACTAAACAAGATTATGTTAGGTAGGACAAATTCATATAAAAATATCAGTATAATTTCTACACAAATAGAATGGTGCAAAGAGTCCGCACTATTTAATTATTGTACACGTGCAAAATGCATACTGTCAGAGAGAGAGAGAGAGAGAGAGAGAGAGAGAGAGAGAGAGAGAGAGAGAGAGAGAGAGAGAGAGAGAGAGAGAGAGAGAGAGAGAGAGAGAGAGAGAGAGAGAGAGAATTATATAGGATAAGTAAAATGTATGTTTTGAAAATTGTATTGCTTCTGTGTATTCGGATAAAATGCATTGAACGATCATAATGCCGTACCTTTCGTTTCATACTAACAATGCATACTAAAATTAAATAATTTCAGTTCAATACGTTTGTATTGAAGTCGCATATTACACTAGGTGATTTATGCAAATCAGTTCTTGACATATTCACGTTTCTTTTGCAATGCATGGAATTAAGTTGTTGTCAGGTTTGAAAACAGCAGGACATTATTCTTTTGAAGACGACGACTGCGATATAGATATTTCCTCTCTTGCTATTGCACATGTAAAAGTATTTGAATATTTAATTGAATATTTAATTGAATATTTAATTGAATATTTAATTGAATTATTTAATTGAATATTTAATTGAATTATTTCGAGTGTAGAAAGTGGGTCTTAATGATGTTTATAAATTGAAAAGTATGCGTGAATTGTTTAACGATTATAATAAAACGAACTCCATAATTCTCGATGGGGCTGAATAATTAAGAACGAAGTTGAAATACTGTTTCAATCGTGTCGAAAATTGTTCATGGTATCGTTTTCTTTAGCAGCAGGGAGGGCGAATCCGACAACCTTTTATAGAGGCGTCCATTTGACAAACCAAGCCTTCCTCGTAAATCGTAAAAGAGCATCCATTTGGCAAACCAAGGCTTTCTCGTAAATTGTAAGAAAAAAGACGCCAAAGTTGTTGTTGCGCCTCCTCTGCTGCTATGGGGTTAAAAATCTTTTTTACGATGAAAGTCTTAAGTCTGTACAAAAAGACTAATTTGTAAAACCTCACCTCGTAAATCAATCAGATTATCTGACTGGTCAGTGAGTTTGAAATGAATTCTCGTTAACGAATCGTTATGACATCGCATTTAGACTGGATTAGTTGGATCCTCCATGATTAGAAACCCTGGAGGAGCTGTTGGTACAAATGAGTATAAAATATATCCTTGTTGAGCTTGATTTGATCTTTCGAGATTTATTTGATAACTTCCTTCGATGACATCACATACTAAATTCAATGCAATCACCGAAGATATATTGACGTTTTGAGGAGAGATATGCCGCCCGCCTCCGTCTGGTTCATTATTATCCTTGAGAATTGTTGTTGTTTGTGGTTGTGGCATTTTCTTCCATGCGTCGTGAATCCTTTTAAAACCATCATCGATGGTGTCACTGAGAGATTTTTCCATTTCCAGGACGTTATATCCTGGTAATTTAAAATTTAATAACTCTTCTTTTGTTAAATTATATGCGGATATAAATTTTTGTTCTTCTCCTTCTCGCACGTCAATAGATTCATGAAAAGATTTTATAAAAAATTAATTTAATTGCTTCATTTCTTTCTTATGAGTGTTCATATCTTTTATTAATTCTATGATTCGATCACGTGAACCCGTTACATTCAAAATATATTTTTGAAAACTTTGCCGTAGTCTCTCTCTATCAGATTCGAAATATTCATTAATGGCTTTAAATGTCGGATTAATACCTTCATCTAATAGAACCCTTTTTTCGTAGTTTTCATTATCGTGTTCAAATTCAAAATGCAATCCAGAGAAACCCTTCCTATAGAAATTAAAATATATTTTCTTTATTTTTGTTTTATCTTCCCCTTTTAGAAGATTTTTCAGGCCATCCTAACACGGTTCTTATAGAGCTATGATAGATATCTACAACATACCCGGGTGAGTTTATCTCAGTGGCAGATGATAGTGTTGGTTTATGAACTGTTATAGCGATTTTCGATTTTTTTACAGTAATGGATTTTATTCTGAGTTGTAATTCGTTATTGATCTGTTCGATTTGGTATGACCCAGATGGTAACGAAACAACTTTCCAATCTGGAGTACCATCGGGTTTATTTTTACTCGCAAACACCAAGGAATTATTCGGTTGTTGACCACCGAAAGGTGCTGATCTAATATTAGGCCAACTGTGGTATACTCGTAGTTTTGCTAGTGCTATGTCCTTCATGGGAATTGCAGAAGGGAAATTCACACTGAATTCATGATTGGTTGATGTTATTGAGATCATGCTGGTTTTCACCGGTGTGGTATTTTCCACTATTCGTTGAAGTAGTTCTTGCGATGTTGCCATTGTTATTATACTCATGTTGTTTTTCTAATTTTGACATCGCAGAATCATAAACACGTACCATCGCTGAGAACTCACTATCTGATATTAATGTGCTATCGAGTGACGACGATATCATCGAGGATAATTGGGAGTACGCTGTTGACACAACATGAAATTTAGCTACGTAATCTTGCAGTTTGCGCTGGCTGTATGATGATATTTTTTTGGTTATAATCGAAATTATTCCCGCGATTGTTGTCGCCGCTGATATACAAATTGGAATAGCTATCGGGGCAATCATTGTTACCGAGGAGAGTGTTATACCGGTTCCGGTGATTACACCTGATTCCGAGTACACTGTAACATCAACTGCGGTGATTCTTCGTCGGTTTTTTTTTATTTTCGTTTGGTATTCCTCAGTGAGGGTTTTGAGTTTAGTTTGAAATTCTCTGACTTGATCATAGCGATACTGCTGTGATGAGATTTTATTTATTACAACAGAATTCAATTTAGTTGTTTACTTAATTCCGCTACGAATTCCACATACCATGTTACTGAAACCCTAGCCAAATTATTATCAATGGATACTATAGTGAACTGTTCAACTGTTCCCTTGCCGATGATCGTTGATATCATATTGTTGACCACAGATGAACTCGTTGATGAAATATTAAATTTAGTTGGTGTCACTAGTGTTAATTGATAAATACCTTTGATGGTCGCGGTGATATTTAATATGTTGTTTGTAGGTGTCTACGTAAATGATCCATTTGGATCGCGTACACGTTATTTATGACATTTTTTTGTTCGTGAGGGATTTTTATGTTTTCGAGTTTTTCTATCATTCCCGGTAGATCATCCATGATGGCATCAGTGATCGTTTTAATACCTGTGATTGTCCTCCTTATTTCCACGATTGCATCTGAAAATGATCTATCTTCGCGAATACCTCCTAATTGCTGATTAATCGCTGTTATTGCATCAAGTTTTGTGATTATACGAGCGAGATCTATTTTAACATCATCTGGTTTTGAATTTATTTTACCAAAAAATTTATCAATGGAGTCATCGGTCCTGTTAAAGTTTTTACGTAACGTAGTAAATTGAGATACATGGGTATCATACTCCGATCGCAATTTTGCCAATATAGCAGTTTTTATCTCTGTGAGATGTGGTGTGGTAACCGGTGGATCTCCAAAGAAGTCGTTTAAGGGGGCCTGAAAAGCGTAATAGCATTTTGTAACACCGTAAACGCATTTACGTGAGTGTTATATTCATCACGTAGTTTTTTTTAATAATTCTATCGTTCATAATAATTATCACCGAGCGCTGTTAATTTATCTGTGAGCGTCGAAACAAGTACACCCGGTTTGAGTTTACCCTCCTTGGAAAACAACGCGATAGTATCTTCTACTGCGTCGCGTCGTTTAACTAAAATATCATCAAGGGAAACATTACTAGTTTTCAATTTTCAATTTTCCCCGGCGATCTTGAAATACAACTATTTAATTTGGGTCAACACTTGTTAGATTTAACATCTCGGATATTTCATCTTCGATTTTTTTTTTACATCACCGGTTGCAGTGCCATTGGCATCGGGTTCCTTCAGAATTGAGATAGATCGTCCCCAAATATCAATCATGTTATATTATATTTTTCTCTTTAAGTAATTTATTGTTGTGTACCCGAGGACGACTTTATGAGGTGATTCAGATGATGCTGAAACCGCCATTAACATTTCAAGGACTTTTGCCCCACATGAGTTTTCAAGTAGGCCCCGTATGGGTAACTCTGAATACCAAACAGGGCCGAAGAATTCAACTTGGATATATACTCAATAAAACCTTCTCTTCCTTTCCAAGGAGGGAATCCATATACGGATCAAAAATAAATGAAACATTGTGGATGTATCACGTAACCGCCCAATGTAATCTAGAATTTTTCTTAAAACCGATATCAATTATACTAGTTTCAAAGATTTTTGGTTGTATCGGCAACTGATTTTCCTTGAATGCACCTCTGAAATGTTTTATTGGGATCTTCTGTACTATATCAATCGTGTTAAGATTGGATTTGTGAACTATGGCTTTCAGTGACATGTTAGCAGAAACGGGTTTATAAAACCACGCTGTTAGTTTTTTCACTTGATTGAATAAACGTCTCCAAATATCAATCATGTAATTCTATATAATATCTCTCTAAAAAGCGATTACTTGTATATTCGTGTACGATGATAAATAGATTTCCTGAATCAGCAGTTAGAGTTGTCACTGATTCATATAGACGTAAAACATAGCGAAGCAGTGGCTGAATTCAAAAATCAGACGAGAGTTGGGGATCATGGAGAATTAAAAATGAATTACTGCGAGATTACTCCAAATCAGCAGATGTTACGATTGAAAACACTTACTTGAAAAAAATCAGATATCAGAACTATCTAATGCACCGTCGTGTTCCGATCCAATATGTAGACATAAAGCCAGTTATTTAAACGGCTGCGGTGGGTCAGGAAAGACATCTCGTGCGATTGAATTATTTCGAGTGAATTCAAACATGATTGTGCTAACACCGATCCACAGACTTGCAAGAGAGATGAAACAACGAGGAATTAATGTTTGCACTCATCACAGTTTCTTTCGATGGAAAGGTGACGAATGAACTCCTGATCGAATAGGCGAGAAATTTATTCCTGAAGTCATGATTTGGGATGAGATATTCACGGTGTCGTTATATGTATTAAAAAGGTTTCTTGATTGGTTATTACTAGCGAATACAAAAGTGATAATGCGTGGGGATCATGGTCAGCCATCACCATTTGTCGGTTTGTCTCCACATGATTGGCTAAAGAATTTTTTAGACTATTATGAAGAAATTAGTAGTGATCATAGAGCACTTGATGAACATTTACGCGAGTTCAAGAAACTAATTAGATTACATCCGGATAGAATCCAATGTGAAATAGCACATGAAATAATTTCGGAAACCCCATTAAATGATTTATGGGAAGCGTGGAGACCAAACGATTTGATAGTGGCAAGTAGAAAGATAGTCAGAGATACACTTCAGATGAAGTTATTTAACACACACAAAGAAAAAATTGCAACACTTCCAGTACCTTTATGTTATAGACTCAAGGATACACGAAGACAAAATATCGAAGTTGATATTCCTGCACAAAGTGAAAAACAAATTCTCGTTTTAAATGATATTGTGTTGGTTGATATCAGTGTTGTCGAAGATACATTGCGTGCTGATAAATCCCCATGGAAGCTAGGATACGCAGAGACGATGCATTCTTCGCAGGGGTTGACTATATCCGATACAATTGTTTGGATCATAGATAATTGCATCGAGTGGTCGAATTTAGTTTATCTTATTGTCCAGAGTACGAAGAATAAATCAACTTCGAAGAGTTGTTTTAGACTATAATGACACTACAATAAGTGACATTGTCAGTGATGATATAATCAGAAAAAAACTCTCTGGTTATAAACAACAAGACAAAAAAAAAATAACAGAAAACTTGATATTGATGCTGAATTTATAATCACACTGAAACAACAACATAATAATCACTGCGCGAGTTGCAATTGTATAATGCGTTGGTGTTGGTCGGATAAAGACCCCAGCCAATTTACCGTAGACAGAAAAAATAGAAGCGTAGATCATACCAGAGATAATGTGATGCTGACTTATCTTGAGTGCAACAGACGCAGAGGTGCTAGTTAAGACCAAGCGGCGGTAACTGAGTATCCTTGGGTATCACTTGTAGTTGTTCACTAATAAATCCTCGCTGAGGTGCAGTTGAATCCAACCTATAGACTGGCGGTGTACCCGTGGATCGTGTTATGCTAGATATTTTATGCGTAGTGGCACTCCAAATCGGATCAGTAGCTCTGTTTGTGCCACCTTCGAGCTCTCCTGGTTCATATAAATACCTAACAGTGACATTGCCGAGTATTGGTTGTTTTGAAAAATCATTTTGCTGTTTTACAGGTATATACTTTTTTCAATCGCGTTGTTAGGTTTCATATTAATTGTTCGAGTAATCTCATTATTCAGCGCGGTAATTACGCCTGGTAATCTCTTGACCCATTCATGGGATCGTTTATCCGGAATAAACTCCTTCGCGTATTGATATCCAAATAACTGCTCAGCAAGTGTCCGATTAAATCGTTCAACAATTGCCTGATCGCAATGTAGTGCAGTATGTCCTCGTCTGATAGTGACATTATGATGCTTCATTGTTGATAACACTGCACCCTGAAATTCCTTGCCAGGATCAACTTGTAATAGATTTGGCCGATGCAAAGGACCTCGTCGATAAATCCTTTCAAACGCAGAAGCCACTTCTGCTTCTTCGTATCGACTCGCAACATCAACTACGGTTAGTGCATACTTGTGAAAACCATCATGCGGAAGAAATAATATATCAGCCCGTTGAACTTCATTAGGGACGCTGACATCAAAATGCGAGTAGTTAATTTGTTTAGGCGGTGGTAGATAAATTTGTCGTATCGCCTGTTTGGATAACCAATCCGTTGCATTGGTGTTTTTCACCTTTGCGGTGCTAGCGAGTTTACTGATTGCTGATTTACCCCTCCATTATCCTCTTGGAGAATAATAAATAGATTCCATGATCTTATTAATTACCAGCAAGCAACATCAATTTACTTTTCATCGATATAATTCACCGCATGAATGAATTTCACATCTGCGATATGTCTATGCTGCAGATTACTTCTTTTATAAGCAACATCATGAGCATGACACGCCTTATCAATAGCGTTTATTGGGTTTTCACCGGGTCGAGGTTGGTTTTGATCATCGAGTCTGATATCGAGTGTGGCCCCGGGTCCACAATAACTATACCCTGGAAGGTGTATTTCTCCTGGATATTTTGTCCATGGTGTTCATGGGAGTTTTACTAACTTGGCTGCAATATCACCTCCTCGATTTGTTTTAAATCATCTGCAGATTTCATAGAAAAAAATCTAAAATTTTTGTACCACATTGTACTCACCTACCAGCAAGTGTTGATCTGTTATTTGCAGATTTCATAGAAACAAATCAAACTTTTGTACCAAATTGTACTCACCTACCAGCAAGTGTTGATCTGTTATTTTTAGTTGTAATCAAAAAAACGAGAACCAGTTAAGCATCGTGCAGCGCTACCGAATTCTATGCGCATGATTTTAATCGGACCATCTGGAAGTGGCAAGACGCACTTGCTACTTAATTTGATAATGAGATGGACGAAATGGGACAAGTTGTATTTAATAGCCCCAAGTGTAGACGATCAGCGATGTTACGAGGTGTTAAAGGATTTTTACGAGAGAACAAAATCGGAAATCGATGAAGATATTGAGTTTATAACCGATATCGAGGAAGCACCGAGTATTGATGATATTGATGGAAGTATTAACAATTTAGTCGTATTTGATGATGTCCTGTTAGACAATCAAAAGAATCCTCCTAGGATATTTTCCAGATGTAGGCATAAAAATACCGATGTGATATATGTCACTAAACGATACACTCAAATACCAAAAGTGATCAGAGATAACTGCAATATTCTTGATGTATTCAACGGAGTTGACACACATTCACTACGAAATATTTGGCAAATTTGGTGCGGCGGTGATATGGATTATAATCTCTTTAGAAATTTCTTTAGTCGGCTCAGTTAATCCCACATGGATTTGTAACGATAAATTTGCATGACCCTAGATCAAGATATCATATCGGACTTGATCAAATATTCGGTTGAAATCCTCAAAGGATTTTAAACTCCATAGCAGCAGGGAGGTTGCGACAACAACTTTGGCGTCTTTTTTTAAAGATTTACGAGAAAGCCTTGGTTTGCCAAATGGATGCTTTTTTACGATTTACGAGGAAGCCTTGGTTCGCCAAATGGACGCCTCTATAAAGGTTTGTGGGATTCGCCCTCCCTGCTACTTCTTTTTCCCCTTCATCCCTTACAACGTCTAGAAACTTTGCAGGCATGCTAATCATCAAAAGGGATAGGTTGAAGCATATGCAATCCTTTATACCTAGTAATTACAAAGTATCACGAAATATTAACTAACGACTGCATTTGTTTTATATCTAGTAATTACAAAGTATCACGAAATATTAACTAACGACTGCATTTGTAATCCTTTATACCTAGTAATTACAAAGTATCACGAAATATTAACTATCGACTGCATTTGTAATCCTTTATATCTAATAATTACAAAGTATCACGAAATATTAACTCAAGACTGCATATGCAATCCTTTTTATCTAGTAATTACCAAGTATCAAGAAATATTAACTCAAGACTAATTATGTAATCCTTTATATCTAGTGTTACATGCTTAGGCTCGAATAAACAGTAACATAGAAGGAGTGAAAATAACAAGCTTGTAAAAACGTAATAAACAATGTATTGAGCACAAATATTTTCCAGAAAAAAAAATAAACTTACGGTTTTAAGAATCAATTCCAAAATTAATCCAAACATAATTCAAAATATAATCCACTAGAGAAATTGCAAATGTCCTGTTATTGAAATGTCCAAATAATTCCCAGTTCGAATCTTAGTGAAGCATCCAAGATGGAAGACGATGTCACGTGATCAGATCAGTTCTGGTCTTATGAAATTCAATGAGCACAATTATTTTCCAGATAAATAACAAAATAAATCCTTTTCATCCAAACGAAATGAAAGAATTTCCAATACAAGGTAATTTAAAATAACTCAAAACAACACACAACTTAGTATTTTAACAGCCTAATTTCTACTTCTACTACTAAATAGTTCGCTCCAAAACATAATTTACATACCTGTTTTTACGTAAACAAGAAACTGGTCACATGATCTTATAGAATCTTTTAGAACAAATTTACGTTCAAAAAATCTCGTACACACCGTATGACCCAACTAAAAAACGAAAGATCTTTATAACAAGGCTCCATAATGTCCATAGAATCAACCAATCATTTTAAAAACTTGTTTACAAATCTGAAGCCAGGTCAGAAATGAGGTCAACACCTGGTGTTTATTCTTAAAAGTACATGTCATCCCACTTTCTAAAAAATATCTCCCAATGAATGAATCGTAAAATTAAAATGTCAAATTTGAATCTGACAAACAAACAATTAAAATAAAAAATAATTGACTAAAATCAAATACACGTAACACTAGTAATTACAAAGTATCACGAATATTAACTCAAGACTGCATACGTAATCCTTTATATCTAGTATGTACAAAGTATCACGAAATATTAACTCAAGACTACTTATGTAATCCTTTATATCTAATAATTACAAAGTATCCCGAAATATTAACTCAAGACTGCATATGTAATCCTTTAGACCTAGTAATTACAAAGTATCACGAAATATTAACTCAACACTGCTTATGTAATCCTTTATATCTATTGTTACGTGCTTAGGCTCGAATAAGCAGCAACACAGACAGAAGTGAAAATAACAAGCTTGTAAAATTTTACCAATCAATTTATTAAGTACAGATAATTTCATAAAATATATAAACTTACGGTTTTAGATAATCAAGTCCAAAAATAATCCAATGTAGAATTCACAGAAACAATCCACTAATGGAATTGCAAGAGGCCTGATAAATAAATGTCCTAATAGTTCCAGGTTCGAATCTTGACGATTTAATCCAATATGGACGACGATGTCACGTGATTTAGTCAGTTTTTGTTTTTATAATAATCCAAATAAAAAATCTATGAGAACATGATCTTTCCCAGATAAATAAAATAATTCCACTTGTTCCAACGAATTGGCACAGTTTCCAATATAACTCAAAACACAACTATTAATTTAAAGCCCAGAGATTCTACTGAATTGTTCTCTCCCAAACAATAATTTAAATACCTGTTTTGATGTAAACAAGGGATCACGTGATTTTTCAGAAGCTCACAGAGAGAACGTACGATCATACAAAACACGTACACATAAAATGACCCAGATGAAAATCATCGATTTCTCACCCCCAAGAACTAAAAATACAAAGATGACCTTGGATTTAGCCAATCATTTTAGAAGCTTGTTGACACTCTCTGAAGCAGGGTCAGAAATGAGGTCAACCCTGTTGTCTACAAACAGAGTCTAGGTCAGCCTGAATTTTCCAGAATAGATATCTTCCAATTAATTAATTTAAACCCAAAATGACAAATTTGATATCTGACAATTAAAATTAAATGATTTAAATCAAATATATGTAACATTAGTAATTACAAAGTATCACGAAATATTAACTCAACACTGATTATGTAATCTTTTATATCTTTTGTTACGTGATTAGGCTCGAATAAGGAGCAACACAGACAGAAGTGAACATAACAAGCTTGTAAAATTTTACCAATCAATTTATTAAGAACAAATAATTTCATAAAATATATAAGCTTACGGTTTTAGATAATCAAGTAAAAAAAAAAATCCAATGTAGAATTCACAAAAATAATCCACTAATGGAATTGCAAGAGGCCTGATAAATAAATGTCCTAATAGTTCCAGGTTCGAATCTTGACGATATGATCCAATATGGACGACGATGTCACGTGATTTAGTCATTTCTTGTTTTTATAATAATCCAAATCAAAAGTCTATGAGCACATGTTCTTTTCCAGATAAATAAAATAATTCCTCTTGCTCCAACGAATTCACACAGTTTGCAATATAATTCAAAACAAAACTATTAATTTAAAGCCCAGAGATTCTACTGAATTGTTCTCTCCCAAACAATAATTTAAATACCTGTTTTGACGTAAACAAGGGATCACGTGATTTTCCAGAAGCTCATAGAAAGAACGTACGATCATACAAAACACGTACACATAAAATGACCCAGATGAAAATCATCCATTTTTCACCCCCAAGAACTAAAAATAAAAAGATGTCCTTGGATTTAGCCAATCGTTTTAGAAGCTTGTTGACACTCTCTAAAGCAGGGTCAGAAATGAGGTCAACCCTGTTGTTTACAAATAGAGTCTAGGTCAGCCTGAATTTTCCAGAATAGATATCTCCAAATTAATTAATTTTAAACCCAAAATGACAAATTTGGATCTGACAATTTAATATAAATGATTTAAATCAATATACGTAACACTAATAATTACAAAGTATCACGAAATATTAACTCAAGACTACTTATGTAATATTTATACCTAGTAATTACAAAGTATCACGAAATATTAACTCAAGACTACTTATGTAATCCTTTATATCTAGTAATTACAAAGTATCACGAAATATAACTCAAAACTGCATATGTAATACTTTATATCTAGTAAGTACAAAGTATCACGAAATAATAACTCAAGACTGCATATGTAATCCTGTATATCTAGTAATTACAAAGTATCACGAAATATTAACTCACGGCTAGCTGTAAGTACATGCATATTAAGTCAAAACTATATGTAAATACATGTATATCAATTCAAACCGAGATACAAGTACATACATATCAACTTAAAACTTTGTGCAAGTACACGCATATTAAGATGTGTCTACTGTGTATTTTAGATGCCAATGGACAGCTGAACAAGACTGCCAGCGATTACTTCAATTGGAGATTAGAAATGGAGCCAGAATGGGCAAAAAAAGTGGGTGTTTACAAATATAATGATAAACTAGAGTCCTGGAACTACACGGATTTCAAGAGTCGTAAGGTAGAATTTATGATTTACTGTCCACCTTTCTGATTTAGTTGTAAAATTTAAATTTTAATGAAAATAATAAATCTGTATCCATTTAATTAACTTGATGCATGATCTGAGATGTAAATACGACTTTCAAATGTTATATATCAGCGATCGTTTTAGGATGTAATAGTGTAAATGTCTTTCCTTTATTTCGTACTTTTATGTTTGTTAATTTTGTAATTTAAGTGCAGTATTCCCAAATATAAAATACTATTAAAATGCACCAGAGATTAATATTACAGGGAAATAAACATTAATTTTATATTAATTACATGCTGCCTTGTCAACTTATCCTGATTGACAGAATCAACTCAGATGACAATTTGTAAGTGCTCTTGACCTTAAAGCGCTTTTACATGTTTACATAAATCACTTTTTCTGCCCTATTGCATATTCTGTAATGTATTACTTGCAAAATAACATCAAAAACTAAAAAAGGAGTATAGTTTCATTTTAGTGACAACTTCAACATCAAGTCTACCTTTATCCTATTTTAAACAGATTAATAGACATAAATGGATAATTTACTAAATTAGTGTTGGGATTTATCATAGTGACACCAAATTTATTTTTCATAGTTCATGCCAATTACGCAGTAAAGGTCTTAAGGCGTTTTATCAATTGCTGTTTAAAACAGATTGAAATTTCTTGTGAATTGTGCAGGACAAGGCTCAAACGTTTTTGGATCAGGTGATGTTAATCAAGAGATCCGATCTAGACAAGAGAAATATGGTCACCTACGATATTCTAAAGGACGTTCTTACAACATATATAGATGGGTATCGATGGTGGAAGTAAGTTATTTCATATCTTTTTCTTCTTAGAATTTACAATCCGTTAAAAATTATATTAAATGCAAAATGTATACTATCTTCATCGGGGTAGGAAACAATTTATACAAAATATAAATACATTAAACACAAATGACTTAAAGGAGACCAGAAACCAATGGAAATATAGAATAATAATAACAACACTAATGAAGAAAACCTTATTTTAAAGTATTATATGTGACCGCAATCCCAGTATTTAAATATTGCCATATGTTCGAAGAGCTGAATTTCCGTGACCTCGTATGCAACATTTCCGCACCTATTCGGTTACTCTCGTGATGTGACGTCATAGTAGCGACTCCAACATCCCGACTGGCGATTTTGTATTGCTTACGGGTGTACATAGCACATTAAGAAAAGGCAATGGACAACATTTTTCTTCTTTTCCAAATGATAAAGGCATAACAATATTACAAGCGAGTCGATTTCAATGCAACACCATACAGCAATCCATGCTCATTACATTTCTCAAAGGATTGTTGGCCCATTGAAATTAGACATAAAGACACAGTGGTCCCTTTTAAGAGTGCTCTTAAGACTCACCTGTTTCGAATGCAGAGAGAAACTTAGCGACCTAATCATGTTTTGTATCTTATATGTTTTCAGCACGTTTTATGTTTTCCAATTTCATTGTTTTTGTCATTTGTTGTTCTCTAGTGTAGTGTAAAGCGCTTAGAGCTTCGAAAGATTAGGCGCTATACAAAGTCCTTATTATTATTATTATTATTATTATTATTATTATTATTATTACCGGAGGGATCCTGAAAAATAGAAGCTCTAGGATACGCGAATGCTAAGCCTAGACTAAAAGTTGAAACTGTTCCAGACATACCATTGTATATTTTAAATCCTGGTAAAGAGTGTCAAACGTACGAGTTACGAAAATAGGCAGAAAGCCGAGTAAGTGCTAATAAAAATATGACAGCCCGACACCTGATCGTGCTGATGAAATGAGTAAATGTTATTTTTTCAAGATCACAATCGAAATAAAGTCACCACTGTCCTATGTGAAATTGATATCTGACTTTAATCAAATGGAAGCTTTGCTATAAAAAAAAATAAGATTCTTAACCCTTGAAACGGTCGTGTTTCGAGAAAAACAATTTTAAGTAATCTTAAAAAAATCAAAAATTAATAAAAAAAAAAAGAAGCTCAACCTTTCAGTATATGCATATTACACGTAAAATGTATAAACGGTAATCTGTAGTGATTGGAACTGATATAAAACTATGCCTTGGGCAGTTTAAATAGCAGCGATTAAAAGAAAAGAGATCCGATATAAAATCAAAGTTTCACATTAACTGGCTGACAATAGAAATTGAGGGAGGCAACTATTGGCATAATGGCAGTTTAACAAATTAGCAATTATTCCTTTTCATTGCACTTATCTTGTGAAAAGGACTGGCCCTCTGACATAGTTCAAAGAAACCACGAGCTACAGAGTGTGTATGTCAGCACCAGAAATTCATTGGCAAATAAACGATGCCCAATTTTGTTGTAACTTCGAAACCAAAGACTTCATTTTAAGAGTTTAAATCTGCAGTCAAACGTTACCGTACATGTATGTGGCCATTGTTTTCCCACATTTTATATCCCACCCTATTTACTTTAGTTTAAGTGTTAAGATATGTAACACTGTTTACTGAATGAAATATTTATTTTGAATCAGTTTACTAGGGGCACATATAGTGCGTCGTATATTTTATTTTATTCCTTCTTTTTAATTTAATCATGGTAATGAAACTTTACATATATTGTAAAGTAATGTCAGGTGTTAACTGGCCGAGTTTCGTTGGCCAAAATGGAGATTTTGTTTGCAGAGAAATTTACGCAGCCTTCATTGTGATCATTCATGAGTTTTAAACTAATTGGTGACAATATGTTTACAAGAAGTACTTCTGTTGTAGTTAAACAATCTGAAATTTACGTGAATAATGTTTAATCTTAATTAATCTTTAATATTACTGAAGACAAAAACTGTCGTGTTATATTAATTATTTCTTCACTACAATATTCACAAGTGATAAAATAGAATATGGCATCTGTGGATTGCACACTTGCACACAAATTTATATATGGTTTTTCTTTTTCTTTTTTTTTCCTTCTTTCTTCTCTCGGCTTGAAAGTTAACAGATATGAACTATTCAGGTTTGTGGAATTTCAGTCAGGGCTAGTAAGCTTATTTAAGTCATGAGCCCGGGGCCTGTGCTTAAAACATTTTTTTCAGCACTGTACAGTACATTATCTATTTTAACGAGGCATGTAAACAGATTTGTCAATACGCTAACTGTAGCCTGCACGTAAAATACACTGTAATTGAATCATAGAAAGGCAGCTTCTTTATGTTCAAATTGATTACGTATTTCCTTCTCGCAGATTTATTTGTGGGGTGTTGTTGTTGTTGTTGTTGTTGTTGTTGTTGTGTGTGTTATGGGTAGGTAATGAATATGCTATTTTTAGATATAGTACGATTGAACCTCATCTTTCTTAAATTAATTTATTGCATTGTGGCAACAAAAATAATTGGTTTGCATTGGACACCATCACTTAATCATTTTCACATTTTTGCACAGCACACATCTCATCAGTATTTATTTTAAAATTACAATTGTTTTGTTTTTTTAAATTCCAAAATATGAAATATGAACACTTTCTTACTACTGTACTTTTCTGCTGATATGTCTTAAAAACATTGTCAAAACATACTTCAACATATATAGTTATGAGCAGATCTCGGAAGCAGATTCAACGTTTGAATGTGCAACCCAAATCTAGTCTCCTGCTGTCTGTCTCGCTTGCCATTTTTCTGTTTCTATACGAGGACTGGCTAGTATGACGTCACGAGACCACGTGATCTGTCGTCTCATTAAAACTTGGAAATACTCGGCAATTTACGGAATCATGGTATCTTTGCAATATAATCAATATCCGCACACGATATTTTTTTATAAACATATTCGAATTAGAATTTGTAAAGAATTACATTTATAAAATAAAAATTTTCGTTTCTAGTCTCCTTTAAAGTAAAAATCTACTATTACATGTCTGAAAAAAATGGGAAATTTCAAAGATTTATCAAGTAGAAAGAAGGAAGAACAAATACAAATAATTTACATTTTATAATTATATATGCATTTCCTATTTTATAAAGGTTCCAGCCGTTAAATCCATTAACGTTCCTTGAAGGATTTATAGCTTACCCACAAGATCTTATAGGTGCAACACCTTTCGACACCTTTGCTGATTATCTGAATTTCATTGTTCAGGTTGAGAAGATGCCACAGCAGGTACGATTCAGCTAAGCATACCGTTCAGTTGAAACTTATTTTATTTTCTAAATTTGCAGCTGGAAATTACAAGATATATAATATAGAAACTATTTCATTACATATAAAATCAATGGAATACAATGTTTTCTTTCGAAGGTAGAAAAATTGTGAATATTTGTAAATATGACGGATATCATTAAAGTCTGAAGACAATTTTTAAACTTTTGTAATTTGCAACAACAAAGATTTCTAATTACACATTACAATTTTCACCCAAAAAATATAAAGCACAAATATAAACAACCAAATAAGCTGATAAAACAAAAAAACTAATAAAAGAAACAAGATGAAAGAAGGAAGTAATAACAGTTAGTGAATACCTGTATAAATGTTTGTAAAATAAAGAAGTCAATTGGACATTGAAAGGTAAACAATGCTTACTTAGACAGCAATTCGTTCCAAAACCGATGACCAATCACTTTGTTATATGTGTGTTAACAGAATTAAACAACGTTTCTGTTCATTGACTTATTTATTTTATTTAGTAATCAAATATGCAAACGACACTAGACTTTTATGAAAAATGGCGTTAAATCAACAACAACAACGTTTATGAAGAATAACATAATGCTGCATAAATAGTGAACAGAGAGAAGAAAGGTTTCAACAATAAATTCAAACATTTGTTGCTTATTGATTTACCAGGATTAATTTTAGATGATTTGTTTTACATCAATACTTCATTTAGTTATTATTAATTTGTTGATACTACTACTACTACTACTAAACATTATTATTATTACTATTATTACTATTATTATTATTATTTTTAAAAATATTATTATTATTATTATTATTATTATTATTATTATTATTTATATGACAATAATAAACAACAATAGTTTTCAAATATTTCATGCCACATTCAGTCATTTCTTTGCCGTCCATGCTAAAGTATGCAAGTACCAATTTCGATTTGAGTATTAAAATAAATAATGTTGCATCTGGTTCTGTAAGTAATATAGAATCGATGAAAAGAGCCAAGCATAACGTTTATTTCATTTTCTAAAACTAATGTTCCAACGGAACAGAAATTGAATTACTAACATTTCTGAGCCAAAGGTTACTAGCAATTAGTTTTAAAACCCAGCATTCTATCCTATAATAATAATAAGAATATATTTTAGCTCATGTATTTAGAAGTTCAGAGGAAATAATTTTTTTTTAAAAAGTTAGAAAATTTTGTTAAGACCACGCAACTTACCACCTTGTTTAAATCATAAACATGCTATCGCACGCATTAAATTACAAAAATATAAAAACCAGACGATTGACAATAACATGTATAACAAGCATTTGTCATTTGCTGTAACATATTTGTGATCGCAAAATCGAGTTGTAATTTTTCCTGCACGCACACTTCGTTGTATGAACATATCCGAAGCTACACTATATAATACTATCATCGGGATTTAAATATGATCACAAGGTTACTCGTTTAAATGACGATGTCTAAAGGAACATACTTTTCGCTAAATGAAGGCTTAAATGGTAAAACACATGTGATATAATAATTTATCCATTAAGTAGAAATGCCAAGATCCGGTGACTTTCATGTACAGATTTACCTAATGTTATTTAGTTTATTATATCTGACCTATAAAATCGCTGAACCAGAGCGATCATTCAAAATAATTGAAACCTAGATTGTATTACTTCATAAGATGTTTTTTTTACACAAACATAAACAAATACAAATGAACTAACTAAATATACAGATAAAATGAGAATAATTGATCAATTTATAATTATGTAATGATAACAGTATCGTGATATTTGCTTATAGTTTGGGGTATAATTTGTAGCAGTATATTGAAAATTAGACATTTCGAAGATATTTCCATTAACAAACTTAGAAGACATTTGCGTTACATATACAGTATCTCAGAATGAATCCTAATAAAGATTGTCAGCATAGGCAGACATTGCACTTGTATTAGATCAGGGGTCTCCAAACTTTTCAGCCCGAGGGCCGCATTAACTATCAAACAGCAGTTCGGGGGCCGACTACACACTCGAGCTCCATATAAAAAAAGAATCAAAACATGGATGTTGTTTTTAATTATTTATTTAATATTATTTTATTCAGTTATTATTTAATAACACATTGATACACTACACATGAACACCTGTATTAGTGGGAATGGTGAAATTGTTTCCTGGATGCCAAAATAGCAGACATTTCTGGCTTTAGATTTGATGTCCCTAACATCAACAGTGACCTGAGATTATCATCGGACAAGTTTGTTCTCAAATTGTTCTTCACGTATTTCATTCTTGAAAATGTTTGTTCACACAGGTATTTTGTTCCAAATATTGAAAGATACCTTGATGCAAAAGTTTTGTCATTAGGAAAGTCTTCCTTTTGCAAAAACTGGTGAAAACCCACCAGTCCTTCTTTGAACTTGTCCCAAAGGAGGTCATTTGCTTGCAACTCAATGACCTCCCGCTGCAGTTCATCTGGGCAACTGGCCACATCTGCTTCAAATGGGTTTTGAAACAGTCTCAATTCTTCTGCCTTTGAATCCAAGTCAGAAAACCGCTCCTGAAACTGCAGCTGGAGGTCTTTGAAGATCTCACATGCAAATGACGTGGGGAACTAAGCTGTTGCTTCAGCCATGAAGACCTTGCACTGCTGAAAGTGCGTCAAATTGTTGGCCTGTACTTGTTCCAAAAACAAGAAAAATTTTGATCTGAAGGCCTTTAGATGGGTGTATAGATTAAAAACAAGATTTTCCTCTCCTTGTAGTTTTAGGTTCAGAAAATTTAAATGACTAGTTATGTCTGCAGCAAAGGCCAATTTCCATACCCAATCTTCATCAAACAGTAATGGCTGTGGCTTGCCTTTACTTTCCAGCAAGTCACCTATTTCCTTTCTTACCTTAAATACTCTGCACAGAACTTTCTCACAGCTTAGCCATCTTATTGCTGTGTAATATGGTAAATCTTGCGATTCTGTGTCTGTATCTTTCAACATGTCTCTGAACTGTCTATGGTTGAGCCCATGTGACCTTATTAAATTCAACATCTTCAAAACAGGATTCAGTACACTGCTAATGTCCACATATTTAGCACACAAAGCTTGCTGGTGAATAATACAGTGCAGGAACATTGGTTGTAGAATGTTGTTTTCATTACACATCTGCTTCATTTGTCCAACCAAGCCTTTCTTTATGCCAATCATGTTCTTTCCTCCATCAACAGTCAGGCAAATGAGGTTAGTCCAGTCCAAATTATAATCAGCAAATGTTTTTTTCAACTCATTGAAAAACAGTACCATACATGCTATGTAGGGAAGCCAGCTCTTGTTTTATGTTCATGTCTTCATCCACACCTCTAATGAACACAATCAGTTGAGAGGTGGAACAGATGTCCAGCGATTCATCCATTGCAATTGAAAAATGGCGAAACTTGCTTGCATTTTTCGCTATTTGAGTCACAATGTTTTCACCCATGACTGTAATACGGCGGGAAATGGTATTTGCACCCAAAACTACATTTTTAAATTGTTTTGACTTTTCTGGGCAAAGTTCCTCAGCCACCTCCAACAAACGTTCCTTCACTACTTGACCATCTGTAAACGGTTTGCCACTTTTAGCCAGGACGTAGGCAACTTTATAACTGGCCTTAGTTAAGGATTCATTTTCATTTGAGGATGTACTGAATAATGTCCTCTGAGATGTGAGTTGATTTTGTAATTTAGAAACATTTTCGGCACGGACTTTACCCTCCAACTGTGCATATTTCTCCTGATGTTTGCTTTGATGATGACGGCGCAGGTTGTATTCTTTCATCACAGCCACGGTTTCGTTGCAAATCACACACAATGCTTTCTTGCCGGATGTGATGAAGAAGTATTTCAAACTCCATTCTTCTTGAAATTGCAGACACTCATCGTCTATTTTTCTTTTCCTCTTCTCGACCATCATTAGGCACTAAAATAAAGTGAATTCAACATCAATAAATAGTGAAACTGAAAGTATCTTGCACACAATATCGCTAAAAAAACCTGATTATGCGAACTAATTTCGTCGCAATTATAGCTGCAAATGACCCGAAACAATTTTTAAAAATTCTTATGATTTCTTAAGTTAAACTTACCTGAATATAGTGTGCAAATATATCCACTTATGGTAGAGATATTGTTGCTTTTAATGTTTCCTCTTCAGAATATTCGAAAAATTCTTACTAAACTAACGACATTCCCAATACTTTAAACACACTGATAAGTAATTACGCGAAGGAAATTATCACTAAATAAAATAGAGTGCAACATGTTTCGCAATCAGACGCTAACTTACACCAACAACTCCTCATCGCAGCAGTCAACCGCAACTGGCAAACTGTGATCAAAATAATCAAGTCTTGAACAAGCAGCAAACCATTTAAAAACTCCGCCACTAGATGGCGTTGTATCATCTCATTGACTGTGAACGGAAGTAGAAAAAGTAAGCAGCGAATAAGGTTTTGCAATGTAGTGATCGGTTGGAAAACATAACGCACTACTGCGCGCCTCTATTTTAATTCGGTAAGAACATAACGTCCACGTAAGCGGCGGCTGATCTTGGGAGGATACATGTGAATTTCCGTATTTTTTTCCGTAGACAAAAAGGTCTTCATGGGCCGGATGAGAGGGCCTCGCGGGCCGTAGTTTGGAGACCCCTGTATCAGATTATAGTGTACTGTAAAGGTTAACGGCTAGATACATGTATCAACATTGTTCATTCATATATCATATTACCTCTAAAGCATAGCCGTATGTGAAATAGATTTACATGCATGTCAAATGAAGAGTTAGTATTTGTCGTTTGAGGTGTGAGACGGGTACATCTAGTGCAATGAAAACTACGTAGGTTCGAATGAAAAGTCAAATGCTATATTACAAACTTGCTAGAAGAAAATAATAAAAGCGACCTGTACATACGTTATTCTCAAAGTATTTAGGATTTCGTCTAGGTTTTTTTTTTTTTTTTTTGGGGGGGGACATTTTTGCTGTTGTTGTTGTCTCAACCATACAGATCAAAGTAAAATATCTGAGACAGAAAATCCAAAACCTTTACTGCTTAGTTGTGCTAATTTGAACAATTGCTTCTTGCTGCATAAGCGAAACAGAAATTTCTCAGAAGAATTGTTTTTTGTAGCAGCGTTTGCATGGCATAACTGTGTTGAAACTCATAATAATACACATTCACGTTGCAACATGTCGGCCACATTTTGTATTACATGTATATGTACCGTGTGGGCGAAACATTATAACTCTCTAACATGATTCAAATAGATGATGTTGTTTCTTATTGTACAAAGGTGTCAAATTTAGAATTTAAGATTTTTTAAAATGTTCATGTATTTAATAAAGGTTTATTGCATATTTTAAAGATCAACTTGAAAGTCACCGATCATTTAAAATTAATTTTGTTCTTTGATTATCTCTTGGTTGAAAACTTTACAAACCCTTTTAATGTATATGTCTGTGAGCTTAGTTACATAGTCAAAGGATTTCTTTAAACAAAGTTTCTAATAATTCTGTCAGAGTGTATATTTACCTTAGGATATGTTTTCATGTCAAACATTATTGATGCCAACCGGAAATATTGTTATGTATTCCCAAATTACAAAGTATTATACACTACATATGGCTACGTATGCAAACGATCGCAACAATATAAACAAATTCAGCATATTAAATCTCTGAGTCACATGAAAAATGAAAACCCGGATATTTACATCTATCTCAGTTGAAATGGACGGTAAGAGAGAGAGAGAGAGAGAGAGAGAGAGAGAGAGAGAGAGAGAGAGAGAGAGAGAGAGAGAGAGAGAGAGAGAGAGAGAGAGAACCAGAACCATAACTTGTTTTGTTAAACTTCCTTTCATATATTCGCGATGGGGAACAAATTATAATTCTCTCATTATTGATGTAGATCATAAAAATATCCAATGCAACTGTCTACGTTCCTCCTGTTAAGTCCAGATATATATCCTATGTTACATCCAGATATATAGATATATATATATATATATATATATATATATATATATATTGTTTTTTAGGTCTAGATATAAATCCATTGTTAGGTCCAGATATATATCCTCTGTTTAGGTCCAGATATATATCCTTCGTTAGGTCTAGATATATATCCTTTGTTAGGTCTAGATATATATCCTATGTTAGGTCTAGATATATATCCTATGTTAGGTCTAGATATATATATATATATATATATATATATATATATATATATATATATATATATATATATATATATATATATATATATATATTATATATATCCTTTGTTAGGTCTAGATATATATCCTTTGTTAGGTCCACATATACTTCCTTTGTTAGGTCTAGATATATATATCCTTTGTTAGGTCTAGATATTTATCCTTTGTTAGGAAAAAGATATATATATATCTTATGTTAGGTCTAGATATATATCCTATGCTAGGCATAGATATGTATCCTTTGTTAGGTCTAGATATATATCCTATGTTAGGTCTAGATATATTTCCTTTGTTAGGTCTAGATATATATCCTTTGTTAGGTCTAGACATATATCCTTGCTTAGGTCTAGATATATATACTTTGTTAGGTCTAGATATATATCCTATGGTAGGTCTAGATATATATCCTTTGTTAGGTCCAGATATATATCCTATGTTAGGTCTAGATATATATCCTTTGTTAGGTCTAGATATATATCTTTTGTTACGTCCAGATATATATATCCTTTGTTAGGTCCAGATATATATATCCTTTGTTAGGTCTAGATATATATATATATATATATATATATATATATATATATATATATCCTTTGTTAGGTCTAGATATATATCCTTTGTTAGGTCTAGATATATATATCCTATGTTAGGTCTAGATATATTTCCTTTGCTAGGTCTAGATATATATCCTTTGTTAGGTCTAGATATATATCCTTTCTTAGGTCTAGATATATATCCTTTGTTAGGTCTAGATATGTATCCTATGTTAGGTCTAGATATATATCCTTTGTTAGGTCCAGATATATATCCTATGTTAGGTCTAGATATATATCCTTTGTTAGGTCTAGATATATATCTTTTGTTACGTCCAGATATATATCCTTTGTTAGGTCTAGAACTATATCCTTTGTTAGGTCTAGATATATATCCTTTCTTAGGTCTAGATATATATCCTTTCTTAGGTCTAGATATATATATCCTATGTTAGGTCTAGATATATATCCTTTGTTAGGTCTAGATATATATCCTTTGTTAGGTCTAGATATATATCCTATGTTAGGTCTAGATATATATCCTATGTATAGGTCTAGATATAAATCCTATGTTAGATCCATATATATATCCTTTGTTAGGTCTAGATATATATCCTTTGTTAGGTCTATATATATACATATATATATATACATATATATATATATATATATATATATATATATATATATATATATATATATATATATATATATATATATATATATATATATATAAATATATATATATATATATATATATATATATATATATATATATATATATATATATATATATATATATATATATATATATATATATATATATATATATATATATATATATATATATATATATATATATATATGATCTGGCGTTGCCCGACCCAAAATTAAATTAGGACCATGTGTTATCAAGTAAGTCGGACAAGCCACTGTTTATTGTTACACATGACCGCAGGCTAACACCATCCCTTACGTAAGTTTGCCATAGTTAAGAGAGGGAGCTGACCAAGGTCCGTCAGAAGTGTAATTAGCAACTCAGGCTGGAAGGATGTTTTGTACATCAAAGAAGCTGCCAGAAGGAGTGGGCGTGCCTGATCTTCTGGATACGCTGACTGACCGCCAGATTGAATACGTCGAGTGGATAGGGCCCCAGCGGTACCCAATCAGAATCGAGGAAGGGGTGGGACCCTGATTTATTTTAAAATATAGTATCTTTAACCGGCCGGCTAGCTTTAGTTTCCGATTACCCGTTAAGGAGGATTGTCTGTAAAGAATTGGAACTCCGTAGCCATACGTTAATTGGCGGGAAAAGCCTTAGGAACAGAATTTTCTAAGTGTAGCTTCTAAAAAGGTCAGTGAGCTATTTGTTCGATCTTTGCTGTCTGCGACTGCATTTAATTGTAGATCGGGTATATTCGTGTTATTACTAAAATCGTAGTAGGAATAATTATTTTGTGATGTTGATATGTTTGTATATTTTGAAGAATGGGTTTCTATTTGTAAAGAATCGTATTGCTTGCTAGCCGTAGTAAGAATTACTACTATTATAATTCGCTATGTGGTTATTTTATAGTACAATAGCACATTATCCATGTAATTATAGAAATTGAATGGTATCTTTGAAATGATTTCACTGTGAGGAATTAATAATATGAATATTTAAATATTTGTGTACGCTTGTGGGAGTGTAGTGTACAGACATACGTCTGGCTGTCGTAATATTGTTAAGTACAATGAGATTATATAAATATATATATATATATATATATATATATATATATATATATATATATATATATATATATATATATATATATATATATATATTAGATATACTTATGTGATATGATGTATGGATATATGATATCGTGCTATTACCCCATTGTTTCCCTGTAAGAGTGTGTGGGAATTTCGATGTGTATGTATGCGTGTCCTAAAACGTAATAGCCTTATCTGATGGTTAATGGATGATTTAGTGTGAGGTGAGATTTGATAAACCATACGTTAACGCCTTGTGATTTTCACAGGAAGCTTCGAGGGACAGACTAGTGAGTGGTCCCAGTGTCTCCGGTATAGACGGAAGGAAGAGAAGAAAGAGGGAAATCTGAAGAGGAAGTTTCGGGGGACAGACCAGGAAAAGTGGCCCCAATTGTGGTGATAAGAAAGGAAGGAAAGTGAAGGGAGGAGAGAAATCGGGAGAGGTGAAATTCAGGAAGAGCGGAAGGATAGGATAATAGATGAGTACAACCAAAGGCCAGGTGGAAAATCGAACTCACACTGAAAATCATAAGATGAAATAGGCTATCACTTAAAGGACAAGTGACTGTGTGTTATTTAACTTTATAGGATTCATTAAATTGTTATTATTGAATTTCATCTTCGTGTTATATATATATATATATATATATATATATATATATATATATATATATATATATATATATATATATATATATATATATATATATATATATATATATATATATATATATAACTGGGGGCTCAGAGCCGTATACCTATTTGGTCTTTAATCGAAGTTTAAATTCACGAGCCAGGTGAAACTTCCATAATATTTTAATTAATATTTTGGAAGTACACCACCCCAACCTTTGCAGAACGCTACAGTGGGCGCTTTCGTCCGGGATTTGAATTAGACATAAATATTAGTTTAAAGACCTAAAGTTTATTTGTTAGGAGTATTAATGAACAGTGTGAAACAGTTGTGAGTTATTTTCCATCCTGTGTATTTTGAATTTTTTATGATTTTCTCATCTTATGTTTGTTATATTTGATATTTGCATGCTTTGTAGATCTTTAATTACCTGCAGTAATTGTGAAGCAGATATCGAGCAAATATCTCACCTGAACGGAATTAGTTGTCGAGAGGTAAGTATTTGGCTAGGAAGTTGTAAAATCTGTCCATTGTTAGCAGGGTTGAGACAAGGTATCACTTCATATTAGTATATGAACATGGCTACAGAAAGGCAAATGATCAAAGAGTACCGTGCCATGGGGTCGGAAGATCTTGGATACGAGGGAGATCGCCTGGCTGCATTTATCGAAGAAAGAATCAAGGAATGGAAGGCAGAGAAAGCGCTGGCCAAGGAAGCAGCGGAGAGAGCAGAAGAGAGAGAGAGAGAGAGAGAGAGAGAGAGAGAGAGAGAGAGAGAGAGAGAGAGAGAGAGAGAGAGAACTGGAGCTAGCCAGACTTGCTCACACTCTCGAAATGGAGAAGGTAAAGCTAGCAGCTAGGGACAGCGATAGGGACGACGCTAGTACGAGTTCCGGAGGGACCGGCCGACCATTCGTCGACCACCGGATGGTCCAGATCAACATGCCACGCTTCAATGACAGGGAGGAGGCTATTGACGATTTTCTCGTGCAGTTCGAGAAACTCGCACACGCTCATCAGGTCCCTGAACAGCACTGGGCCATTAATGTCTCAGCCTTTTTGCAAGGTGCAGCTCGGGAAGTCTACCACGGCTTAGCTGCAGAAGAGGCTGATGACTACAATGCCCTCAAGAAGGCCCTTCTCTGCCATTATCGGCTGACCGCCGAGACTTACCGGAAACTTTTTCGGGACTCGGCGAAAAAGGTAACAGAGACCCACTCTCAATTCCACAACCGTGTTCGAGGTTTATTTGAGAAGTGGATGAAAATGGCTGAAGTCGAACGTTCGTACGAGGGGCTACGAGAGGTTATACTCAAAGAACATGTCCTGAGTACTTACCGTCGCGAGTTGACAGTCTTCCTAGCAGAGAGGGAGCACCGTACGCTCGAAGAGATCGCTAACATGGCGGAGCGATATGAACAGGCGCACTCGAAGAGTGGAGGTTCCGGGGGCGCGGATCGACCCCGACCCTCTGAGTCGCGTCGTATGGGGAAGGTTGAGCCGGCTTTCCGTAACCGTCAGGGCGACGGGAGGGCCGGAGGGGGATCTACAGGTAGGGATGCCACCCATAGACCTGGACATTCCTCACCCCCGAAAGCGGGACTTGCAGATCGGCGAGGACCGCCGACGTGTTACAACTGCAAGCGCCCGGGGCATATAGCCAGGGACTGTCCCAAGGGGAGACAGGCCCAGGTGAATGCCGTCGCTAGGAATGATTATGAGCCGAGAGTAAATGGCAAACCTTCCAATCTCGCGTCTGCTACTGTCAACGGAGAAGGTTCCACCATCTTGTATGACACCGGGTGTACTGTCCCAGCCCTAGTCGACAGGAAGTACGTTAAGCCCGAGGATTACACAGGGGAGGTAATCGAAGTTCAGTACGCGAACAGCGCGCGTGACTCATTGCCAATGGCTGTCATTGACCTCAATTCACCGTACGTGAAGGGGAAAATTGAAGCTGCATGCATGGATGGTCTATCACATGACGTCATACTAGGATGTCGTTATGTGTTGCCACAACCGAACCCTGAAACTTGCACACCGATAACAATGAGTGCTGTGGATACAAGGTCCAAGAGTCGACAGACGGAAGTAAAGCTGATGGAAGTTACAACGTCTCCGGTGAGTAACGTTCTTCCGGCCGAGTTGAGGAAGCTACAACAGGAAGACGCAACTCTGGTGCAGTTGCACAACCACGCTGTAGCAGGAACAGAGAAAGAAAGAGAGACCGTCAGAAATTTTGTTGTCACCACGACAGTGACACGAGGAACACCTAATTCGTCTATTTTATCATCAAGGGCCATGCCCGACTCCGAAAACCAACCGGAGAGGTCGGTAAAGGCTGAAAAGAAAGTAATAGCGACGAAGGTCACCGGTACAGTAAAATGGTTCAACATAAAAAGCGGATATGGCTTTATCAATAGGGATGACACCAAGAAAGATGTGTTCGTCCACCAAACAGCCATTATCAAGAACCCCAGGAAATATCTTCGAAGTGTTGGGGACGGTGAGACTGTAGAATTTGACGTAGTGGAGGGGGAAAAGGGCAACGAAGCTGCCAACGTCACTGGACCTGGTGGAGCCAATGTCCAGGGTAGAAAATATGCTGCAGAACGGCGTAGTTATCGTAGATTCTACAGGAGGAGACCAGTCCGACAGTACCAGGAGGAGGATACCGTCATAAAGGTACAGAGAACGTAGGCGCTGAGTTCATGAGCAGAAGCGCTGAAATTTAATAATCACTCTGTATATATATATATATATATATATATATATATATATATATATATATATATATATATATATATATATATTCATGTTTTATTCGTGTAGTGCCACGATGATTTTGTTTTATTCGTGTAGTGTCACGATGACTTTGTTATTTATTCGTGTGGTGTCACGATGACTTTGTTATTTATTCGTGTAGTGTCACGATGATTTTAGTTTTAATCGTATAGTAAAGCCTTTGTATTTGGAGTAATTTTGGGGAAATAAAATCCCGATTTTATTCTCAAGCGTGGGGGGATGTGGCGTTGCCCGACCCAAAATTAAATTAGGACCATGTGTTATCAATTAAGTCGTACAAGCCACTGTTTATTGTTACACATGACCGCAGGCTAACACCATCCCTTACGTAAGTTTGCCATAGTTAAGAGAGGGAGCTGACCAAGGTCCGTCAGAAGTGTAATTAGCAAATCGGGCTGGAAGGATGTTTTGTACATCAAAGAAGCTGCCAGAAGGAGTGGGCGTGCCTGATCTTCTGGATACGCTGACTGACCGCCAGATTGAATACGTCGAGTGGATAGGGCCCCAGCGGTACCCAATCAGAATCGAGGAAGGAGTGGGACCCTGATTTATTTTAAAATATAGTATCTTTAACCGGCCGGCTAGCTTTAGTTTCCGATTACCCGTTAAGGAGGATTGTCTGTAAAGAATTGGAACTCCGCAGCCATACGTTAATTGGCGGGAAAAGCCTTAGGAACAGAATTTTCTAAGTGTAGCTTCTAAAAAGGTCAGTGAGCTATTTGTTCGATCTTTGCTGTCTGCGACTGCATTTAATTGTAGATCGGGTATATTCGTGTTATTACTAAAATCGTAGTAGGAATAATTATTTTGTGATGTTGATATGTTTGTATATTTTGAAGAATGGGTTTCTATTTGTAAAGAATCGTATTGCTTGCTAGCCGTAGTAAGAATTACTACTATTATAATTCGCTATGTGGTTATTTTATAGTACAATAGCACATTATCCATGTAATTATAGAAATTGAATGGTATCTTTGAAATGATTTCACTGTGAGGAATTAATAATATGAATATTTAAATATTTGTGTACGCTTGTGGGAGTGTAGTGTACAGACATACGTCTGGCTGTCGTAATATTGTTAAGTACAATGAGATTATATAAATATATATATATATATATATATATATATATATATATATATATATATATATTAGATATACTTATGTGATATGATGTATGGATATATGATATCGTGCTATTACCCCATTGTTTCCCTGTAAGAGTGTGTGGGAATTTCGATGTGTATGTATGCGTGTCCTAAAACGTAATAGCCTTATCTGATGGTTAATGGATGATTTAGTGTGAGGTGAGATTTGATAAACCATACGTTAACGCCTTGTGATTTTCACAGGAAGCTTCGAGGGACAGACTAGTGAGTGGTCCCAGTGTCTCCGTTATAGACGGAAGGAAGAGAAGAAAGAGGGAAATCTGAAGAGGAAGTTTCGGGGGACAGACCAGGAAAAGTGGCCCCAATTGTGGTGATAAGAAAGGAAGGAAAGTGAAGGGAGGAGAGAAATCGGGAGAGGTGAAATTCAGGAAGAGCGGAAGGATAGGATAATAGATGAGTACAACCAAAGGCCAGGTGGAAAATCGAACTCACACTGAAAATCATAAGATGAAATAGGCTATCACTTAAAGGACAAGTGATTGTGTGACATTTAACTTTATAGGATTCATTAAATTGTTATTATTGAATTTCATCTTCGTGTTATATATATATATATATATATATATATATATATATATATATATATATATATATAACTGGGGGCTCAGAGCCGTATACCTATTTGGTCTTTAATCTAAGTTTAAATTCACGAGCCAGGTGAAACTTCCATAATATTTTAATTAATATTTTGGAAGTACACCACCCCAACCTTTGCAGAACGCTACATATATATATATATATATATATATATATATATATATATATATATATATATATATATATATATATATATATATATATATATATATAGATATATATATATATATATATATATATATATGTATATATATATATATATATATATATATATATATATATATATATATATATATATATATATATATATATATATATATATATATATATATATATATATCCTATGTTAGGTCTAGATATATACCCTTTGTTAGGTCTAGATATATATATATATATATATATATTGTTAGGTCTAGATATAAATCCTATGTTAGGTCCTGATATATTTCCTTTGTTAGGTCTAGATATATATCCTTTGTTAGGTCTAGATATATATCCTATGTTAGGTCCAGATATATTTATCATGTTAGGTCCGTATATATATATATATATATATATATATATATATATATATATACACACTCTGTTGGGTCCGTTTATATCTATATCCTCTGTAAGGTCCGCATCCTTTTGATCATGTATAACTTAACCATTCCCAATGAAATCATAAACAATCTGCATTTATATCCACTCACCAAAGTTTTAGTGCAGCTTTGGCACGAGTGACTGATGAAATGAAACAGATACAAATTAGGATGGTAGGAGGGAGGATGTCAATGGTGGTAATAAATATCTTTCATTATCTCTGTACTATATAAAAACGTGGACACATATGTTAATTTTCTTTTTATTCTACCTAATAATTTTCGAAAAACAGGCCAATTGACGAAACATTATTTATTATTAACAACATTATTAATCCTTAACTGCATATAATGATCTGATTGATTTAGATTCTAAGAAAAGTGCATGTTATCTTGAAACCACTGGGCAAGATTTATTTTGTTTGCATTAGGTTACTATTATGTGCTCGAAAAGTATATGCATCAATCCTAAAGACTTCAGCACAATTTTTAAAAGTTACTAATATAGCTTTGTTTTCTTTATATACAAATCTGTTTTAGAAATGGGCCTAATATTTTGGAAACCTTATCGGTTTCAATTAGCTGTTGCACAATCATCCAAATCGTATTTGTCCAAAAATTGTATGATTCAAAACAAAACAAACAACTACGTGATTCGCAGTAACATGACGGCCACACTTTCGCTAGCCAAGCGTCGTTGATCCACAATTTAATAATTTAATATATCCAGTATTGGTACATGGTGCTATCCAAAAACAGTGTTTTTAACAATTTCGAATCTAAAGCTACCATCTATATAAAGCAATGTTACCTTTCATGGTGTTCACATGCTTTTCAATGAAAGAAAAACATGTATGAGAGGTTTAAATTCATGAACTTTAAATGAGACATATGATCATGATCATATGATCTTCCCAAATATCTTGCTGGGTAAAGATAATCTGATTGGATCAGTTTCTCTTTGCTGCATCCAATCAGATCATTCCCAACTATCTTCCTGGGTTAAAATTAATTTGATTAGATCAGTTTCTCTTGCTGCATCCAATCAGATCATTCCCATCTATCTTCCTGGGTTAAAATTAATTTGATTAGATCAGTTTCTCTTAGCTGCATCCAATCAGACAGCGGCGCAGCAGATACTGGATTTGCTAGTCTCTACCAATATTTCTTAAACTAAAAATTATATTTAAACATTTTCTTAAATCAAACCAAAATTCCAGCTCTTGCACACGATCTAAATGACATGGATTTTTCAATGAGTGATATGCTATTTGAAAGTGTTATCATGATTAACTAGCTGCTCTTGAGACTTCGAACACCATTTCTCGTTGAGGAATTTGAGAAAAATAATCGTTCATTAAGCATGGGTGTTATACATGAAATGCCCCTCCCAATAAATATTTAAAGTACTACATTTGTATTAATACTTATTTTCAGTATGACGAAATGATGGAAAGCGCAAGACTGGCTATTCAATATAACCATACTCTCAATAATGTCTCTGTGGTATGTATTAGAATGACTTATTATTATTATAATAACGTCTCTGTGGTATGTATTAATATGAGTCTTTCTATGATTGCATTTTAGTCACGTGTGTGGTGTATTGTCTGCTATGGAATCTTCTGTTAGGATAAAATGAAAAATACAAATTTCAAAGAGACGTTCTTGTTACCTAAAGATTTCGTGATGACTAACCATACATACCGACAGGCGTCGGACCTCTGTTTTTTTTAAATACATTTCTGATATACGTCACCGGCTTCAATTGTTGATACCGATGCATGTTTCGTTGATAATATGTTTCGAGAAATAATTAATTATATATCAAGTCTGATATTATAATAAGGAAATAATTATTTCCTCTTTGTTAGCACACGTCGAAAATCAAATATGTAAGAAGGAGGTATACTTATCTGCCTCGTAGTTCCATTTATCGGTAAGATATATATTTTTATAAATATAGTACAGTATAAAATATATATTTTATCAATATGGTACAGTATAATGATATATATTTTTTATAAATATATTTCAGTATAATGATATATATTTTTATAAATATAGTACAGTATAATGATATATATATTTATAAATATAGTACAGTATAATGATATATATTTTTATAAATAAAGTACAGTTAAAGATATATATTTTTACAAATATAGTACAGTATAATGATTTATATTTTTTTATAAATATAGTACAGTATAAAATATATATTTTTTATCAATATAGTACAGTATAATGATATATATTTTTATAAATATAATACAGTATAAAATATATATTTTTATAAATACAGTACAGTATGAGATATTTTTATAAATATAGTACAGTATAATGATATTTATTTTTTAGAAATGTAGTACAGTATAAGATATATATTTTTATAAATATAGTACAGTATAATGATATATATTTTTTATAAATATAGTACAGTATAATGATATATAGCTGTACTATACTTGCACTGTATTATATTTTGATGATTTCATATTTTGAAAAGGAAAATTAGAAAATAGTTACATTCTTTTCATTCAGAATCGGATTCCAGGCATGATAGACGATCTCACGGCAAATGAATCATCATTTCCGTTAATTGAACCGTTCTTGACAACCAAAGCAGCCACCATACTGAACACATCTCTGTAAGAAAGGTTTATTATATGTGATTGTTTGTCATCTAAAAAATAATAAGTTACAATATTGTTTCATACCATTGTATATTGCTTCTGGGATCAGACCAAGAAGAAGATATTAAAGTAGAAGGAAATATTATTTTATATACTACATACGTTGAAGTTTGTGAAATTATTAATGCACCAAAAATTGAGTCCACCTTCTAGCTACTGGACGCATCTAAAAATGTTGTTACTATTTTTTAGATTTATCCACCAGCAGTCTGGTTCTCTAGCTATTAAATAGCGGACCGACACCGTTTGGATGCATATTTATATATATTGACTATGTACGTTCATTGAAGATATAAAATATTTGCGAACTTTTAATACTCTTTTCCTTCTCTCATTCATTTCTTTGATTTGAATCGATATAACCACATATTTGTGACGAAATGTTTGAAATTAATAACTATATATTCCAATGGAATTAATCATAACATTCGTTACAGGCAAAATATGACAGCCCGTATAAAGACAGCGAATTGGAACGTAATTACGAAATTGAAAGAGGTGAAGTCTTTCATTCAAAACGTGAGTATCGAGATGATGGTAATTTGACTGGTTTTTAAAACAACAAATCAACATTTTACCAAGTAGTTTCTAGTTAACATCCATTCTGGCATTCTATATTCTATCCAAGGTTTCAAGTTCACACATTTTCGCTTTGAATACATCTATGTATGCTGTTTATCAACTTCAACTAGTATCAAAATACGAGAGAAGGACAAAAATTTAACTTACTGACTTGACACAGTTGCTCACATCTCCATTCCTATTTGTCACCTATGGATTGCATGTTCCCTCTTTATAGACAGTAGCTTTAGGAACGCATGTTGTTTTTTTTGTTTATTGAGTGATCGCTTACAATATACTTTCAAACTGTATTGCAGAGAAAACACGTCATAAACGTTCCGTATGAGATATTGTTATACTCTCTTTCCCTTTCAAATACCATGATTTGGATCTCAAATTATACTCTCCGTTCATTGTAACGATAGTACCAGCACCTCTCTCTAATTTACTGACCATGTAAAAGGTCAACACTATTTACTGTTGTCCTCATCTGTCGGCGTCCATTTTAGGAATATATGCCAAGTGCAAGGAACAGTTGGGGAATCTACGGATGGGAGAACGGGACTCAAAATTACTTAGATACGCTAAGGTGGCATACATCCCTTAACATCACACCAGAAGAAGTCCATCAGAAAGGTTTGGATGAAGTAGACCGCATCCAAAAAGAAATGTTAAAGGTAGAAAGCAATACCTTATCCATATCTATTCATATACACATAAAACAAATTCCTATGTGTTTTGACTGGACAATATTTTACTACAGATATGTGGAACACAAAAAACCCCAAAAAAATTCTTCCACCTTTTGAACTAGTTCACAAGCTCTTGTACTAAAATGCAGCATTTTTCTCTGGATTTGTAAATTACTTTAATTAGTATTATTGTTTACGTAATATATTAGCCGGAATGACTTTGAAAATTATATTCATAATTCTTTGAATTAATTACTTTAGTGATATAAACTACTTATTAGACGAATATTTTTAAAATGCTGACACTTGTCATATTTCTCTCTCTCTCTCTCTCTCTCTCTCTCTCTCTCTCTCTCTCTCTCTCTCTCTCTCTCTCTCGTCTTTTGGTTGATATAACTAAATACATTGCTGTATTATTAAAGGTTATGAAGAGACTTCAATTCAATGGAAGCGTGCAAGATTTCTACAAAACACTAAACAAGAACTCTAGTTTTCTTATCATGGACCAGGTATGTCAAATAGATTATGGAACAATTATATTTCCATTCACACAACACTAAGTTCGTATATACACATACACACTTATATGTATTTAAACGCATAAGACTGTACATGTGCATGTTTGTCGATATATATATATATATATATATATATATATATATATATATATATATATATATATATATATATATATATATATATATATATATATTGTTTTGACTCTTTTGTAACCGAAAGAAAGTGAAACCATCAATTTAATTAAAATCAGCATGCCTGCATGAAAAAGTAAAAATCTGAAAGACACTTTTAGTATTGACAATTTAGTTACCAAACATCGTTAATGTCCTATCACAAGTGTCCAGAAATATAGAAAGTTCCAAACTAATTTTATAGTCTTTAATTTCCTGATATACCATAATGATGTAATCCAGAATGTTTTGAGTTTATAAGTTCTTGAAAAGAGGGTTTTATTTTAATAATTTTATGAACATCAAACCTGAATTTGTTTGCAAAATTGGAGGGGGGGGGGTATGCTCTACCTGTCTCTGCATTTGTGTTACTATTTGCAGCTGCTTTCTTTTACGTTCTACAAGATGCATACTTACCACTGGAACCAAAAACACTATAATACAATAATTTCGTCCCCTCCAAATGGTCAGTATATTTAATCTTCGCTTTAGAAAGGTGATGCTGACTGGCAACCTCAGGCAATTCGACATTTTTGTTAACGTCTAATCCTTCCTTTGTAGGTTTTGAAACAAGCTTAGCAACTTTAAATGATATTACAAATACTTGCTGTTTCACAACAGTCTTCTCGAATGTCTGAAATTAATCTGTACTTGCGAAAATGAAATTTCCTAAACAAAGTCAGTTTAAATTTTAAAGACAATTTTTTCTATCTGAAACATTATTAAACAATTACGATCATGTATGTATGTATGTATGTATGTATGTATGTATGTATGTATGTATGTATGTATGTATGTATGTATGTATGTATGTATGTATGTATGTATGTATGTATGTATGTATGTATGTATGTATGTATGTATGTATGTATGTATGTATGTATGTAAGTAAGTAAGTAAGTATGTATGTATGTATGTATGTATGTATGTATGTATGTATGTATGTATGTATGTATGTATGTATGTATGTATGTATGTATGTACGGTCGGTCGGTCGGATGGTTGGATGGAGGCATGCATGTATGTATGTATGGCTATATTTCTATTATTGATCTAATAATCTCACGAATTCGAACAAGGAAAACCGTTACTGTAACTGTCATGTGATTATGTACTACTAACATGGAGGTATAAATAGTATACCCGTACACACATGCATAATAGTAACACCTGTACACAGGTATAAGCGAAACACATATACCCACGTGTATAACTTTACCACGTATACACACGGGTATGAATGTTGCACCAATACACACGAGTATAAATGTTGCACTTACACAAGGATAAATGTTTCGCCTATACACATATGTACCAATGTTACACCTGTAAACAAAGGTATAAATGCTACGCCTGTTCCCAAACGTAAAAGGTACACCTATTTGCTTTCTGGTGTCCTTCATTTATGATATACTGATTAAAAGTAGAAAACAAATATTCCATTTTCAGGAAGCCACTCTCAAAAGATTTCAGGACATCATAACGGTCCGCATCATGCCAAAACTTCCAGACTTCTTCGAAAAGTTTCCGAATTTACCAGTAGTGTACGTATGTATTACTGCTTTTAAAACAAAGTCCTAAACGAATTGAACATTTTTTATCGTTTCAATTTTGGAAATAAACTGGTCTCTAGTAACCGCGACGTTGTCAAAATGGCGTTGTCAAGAATTACTCATGACACTGCGAGATAGACTAAGTTTGACTATTCGATACGATCATCAATGATCCAAACAAATGTATCAGAAATAGCTACGGTCCGAATAATAAACACTTTCTATCACCTCAGAACAGTTGATATAATTTTTTTCTTCTCTAAAAGTAACATAAAATACGTATGAAGACTTAAACAATAAACACAAAAAAGTGTGAATGACTCCAAAAATCGGAATGAAACTTCATGCTTCGTTATATGGACAACAGAGCCGAAATACGCAATTTATAACAAACATAAAATATACTGGTTTTGACCATTATTAAATATTACAAAAATTGAATAATCTTATTTATCAGAAGTTACAGAATATATATATATATATATATATATATATATATATATATATATATATATATATATATGTGTGTGTGTGTGTGTCTGTGTGTGTGTGTGTGTGTGTGTTAATTAATCGGTACCCGAAACAACTCTTTGACTGCCGATGGTAATCCATTCAGAAGCAAACTAAGAAACCTACTTTTCTTTATTTTATTACCTGACTATTGCTACAGGCTACAATGCTATCAAGGGCCACCTGATATCATACTATTTCAGGTGCAGATGCACAATATTCTTTCATAATGTGCAATAAAACATTAAAATACATGATTGCAGTGTCAAGAATACAGAGTCGGACGGTATTGGTGGTGAGTACATAGCCGGTTCAGCGGATGGCTCGAGGCCTGGTACCTTCTACGTCAATGTTAGAAGACCAGAAGACAAGTAAGATTTAATTACTGTATCTAATTAATAATCTACATTCATAGCAATACACTATTAATTATATGAATCTTTTGTGGCAGCTGAATTAGTTCGTTTTAGGTTTCAAAATTTGAACAATAATACATATTTACGAAATGTTTCCTATTCATGTCTCTAATATTCCATGAACATGGAACACTTATACAGACTGTTTAATTTTAGACATGAGTTTCCTCCCATCAATGATGCAAGAATGGGTTTACAATATATCATCATGCCACCTTCAATATCCCATTGTGTTTGCAAATGACATCGTTTATGCTCATAATCTCTCTCTCTCTCTCTCTCTCTCTCTATATATATATATATATATATATATATATATATATATATATATATATATATATATATATATATATATACGTATATATATAATGCACTGCTTGTAAATTGGAAAACAGTTACAAATACTAATGTATTCGCTTACTATGACAATATAGAATTTTTTGTACCGTCAAGGTTTTCATCCATATGCTTGCAACATGAGTGAAATGCTGGAAAAGACGATTCCAGTACTTTAAATCAATAAAGCGTGTGTTAATTTGAATATAAAAGTGTCCTCCTTTAGCAGTGTTAATTTGAATATAAAAGTGTCCTCCTTTAGCAGTGTTAATTTGAATATAAAAGTGTCCTCCTTTAGCAGTGTTAATTTGAACATAAGTGTTCTTCTTTAGCAGTGTTAATTTGAACATATAAGTGTCTTCCTTTAGCAGTGTTAATTTGGACATAGAAGTGTCCTCCTTTAGCAGTGTTAATTTGGACATAGAAGTATCCTCCTTTAGCAGTGTTAATTTGGACATAGAAGTGTCCTCCTTTAGCAGTGTTAATTTGGACATAGAAGTGTCCTCCTTTAGCAGTGTTAATTTGAACATATAAGTGTCTTCCTTTAGCAGTGTTAATTTGAACATAGAAGTATCCTCCTTTAGCAGTGTTAATTTGGACATAGAAGTATCCTCCTTTAGCAGTGTTAATTTGGACATAGAAGTGTCCTCCTTTAGCAGTGTTAATTTGGACATAGAAGTGTCCTCCTTTAGCAGTGTTAATTTGGACATAGAAGTGTCCTCCTTTAGCAGTGTTAATTTGGACATAGAAGTGTCCTCCTTTAGCAGTGTTAATTTGGACATAGAAGTGTCCTCCTTTAGCAGTGTTAATTTGGACATAGAAGTGTCCTCCTTTAGCAGTGTTAATTTGGACATAGAAGTGTCCTCCTTTAGCAGTGTTAATTTGAACATATAAGTGTCTTTCTTTAGCAGTGTTAATTTGAACATAGAAGTGTCCTCCTTTAGCAGTGTTAATTTGGACATAGAAGTATCCTCCTTTAGCAGTGTTAATTTGGACATAGAAGTATCCTCCTTTAGCAGTGTTAATTTGGACATAGAAGTGTCCTCCTTTAGCAGTGTTAATTTGGACATAGAAGTGTCCTCCTTTAGCAGTGTTAATTTGGACATAGTAGTGTCCTCCTTTAGCAGTGTTAATCTGAACATAGAAGTGTCCTCCTTTAGCAGTGTTAATCTGAACATAGAAGTGTCCTCCTTTAGCAGTGTTAATCTGAACATAGAAGTGTCCTCCTTTAGCAGTGTTAATCTGAACATTGAAGTGTCCTCCTTTAGCAGTGTTAATCTGAACATTGAAGTGTCCTCCTTTAGCAGTGTTAATCTGAACATAGAAGTGTCCTCCTTTAGCAGTGTTAATCTGAACATAGAAGTGTCCTCCTTTAGCAGTGTTAATTTGGACATATATGTGTCTTCCTTTAGCAGTGTTAATTTGGACATAAAAGTGTCCTCCTTTAGCAGTGTTAATTTGAGCATATAAGTGTCTTCCTTTAGCAGTGTTAATTTGGACATAGAAGTGTCCTCCTTTAGCAGTGTTAATTTGGACATATAAGTGTCTTCCTTTAGCAGTGTTAATTTGGACATAAAAGTGTCCTCCTTTAGCAGTGTTAATTTGAGCATATAAGTGTCCTCCTTTAGCAGTGTTAATTTGGACATAAAAGTGTCCTCCTATAGCAGTGTTAATCTGAACATAGAAGTGTCCTCCTTTAGCAGTGTTAATTTGGACATATAAGTGTCCTCCTTTAGCAGTGTTAATTTGGACATAGAAGTGTCCTCCTTTAGCTGTGTCATGCAGCACTTATAGAAAAGGCTGTTGTAATTTTGATCTAATCTAACATAGATTTAACGTGCTAACACTGCTCAGTCTGTTATCGTGTTTGAACAAGTTTACGTTTGATTAAAGGAAATGTTTATCACGACATGAAAAACAAATCTGGCAGGTACCACCCACCCCATTACAATAATGTCTTATATTCTTATTTTTGTTTGACAAACAAACAAATCAGAGGAAATTGAAGTGATTAAGTAACATATTATCCGCACAATTTTGACGAGTAAGTTTCAATCTTTTTTTAAACTATACAAGAATATATGAAATATTGTTACAAGGAGAAATTCACCGCGATCTTTCATTTGTTTACTAATTTGCATTATACAAAATTGAAGCAATTTGATTTTAGTACTTCTCTTATTATGGTTCCGTGGATTGTTTAACTAGATTTCTTTCCACGAAGTTTAATTTCATGGGACAATACTCTTTACCACAAGTCAGAAAAGCAGAAATTTCTCCATAAAATTGGGAAATTTTAAACGGTGAGAATGATTAACGTAATTTTTTTTTTTATTAAAGTCCAACTTACACTATGCCAGCCCTGACGTTGCATGAAACTGTTCCAGGCCACCATTTAGCGGTATGTTTTTACATAAGAATTTTACCTATTTTAATTTAATGGAAAAACAGATGTAGAACTAAGAGTGATTGATTGTAATATGTAGTATTATTTACGTGAAAAAAATAATAATTATCGAGTTAATTTCATAACAATTTAAAATTCAACCAAACATTTATGAACTGGTTTGCATATTTATTATAATCATCTTTGTCGAAATTTTATATCCACAAATAAGGACAATTGCATAGGAAAGTATGCATTAAGAGTTTATTATTTTTTGTGAGTTTATCGTGGTATAAATTGTCAGTCACCGATTCACACAGCTGAGTTTATCGTGGTATAAATTGTCAGTTGCCGATAGACACAGCTGATTTTATCGCGGTATTAATTGTCAGTTGCCGATTCACACAGCTGAGTTTATCGTGGTAAATTGTCAGTCGCCGATTCATAAAGCTGAGTTTGTCGTGGTATTAATTGTCAGTTGCCGATACACACAGCCGATTTTATCGTGGTATTAATTGTCAGTTGCCGATACACACAGCTGATTTTATCGTGTTATTAATTGTCAGTTGCCGATTCACACATCTGAGTCAGTCGGCAATTGACTGTTTATACCACAATAAACTCAGAAACAAACAACACATTAAACTCTTATAATTAAAATTCTTTATAATTTTATTTATTTGTTATTGCATTTTGGTTTTAGTATGGATATTTCCTATCAATTTTAAAGTCATATTTCAACACACACACACACACAAGCGCACATATATATATATATATATATATATATATATATATATATATATATATATATATATATATATATATATATATTTATATATATATGCCGACTGGGATGTAACTAAGACAAGCAAGCCGCGCAGCAGCGTGGAATGTCAATATCAAACCTTTTATGCGCGAAGCTGACATATTTGTATTATTAGACTTTATGAGTGATAATCGTGATATGCATGATAATCGTAATATGCCTGATAATCGATCATCGGATGTAAAGGTACAGCAACTAAAACAGTTTACAATTGAGAGTGATATATGATTACCAAGAAATACAAGTAAAGCTGACATATCTGCGTTACTACGTGTTCAAAGATTAATAAACCTATTAAAGTCGTATTATTATTATAAAGCTCAACAGTAATGTACAATTACCTGAATTACCTGAATTTGCGTTTTAAAAGCTGAGTCGTTAATTAGTTAAAATTACGTGGCAAATATCCCACAAGTATACAACCCAGTTAAAGACGTTCGACAACTAGTACCAATGTGATTCCTCGAATCATACCGTTATCACAGCGATCTAGTACCTCAGGAGTTAAAGACGCTCGATAACTAATATCAAATGTGATTCCTCGAATCATATCGGTGTTACAGCGATCTAGTACCTCAGGAGTTAAAGCGGATCCTTCTCATAATGTGAATTTAGATTATTCCTTATAATCGTGACAAGAATGGATTGAAAATCGCTTAAACCTGGATTCACTGCGGTGTTCCTACAATCCTATCCGAGAGGACACTAAGGATATATCAATGATACAATCGACAAAAAATTTAAGAGATTCTCTAGACGTTGAAATAACACTCCTCTGTAAGTAAGGACTCTTGACAGATATATGCAGTCTGAAGTATATATTCCCCCCATAACAACCGTTTCGCTTGACAGATGTATGAATCTGAAATATATATTCCCCCATAACAACCGTTTCGCTTGACAGATGTATGCAGTCTGAAGTATATATTCCCCCATACCAACCGTTTCCCTTTATAGATGTATGCAGTCTGAAGTATATATTCCCCCATAACAACCGTTTCGCTTGACACATCTATGCAGTCTGAAGTATATATTCCCCCATAACAACCGTTTTCTAATCGAGTTTTATTCGAACACCAAGGTGTATTCCATGGCGATAGGTGATAAACGTGAAACATCGATGACAATGTTTAGCATGGGTAATTTTGTCGATGTTACGTCCTGCTAGTGACGAATAAATTTAACCATCAAATCTTAGGTGAATTTTTACTTTGTAAATGTTGAATTTCCGTTGTAGGTTACTGATATTAGCACGTTTGAACAACACTACACGGATAAGGCTGCAAATCTAAGATAGGAATAAAGTCCTGTAACCGATTCCATTCTCCCACATGCATGCTGGTGGATTAATATTGCGCGGATTTCATGATTCCGAGTCCAGGTACCATTATGTGAGGATCGACAATTTCACACTACTGGTATACTGACACAGTAAGCGTGATAGTATGATATTTCCTTGCAAACATTGCATGCATTTATCTAGCAATAAAACTCTGCTTGATTTCAGTGGCTTTTACTGCATTGAAATCAGCCAAAATTCACAAAATACGATTATGCCAGAACATGGTAAAACATATTTGAAGTTAACTGCGGTGCAACTAAAATCAAAATTTTCCAATACCATTTATGCGGACTTCAAACGATCATAGCAAACTCCTTAGACAAATAGCATGACCATCTCTGACACTCAATTAATCAATCAGGTCTCTTTGGGTCTGCCACGGTTCCTTTTCCCCCTGTGTTGTCCATCTCAGTGCCACCCTTGGTAGTGAGTCAGGGGGCATTCTGCAGACATGGCCGAGCGATCTCTATCGCCGAGTTGAAATGATCTCAGAGATGGTGCTTGCACCCGCTCTGTGCCGATGTTCCTCGTTTGAGATCATGTTTGGCCAGAAGATTCTCATGATGCGTCGCAGGCATTTGGTTTGAAACACTTCGAGCTTGTGTTCTATGTTCGCAGTGGACTTCCAACACTCTGAACCGTACAAAAGGACGTTGCTCTTGAAGATAAGGAGCTTCGTGTGGACGCTGAGATTTCTTGTCCTCCTTATGGGCTTCAGAATTGCGAAGGTCTGGTTGGCCTTGCTGATTTTTGTGACGAAATTTCTGACACTACCAAATTATTATTGCCTATTGTTATTGCCTAATCGTCGACCATTCATGGCTAATGAGGTCAACTCTTTTTTAATGAAACCAGCTGATATGACAGAAAGAGGCCAACTTAGAAACATGCTTAAATGACCCTTGTTGGGTATGTATCGATTTGTTAATGGTTACCTATATACTCTCAAAAGTAAAACAAAGTCCTTCAGACTTTATTTACTTTGTGAGTGATTAGGTAAAATGTACAGACTAATAAAATCCCAGTCATGATCATTTAATCCTATAGCAACATTTCCAGCTATAAATCAAGTCTGTACTATTTTATATAACTATATAAGATTGATACGGCCTTTTATCACCTTTGCCATATATATTTAGAACATGTATAGGTCCAGATTTGTTTTAGATTTTGTGTCTTAAGTTTGTGTATGTATGCTGTTTGTTCCACTTAGAAAACGTTTTCTTTAGTCAAACGTTGTAAAATTGTTTTGCATTTGCGCGCAATGTGTGTGTGTGTGTGTGTGTGTGTGTGTGTGTGTGTGTGTGTGATTGACAATGTATAACAGCTTCCTTCTTTCTATTCATGAACAGGAAAGCTATGGACTAGTATCTGATTTGCCCGCCTTTAGGAAGCAAATGAACTGGAGAGCTATCAGTGTACCATTCTTCTTTCCATTTTTCAATTCGTATGTGGAGGTAAAAAAAATAAACAAACAAAAATTAAATATATAGGTTTCTAACTGAAATAGAAAATGCACTCCTGCAGCTGAACTCGACATAACGATGACCTTGGTATCCAAATAATCATTGCATTATACAGGTTTAAAATATGTCCGCCATCATCGACAAAATAATTGTGCGATACGTATTATAATAAAAAAACATATCGTTGTATGCGAAATGGTTTAATTGGAAATTGTTGCATATTACAAGAGTAAAGCCATGGTCTAATTATCGAAGATCATGTTCTGTTTTGGGTCCTACAGACCAAAATCGCTACAATTTCTGCAGAGTGGAAGTTTGTAGTGATGCCTAGCACTGGGGCACCTCGATCTCCCGTATCCGAGGCGGACGCTATAACCATGAGGTCACCGGAGCGGTCTAAAACAGAAAATCAAATAGAACATCATCTCAGAAGATTTAAACAATATCCCGTTTAAAAACCACGCCATGATATTTCTTTACACATTCGTTCAAAAACATCTTTCCAAAGGTGTCATAAACTAATTTAAAATCCTTAAATCCTTATTAGAGACATATATTTTTTTGAATTCTTTGTGTTGCAAATGTAGATTAGTCACATCCAATATTTATCATGACTACAGGCACCCTTAGTTTCCACTAATGTGTGATCATCATGTATGTATGTATGTATGTATGTATGTATGTATGTATGTATGTATGTATGTATGTATGTATGTATGTATGTATGTATGTAATACGTACGTACGTACGTATGTATGTATGTATGTATGTATGTATGATGGATGGATGGATGGATGGATGGATGGATGGATGGATGGATGGATGGATGGATGGATCGATGGATGGATGGATGGATGGATGGATGGATCGATGGATGGACGGACGTAGGTACGTATGTAGTTATGTATGTATGTGTGTATGCATGTATTCCTCTCTGATTACATGTCACTTACACGTCGCCCTACATAATACAGGTATCCATTGAAAGTGATATAATCTATCCTGAAACAATGAATTCTTTGAATATAAAGTCGATATTTTCTTTTGTTTTTCCTAAGGGATGGGGCCTATATGCTGAATATCTAGGAGAAGAGATGGGCATATACAAGGATGACTTTGAATTGTAAGTTATCCAGTCGTATTAATATATTTCCGATGATTCCTCAAGCATTATTATTTTCATTTTCATCACAAGCTTCCGGTTCGTATTTGGCCGTTATAATGTAAATTAAAATTGATTTAACTCTACTTAAAATCTAGATCGCCGATAAAACAGAGAACAGAGACATGATAGGCTACAATACAAGATTATGTTCAGTTGACCTTTATTTTTGCTAATTAAACTAGAGCTTTCACATTAATGAAAGTCAAAACTTTTACATATTATAATTAATCTCTCATTTTAATCAGCTGACCAGGGTGTCTGAGTGGTCTAAGGCGCTCGCCTTTATTTATCAATGCCATCTCAACAATGTCTGCGTCGGTTCGAGTCTTGGTCTTCGCGAGTGAGGGTATATGAGAAAGCTTACCGTGGGTCAGATGTGTTTATAAATTGCGTTAGCTGGAAATAGGATTAAATCCCAAAACAATAACAAACTGGGTTGATTATAGAGTGCGTGTCTTCAGCGCCGTTAGCTATACACGGAGGCTGCAGTCTCCTCATCTTCGCAAGCCATGGGTCCGATATGATGACCTATCTACACTTTTTTGTATCGATCAGATAGTTTTGTTATCTGTGTCTCTGGGTTTCACTGGATACGACGGCACTCAAAAGTGTGTTTTTCAAATTTTAAAACTGTTTCCACATGACCGAGACAAAGGATGAACACAACTTGAATGGACAGATAAATAAGCAATTATCCACGGCCTGAACGTGTTTGCTCTAATACCTTTCCCGCGAATGGACTTGTAATGGCTTACCTGTAATGACATAGTCATACATTCGATGTTAAACTTATAGCCTATACTCTGTTTCCAGGGTATGTCAATTCAATTTTTCAAGGGGGAGGGGGGGGGGGCAAAACATGATTGAGAGGGCAGTAGCGTTTATAGGCTACATTACAGCCAATTACGTTCCTGTCTGTTTCGAATCTACCTACTTGAATGGTAAGTACTCTACATTAAATGTCGACTTCTGTCACGGCAAGTCCTGTGTATTGTTCCTGATCGTTTGAAAATCGTACAGTAAAGAAGAGATCATATTTCTGCCTTTTGATCTTTTTACCAACAAAGCAATATACACACTTTGCACAGATTGATGGATGGAGTCTTTTGAAATTTATAATTCGTGTTGTAAAGTGAGAATCCCGTCATAATGAAATGTGCGTTGTTAAAGATCTCGTCTCAGAAACGCCAGCAAAATTGAAGTCAAAGTTACATGTGTGTGCAATATTTGCTTGTTCTATTGTCGGAACATAACACTTCACGCCCGAACGTCTGAATGTGATAATTGTTATTGCCAAAGTACTGACTCAGTGGTACATGTTATAACACTGAATGTGATAATTGTTATTGTCAAAGTACAGACTCAGTGGTACATGTGATATTCATTGAGATCAATGTGTGCCTCTGTTTTAAGAGTTTACTTTAGTATAAGCGCTTTTGAAGAGAAACTTTATTTTTTCCATCTGTGGTATGTGGTTTCCTTCATCGGTGTCTACGTACATTGGTCTGTACATACGGTGCTTGTTCTGCTTTAAATAATATCCAAGGATGAATAAGCCACATTTATAACAAGAAGGTTTTCAGGTATTGTCCTGTTAAAAGTAGGTGTCCACACGAATCGTGCAAATTGGTTGAACTTACATGACCTGTCTTAATTAGATATCCAGGTTCACACATAGCTCATACACCCACACTAATCCTGCCAATTGTCATCTAATGATTTACATCAACGAAATATACCCCTATATGTCTCCTGGCTATCAATAAACTGGACTTAATGGTCGCCAAGACCATAACGTGTAAGACTGCAGAAAGAATAAAATAAAAATGCAAACTTTGAGAAGATACTAATAACCATTCAAATCTAAAGTTTGAAAGTACTACGTTCTGAAGGGTGACGAACCTCTCTCTCTCTCTCTCTCTCTCTCTCTCTCTCTCTCTCTCTCTCTCTCTCTCTCTCTCTCTCTCACACACACACACACACACACTGGATTAACCAGCGCAAGAAATATTCTGCTGAATACAAAATTTGTTCAGATTTAAGTGTGACAGCTGTTATTAAAATGTACAAATTCACAATATGGATACGTCTGTGTGAGAGCAATTTTGAAGCTTTAATGTACCAAAATATCTTTAGAATTTTGAAACTTTAATGTACCAAAATATCTTTAGAATTTTGAAGCTTTACTGTGCCAAAATATCTTTAGAATTTTGAAACTTTACTGTACCAAAATATCTTTAGAATTTTGAAACTTTAATGTACCAAAATATCTTTAGAATTTTGAAACTTTAATGTACCAAAATATCTTTAGAATTTTGAAGCTTTACTGTACCAAAATATCTTTAGAATTTTGAACCTTTAATGTACCAAAATATCTTTAGAATTTTGAAACTTTATTATATAACTGTATTACCACTATTCATGTCCAGTGCGTTAAACACAAATATGTAGAACGGAAAAATCTTCTTGCATTTTGACGTTTTACAGCCTCTAATATTTAAACCCAAGGATACCAATGATGTTTGATCCAAACAAACAACGATGCTTACTGTTATTGTATCCTTTTTCTGTACGCTTGTGAAACACGAGCGATTACATGAGATCTACAAAGCAGGAACTCAAGTCTTAGAAATGAGATGATACCGTATGATCTCTGGCATCTCAGACATCAACCATGTAATCATCAAAGAGATCCACAACATGATCCAAGGAGCCATCGGAACTTATGAAGACCTACTGACCATTGTAAAGATTTAAAAAAAAAATAATCTGAATTGGTCCGGTTATGTTAAGATCATTTGGACTGGCAAAAATAATGTTTCAAGGTAAGTGAGAGGATGCAGAAGATGAGTCAGACAGAAAAAAGAGGTGGGAAGAAAACATTAAGGAGTTGAAATGCATGGAGTTTTGTAGGTTGCCAAAGGGCAGTAGAGAAAGGAAAAGATAGAGAGAATTTGTTACGAAGTCATCAGTGGTACCCCAACAACCTCTTGGGTTACGTGGTTGATGATGACTAAGACGACGACGACGACGATGATGATGATGATGATTATGACGATGATGATGATGAAACCATACAAGAAAATATGCGTGTCTAGAGTACATGACAAAAAAGTTCCTTATATATACTAAACTATGGAATAACATGTATCTGTTACATCAGGTAGGTTTAAATTATCTTTAAAGTAAACCTACTAAAATAGTTTATTCTTTTTAATGAATGCGTCCACAGACCAGAAGTGTTTTGAAACTAATACTGCATCCGGGATACATTTGTTGGGAAATACATGCTCTGATTTTAAAGTATGTACAAATATAAATAAACGAGTGCATCGTTTTAAAGAGATGCTGAATTATGATGCAAGATTACATTTTGAATGTTAAATCTGTGATAATAAATGTGAGCCGATTTACGACGTTGTCATGGTTTGATGAATTTATTATCAAGATCACCATTCTCTGACTCGAGGATCTTCGAATGTAATTAAATCTTAAATTACATACACGTCGTTAAATATATACATCCAGCACGGCTCTTGTCGAGGATGCGAACTTCTTTTATTGCACAAAAGTACTATTTGCATTGTATTGTTCCTCAATTTAGTCTAATTTACAATCGTTTTACATATGAATATAATTCATTCTTTTTAGAATGGGACGATACAACGAGGAAATGTTTCGGGCATGTAGACTTGTTGTTGATACGGGATTACACTACTTCCGGTATGTCGCACGTTCTGTGAATATTGTTTTTTAGCCCATGAAATCATATGCGTTTACCGCTCAGAAATCGAGTTTGTTTCTGTAAATAATAGACGAGTTACAGCGTTTATTAAAAATATGTATCCCATATTAAAAGAATGAGCTAGTCGAAGCAGAAACAATACAATATTAATCAACATTTACTTAGCAAACATTTTATATTTTAATTGCTTCACTTGACGTAAATTAAACCAAAGTTTCCATGACAAAATTCGTGCAAATAATCACGTGAATAAAGTTTTAATACATTGACAGAGGATTAAAATATATAAAGATAAAAATTTCCTGAAATCAATATACTTTTGTATAAAATGCATAAGCATAGGGCGTATTTAGATATATTACAAAATAACTAATATATATTAAAAATAACTAATAGATATATTACAAAACAAATAATAGATATAGTACAAAATATCTAATAGATATATTACAAAATGACTAATAGATATATTACAAAACAACTAATAGATATATTACAAAATGAATTATATATATATATATATATATATATATATATATATATATATGACAGAACAACTAATATATATTATAAAATAACTAATAGATATATTACAAAACAACTAATAGATATATTACAAAATAAATAATAGATATAACACAAAACAACTAATTGTATTGGAACATAGGTACATATACATGAAAACATGTTACACTAAATATTGAACTTAAGACATAGTTTTACTAAAAGTAAAATTGAACTTCTAAGCAGTGCAATCCAAGTTTAATGCACACACTTACAATAGATTCCAGTACTTGTAGTTGAGAAGTCGACTTAGTGTTTATCACAATCACAAAAAATGGCAAGGACCAAGCAAACTGCTAGGAAATCCACCGGATTGTAATAGTGAGCTTTTTTTAGATTATCTTTTCAATTCAGGTATGGTAATTGAATTTGTGGTGGAAAGTACTCAGAAAAGGACCAGTACATACCTTATGTAGACTACTCAATCCTATTTTTTTTTCATTACTATTTACTTTACTTTGTTTGAAATTTTGTTTGATATTACTTTTTTCAGCACCCTTTCGTTTAAATTATTTTTTTGCACCATTTCAATTGTTAGGCTCCTTCTATTTAGTATAACAAATCCCGTAAAGACCGACTGGACTTTACAGTGCGACATGGAGACGTACAAATATAAAATCAGTGATTTCTTCAATACGGTGGTAGAAGGGCAAGTTGGAAACCAAAAACTAGTAATCTACCATATGGAAGGGTGCCAGACCCTGGATTTTGGAGATGTAAACGCCCTACCCAGACAGACAGAAGTCTTGATGGAAATGAAGGTGCAAGGAATAGATCTAGATCAAGTGGACGCTTGGCAATACGGAGGAAAGAACAATTATATTCTTTACCCTAGGTCCCAAAGAATGTTAATAAAACAAAAAGAAATGATGATCTTAGGCCAGAGAGTTAAAGTATCTCAAACAGAACCGATCGTAAGGGATATTGAACCGAAGAAAATAGACGTGTTTATTTCGGGTTTACCACTTGAAATAGCATCCACTGTCGTCCTGGAGAAGCTAATGTTTGTAAATAAAATAAAAGTAGTGGACGAAAAGAAGGCCAATTGCTATGGGTACGAACATATTAAAAACGGTGAGAGAATAATCAAAGTACCACCTGAAGAAGCAAAGAAATTCCCATCGTACTTCTACGTTATGGGATTCCTCTGTAGAACGTGGTACAAAGGGTGTGAAAAGGACAGGCCTTGCCCAAGATGTAAAAACCTGGGACACTCAGCCAAAAATTGCACAATGCCACAAAGACCAAGGAATCAAAATTCGTATGCCGCTAAAGTGGCAGGCGACAAAATTCCAGAATCGGTAACTTTAACAAACAATTGGTACGACTCATAACGGACCTTATAACGAGAACCTTAATAAAATGTGGACCCCTAATGAAGGTTAGGGAATAGCTTTAACATTTTATAATAATTATAATTTGAAAAATAAACCTTCTGTACAGTTAATTTTCATATTGATTTATATAAACTATGTAAGGGGAAAGTACACATGAGGACGCCATGGGGCTATACCACATGGCGCTACGCGAAGTGAGCAGGCCTGTGGCAGAGTTTGGAAAATAATCACCCACAAAGAAAATTCTTATTATTCTAATGCACTTCTCTTTCTATGGATACTACATCCATACTTTTCCTGCCATGTCTATCTCCCGTAATAGACATGGAACCCATTAAAGGGAACAATAAGCAAATTCGAAAATTTCTTACTATTACTTAAATCAATAATAACAGGACGGCCCTAATTGAGATAGGAACTGTACAACCAAATAAAATCGTACAGTTTCCGTCTCAAGGCTGACGGACCTAAAAAAGATAAATATTATTAGATAAATTGAAGCACATCAAAAACTTTAAATAAAACACTTTAATCAATACAAAATTCAAAATGAAATTAAATTAAATTAAAATAAAATAAAAAAGAGAAGATGTCATCCAATTAAGGAAGACAAAAAGTAAGACAACTGGTGATACAAATTTGAATGAAAATGGCTATCCTTTACACAAATACAAAGTATATACTTTATATAGCAACATACAAATAACACTAACACAAATAGCAAACACAAGGATAATAGGAGACCACTAGCCATGGTCAAAAATCAAACAAAACGTAGAATACTAGTTTGTGGGTAGATCAACTCCCACCTAGTAAGGATCTACGAAAGAAACATTATGGATACTAACAATAACCCCTTATCAAATATATAACCCCGATGGTGAAAAATTAATCGGGGAAATAAATGGAAAAATAAAAAACAACCAAACAACATATCGGGAGTACACATACACACATAAAAACTTTTTACTTTTTTTTTTGATTGGGGGGGGGCATCTGTCTGGTGCCCTCCCCCCCCAAATAAAAAAAACTTACAATGAAAACCCACACATATACTATTTAGAGATTTAGAGAAAGTCAATGTAAATTAAAAGTGCATTTACAAAGCTTACAATGAAAACAAACATACCGAATATTAGTGATTTACAGAAAGTAAAAGTAAATTCTAAGTGCAGTTACAAAACTTACAATGAGATCAACCACACATACTATTAGGGATTTACAGAAAGTAAAATTAAATTCTAGGTGTAGTTACAAAACTTACAATGAGATCAACCACACATACTATTAGGGATTTACAGAAAGTAAAATTAAATTCTAGGTGTAGTTACAAAACTTGGTGAGATCAACCACACATACTATTAGGGATTTACAAAAAGTAAATTAAATTCTAGGTGTAGTTAGGTGTAGTTACAAAACTTACATTGAGATCAACCACACATACTATTAGGGATTTACAGAAAGTAAATTAAATTCTAGGTGTAGTTACAAAACTTGGTGAGATCAACCACACATACTATTAGGGATTTACAGAAAGTAAAATTAAATTCTAGGCGTAGTTACAAAACGTACAGTGAGAACAAACATATACAGTACTATTTAAAGATTTTTAGATATTAAAAGTAAATTCTAATTGTAGTTACAAAAGTAAATCACTAAGCATGGACAGAACTATCGTAAAAAGCACGCTAAAGCAATACTTTCAAGAAAGTTTGTAAGATAAAAGCTTAACATATATATTTAGCAACACAACGATTTTCTTCTATATTGTCAAATTAATCATGAATCGCCTCCACATTATGACATATAGACGAATACCCTTCTACTTGCATTACTTGCCTTTCTGCCTGTCCCATTTACATACCAATATATATTTTTCCTTGGCAGTGTAGGCTGTTATTAATGAAGAGATTACATTATATATTATATATTATATATATTATATATATATATATATATATATATATATATATATATATATATATATATATATATATATATATATATCATCTCTTTATTAATCCGGACTCCTTGTATCCGGAAACCTCGCTATCCTGATATAATTCAACGGGAACGGAATTTCTAAACGTTAATTTGCTCCGTTAATCAAGACATCTGCGTTTCGCATCCTTAAATCAAAACTGGGGACCAAAGTGTAAAATTACATTAAAACTTGTCTCGATAATCCGGAAATAATCTGTCCAAAAAAGAAGAAAACACGAAAAATAGTATATGAAAATACATTCAGTAGAATAATTCATAACACACAATAGTGAACCCCCTGAGAATATATGGCCACTATCAATAACTAAGTAGTGTGACCATATTGTAACCAGCGTTTGTATAAACAATGTCCGTTTTAGCAAGTCGCCGACAGGGGTGTTAATAATAAAATAAACACTCAAATCGTCCACGCTTTTTGACATAACATATGGTAAATAAATTAAAAGTGTCATTAAACCTCTTTATTGTTTACAAATTGTATGTAGCAATCACAGTTTATTGATGTCTGTACAAATACATTTGACAGATTTAAGCTGTGGACAATATCGGGCTTCCTTTCCGAATAAAATGGGGATGTCAATAATTAGTAACAGTTACAGCTGTAAAGTACGACTTATAACAATGACTGAATTGTATTAGCATATCATAACGCATTTAAATGCTAGATCACAGTTTGTATTCGTTGTACATTTTGCATATATTATGGTGACACCATTAAGAACACTTACATTTACTTAAATATGTACGTACAAGCGCATGTTATAATAATGTGAAGAGAAAAAAATAATTGATGTATTCATTAATTTATTTCAACCATTATTAAATATGCACCACTGGGTCGGGGAACCACCCTAAGTTCACCTTACAATGTAACATTTCTGATAATCTAGGGATAATAAATATAATCTACAGATAAAGGAAAACACAAACACACACATACACACGTGCATATGGCACACGATCAAGGTGACATTGTGATATTACAGTATTTTGCTCCTGTTTATCATAATATCAGATACATATTACATTCATTATTGAGGTTCACTTTTGAAGATATTGGTCCTCTTTCTTTTATTTACTTTAGCAGTGTATTTTGCAACGTTTTTATGCGTTGCAACTATTTACTTAAAAACATAAATATAAGGATTTTTCATATTGAATTTGCAAGTATAAATATAATATTTTGCAAAATTAAGCAAGAAATTACATAAACTGTCCAGTTATAAAATGTTCCTTGTTTGGATAAATGTGCAATATTTGGGCAAAAAGGTGCACAAAGTTAAATAAAACCAAAATTGTGAAGTAATATTGTAATCATAGAAGAGATGCTAAATACGTTGATTTTCACTCTTACAGAAAGTACATTTATTGTCTTCTAATATGTTAATTCTTTCCAGAAAATCATTAGTACCAATTATTTTATGGATTAATTTAAAGTTAAAAGAGATCAATTCTGCATCCTTAGTACAGGATTTCGCTCGGATCTATATCGCAGACCACTCCTCACTACTTATATTTTTATTACATACTTGCGTCCAAGTTTCATGTTTAGCAGTGTGTTGCCGTTTAGTTCTTTTTTAAATGATCGTTGTAAACAAACTTGAGTGAATTTTGTTTTTGCAAGTTCATTATTTTATCCTCCTGTTTATCAAAATTATTATGTACTAAATTATTTTTTATGGCATCTTTCCATGCTTTTGGAACTTTGGATATTAAGGAGAAATATTTTAAGAAATCATCGCTTCTTGGCTTTTGTTTTATTATTTCAAAATATATTAAATTACCGTTATCACCTATTAGATCATTCAGAATTTCAAAACCAGCTTCTGTCCATGATTTGTATTGATGGAACAATTTAGTGGGGACAAAATTAAAAATATTCATGGATAGATACTCGTTTGGACCTTGCGGTTCCTCTTTCCAATTAGATACTGCCAAAATTAGGTCTCTCCAAATACTGTTTTTAATGAGCTTACTAAGTTCGTATAATTTCCTTCTACCTAAATTCCAAATATCCTTTTTTCTGAGTACAGTTGAATTAACTAAGTTCTGCCACGCTCCATTTTTCTTTTCCAGCAATCGTTTTACCTATCTTATCTTAATATACCTAATGAATGAAAATATGTGTATCATATTTAGTCCTCCCTCGTTTTCTGGGGATACTAGTATATCGCGTTTTGTTCTCTCTACTTTTCAACCCCATACAAATTTAATTAATGTTCGATTTAGTTCTGCTTCAACTTTTGCTGATGGATTTGGAAGTGCTGAAAAAAGATGTATGAATATGAGCAGAACAAGAGTTTTTACAACAATTACCTTACCAGCTAATGACATATGTATTTGACTTCAGCTTGCCCGTGTTCATTTAGCCGTTGTTAGTTTCTTTACATAATTAATTTTCACCATTTGTTGTAAATCTGGAGAACATTCTATACCAATGAGTGTAAAGTTAGAACAGAACCAAATTAGGCCCATTTAGGGACATATTCTTTCATTGGAAAATTTCCTGTTTTAAATCCAAATAGTTTTTGTTTTTGTTATGTTACATTTAAGTCCAGATAATAGAGAAAATCCTGTAAGATATTCATAGTTGTTTTAATAGAAAGTTGAGATCCATCAAGAAGATAAGATCGTCATCGGCATACTGACCCAATTTATATTCAGTGCCGTCAACGATCAATCCCCGTACATCAACAGTTTGCTTTAAAGTTATAGCTAAAATCTCAACCCCAGTGATAAACAAATAAGGTGCAAGGGGATCTCCTTGACGACATCCTCTTTCTGTTTAATAAAACATGATGACATATTCTCATTATTTATAACACAACTGTTAGAGTCATTACAAAACAGTTTAAACCACTTACAAACGGAATCACTAAAGTTAAAAAGATTTTAAAGTTTCTTCCACAAAGGTCCAGTTAATGGGACTTATTTCTATTATTTGCTGTTCAATTTTCATTAATTGTTCCCGTTCTTTTTTTTGTTTTCCTAATAGAATAACATATAGTTTCAAAGTCTATTAACAATAATAAACCACATCTATTTTCATTCTCAAGTTGGTCCATGATATACTATAATAGCCCGGTTTTTTCTCCAATGAATCTACTCTTCATATATCCTTTTTGAGTATCACTGATTATTGATGGAAGATCCTTTTTAATCCTGGCTGCAATGGCTCCCGAAGCAATTTTATAGTCAATATTTAAAAGTGATATAGGTCTCCAGTTTTTTTATTTATAAATATCTCTATCTTTTTCTTACTTTAGTAGACATGTAATGACTCCTTGAGTCTGAAAATCTGAAGATTTCCTACAGTATATCCGTAATTTATCGATCTGCATATAAATCCCCAAGAGACTTCCAGAAGAATTTTTAGAACTCTACAGTGAATCCGTCTGAGCCAGGCCTTTTTCCATTCTCCATCCGTTTTAGAGACATACCGATTTCATTAATTGTAACCAGACCTTCGCATGATTATCATCCATCTTGATTAAGTTTGAGATTGTGATTAAGAAATATATATATCTTACCGTGTTCGTAACACAACTTTTGTTCCAGCTGGAACAGAGACAAGGCAATAGATTACTTTAGCAACTACAGTGGTTACACAAGGGAAGTTTTCGAGACTGAAATCGACCGCTATATCACCTGGCCGGGACAGGCGTGCGGATATAAGTTGGGTGAAATAAAGATCAAAGAACTGAGACAAAAGGCAACAAAAGAGCTTGGTATGATTCTGTTTTTTTTTTTCATTTTTGTTTTGGTTCTAAGTTGATCTACCACCTTCAATAATCCACGACAGTAAGCATGACTAATAACATCATCAAAATTTAAACTTGCTGTGAAACTAATCTTGGGAAACTTCTTTCTGCAAACATGTTATACTGAATTCGCCGTTGCAAATGTTTAATAAGTTTGTCCAAAATACTCACGACGAGAAAAAAGTTATCTAAATTTACGATAAGAAGATATACAACGCCCGTGTAGAAAGAAAGTTTTATATCTAAGACAAAATCAAAACAGACGTTTGCATTTAGTTTCCTACAGACTTAATCGTAACTCAAAATATTATATTTTAAAAGTTTTAGTTTTAACATCTTGAGAAGCATTTGTATGAACCAATTATTCGCAATGTAGAGAACACTAAGACAAAGGATGTATACAAATTTAGGCATAATATAAAAAATTAAATAAAGACTCGGACAAACTGGACATTTCAAGGGGTCATATTTCGAGTGTTGAATGATCAAGAAGCTCAATGATTATATTAAAGTTGATCCTCTTTTCTCTTAATCATTCACATGAGTCATTCCTTAACCTAATAAGAAATTGTTTCTCAATGCAAATACTGTTTAGCATATTACAAGGAAATACATCGTCAATTGTATTTAGTTTTTGGGAATTCTTAACAAAGTGTGGTTCTATTTTTAAACACAAACAAAATTGTATTCCAGGACCACTTTTCGATTTGCGCGGATTCCATTACGTCATTCTCAGCAATGGTCCCATGTCATTGAGCTTGCTGGAAGATGTGATCGACGACTGGATTACAGATATCAAATCCAAAAACTATAACCCGACCAGCAACTTGAGCATGATCAAGAACCCAGCTAACGTGATCTACTGTTTAGCCTTTCTTCGTTTACTTTTTTGATGAGAGTCTAAGTCGCAGCAAACTGGACAAAATAGCGCCATTATGCACAGTGCTGAGTAACAGAATGAATTCAAATATCATTTACTTTCCATGTATAAATATTTACTTATTTGGAGTTTCATAAATGAAACAAACACCAACCCCCAGCATATTCATATATGTATAATATATTTAAAATCCGTACTATATATTACATATTTTATTCGTTTCTTTAACAAATACAATTTTGATCATGAGCATCTTCAATTTTCCTATAATGATTATTTGTGGCTTATACATTAAAAGTACATATTCTATTACAGATAAATATTTTATTGTTACGTACACAGGAAGATATATATCTCATCTTAGATTTGGAAATTCCTGCTGTTTTGTTGAAAATGTTGATATTGTTTTCAATTTATTGTAACTATAGTGAAATAATTGAATGTAGTTACAAAAAGGTGAATATTTTAAAACGCACCGCACATCTGCTTAGAAAATCAATTGTATAGTTTTCAAATAATTGAAATTTTAGATAATTAATTTAAACTAATAGGCTGGTCTAGAAAGACTTTTATTTGTACAGATGAAAGTGGGAAATCGTAATGATTGCAATATTTTCAAAATGATCCTTTTTTCAACTAATTTTTGAAATTATAATCCATAAAACTGTTTATTTGTTCAAGATTTCAATTCAGCTTTCGTATCGTTTTCCATTATTATCATCTAATGATTGCAGACTTTATTTGGAAAATTCTTATTTTCTTAATTGCAAAAACAAGTCATAGAATGTTCACAAAATTCATGCCATATGCATCAAGATAAAGTTATTCAGTCACCACGCTTCCTCTACAAATTGTATGCCATATGCATCTAGGCCACGTAATTCAGTCAACATTACGTCCCATACACAATTCATGTCATATGAATCTACACCAAGTTATTTAGTCAACGTTATTTCCCATATACAATTCATGCCATATGAATCTAGGCCAAGTTATTCAGTCAACCCCATTTCTCCTACACAATTCATGTCATATGCATCTAGATCTAGGTATTCAGTCAACCCCATTTCTCTTACACAATTCATGTCATATGAATCTAGGCCAAGTTATTCAGTCAATCTCATTTCTCCTACACAATTACGTTTGACTTATTATCATCTGATCAACTGCATTATCATCTAATTTTGCTTCTATCATTTGAACGTTTTGACTCATTTGGTTCTGTTGTGACTCTAGGCCTTCAAAATTTAACAGAAAGATGTAATCAAATTTTAATTTTTTTCATGAATTATGTCCCAAAATCATAAATGTTCGATCACAATGTACAATAATCTCGAACGTTCAGAATGAATTCAAATAGTCTTTGCATGTGACGATATACCAGTAGTTTGGAATATCTAAATATGCCAGTAGTCTTAGATATTGTTTTAACATGCCTTAAGTCTCGAATGTCTTCTTATATCAATGATGTAATCCAAAATGTCCTAGACTGAAAAAAAAACATATCCAAACTAATATGTGATTTCCACAGTCAATTGTTATCATTTAATACTCTTAATAATACGTAATAGAAAATAATCTAAGTCTACAATCTTTGTAAACGTTCAACAAATAATTTATTTCCGTAAAATACGAAGTAAACATTGAAACGAAGAACTAACGGTATAGCAATTAAATTCCAAAAGAATACTAACGGTATAGCAATTAAATCCCAAAACAATTCTAGCAGTATAGCAATTAAAACCCAAACCAATACTAACGGTATAGCAATTAAGTCCCAAAACAATACTAACGGTATAGCAATTAAATCCCAAAACAATACTAACGGTATAGAAATTAAATCCCAAAACAATACTAACGGTATAGCAATTAAATCCCAAAACAATACTAACGGTATAGCAATTAAATCCCAAAACAATACTAACGGTAAAGCAATTAAATCCCGAAACAATACTAACGGTATAGCAATTAAATCCCAAAACAATACTAACGGTGTAGCAATTAAATCCCCAAACAATATTAACGGTATTGCAATTAAATCCCCAAACAATATTAACGGTGTAGCAATTAAATACCAAAACAATTCTAACGGTATAGCAATTAAATCCCAAAACAATACTAACGGTATAGCAATTAAATCACAAAACAATACTAACGGTATAGCAATTAAATGCCAAAACAATACTAACGGTATAGCAATTAAATCCCAAAACAATACTAACGATATAGCAATTAAATGCCAAAACAATACTAACGGTATAGCAATTAAATCCCAAAACAATACTAACGGTATATCAATTAAATCCCAATACAATACTAACGGTATAGCAATTAAATCCCAGAATTGCAGACTAAATTCCTAATGATTTTAAGTCCTGAATAAAAGTAAGTAGGAGTCAAAATTTAATACAAAAGTGAAGCTGATGTTGTGCTTGTCGTAGCTCCTTGGTCTGATGATGTGCCAAGTCAGTCGCTAAATCACAAGAATAATAATTCCAGGTTTGAATTCAATAAATTCCAGTGAATGTCTCTGTCCAATAATGTGATCAGAGCAGTTTTGTATTTCCACAGATAGGAAATCACTTAAAGTCATTCAGTCCTGCTGCCACAACATATGGTACAACTTAAAAATGTTCAACATTAAAGAATGACTCAAAAAAAACTCCTCCCAATTACAAGATTAGACATATTTTCTACTTTATCACGGGTAACAATTAGCATTATTGAAACCGAACTATTTAATAATGGAAAACAACCTTCTAGAATGATTACAATGTTTACAAAATAATAATAGTTATTATCAGATAACCTCAACTATGTCAAATACACAACGGAAATTCCAAAACCTAAACACAGACCCAACTATACATATTTACTTCAATTAATGGTATTTGTTTTAAACCCATACATATAAAGAATAATTTAGCTATGTGTTGACATGAAAATGTCAATTCAGTTCAAAGAGAAATTAAAAGATCAAGTCCAATACATAAAGGTATTCTATAATAATATGTAATGGAATTTAAAAAATTCAAAAGAAAGCTAATTTATAAACAATTCAAATTCAGTATATATAACACAATAAGGATGTCATCATTTCCAATTATTACTTTGAATAAAGCATTCATTTCAACGCAGATGTAAGCTTAACTGATTCACAGAGAATGAATATAAGACAGGAAAACAAATATTGTTTCAAACCTGACTATTGATATACGAATATTCATTTTAAAATGCAATACATTGCTCTGGTATACAGGAAATTATATCCAACTTATAAACATTGTTAGGCATTGCAGTCAAATGTTAGTAAACAATAAAACCAAATATTAGGTGGGCACATACTACTGGATCTTCAGTTAAAGACAAAAGTCGAGTATTCACTATAAATTCATTATATATACTAGCATCTCTTCGCGCCATCGTCTCTTCGTTTTCAATATTACAAATCTTATTTTCTACTTTCGTCAGTAAATTAGTAATGTTTCCAACAATAATTCCGGATTTATTGAAGATGTCAAATCCTGTAACCAAGAATAAATTCTCATTAAGAATAGTCTCATTAACTAGAATAAAGAAGTACGGTACGGCACGTAGTTCTTGGTTACAATATACCTTATTTTATTTTATTCATTCGGCAAAGTATTGCCTTAAGAAGAGAATTATTAAATGTGCGGTATTATTTACCCCTGCCATGCGTAGGCATTTTAAGTATACTAAAATTATATTGTAATCTGTTTTGTGTCCGATCAATATGCCGGTCTTCTTTCTGTCTTGTTTACACATGGTTATTTTCCCAAATATGTTTTCTGGAGATCAGATATTTCACTATAATACTTTCGGATTTAAGTTCAGGTAGAGTTGAACCATGCACTATAACTCGGTCCAACAAGGAAAGGAATCAGATTATTATGTGGAATTTGTCTCTTTGGGCATAAGAGCAAATTGACAGCAAACCACGCGAAAGAGTATCTTTTCAGCTCCTACAGAATTAACCTTTAGCTTTGACCTTTAAAAAAATGTTTTGCCAGCGTATCGGTTGGTGCAGTTGCCTATTGACTACGTTAGAATGTTTATATTAATATAATCCATTTTATAAATATCCAATGTAGTTTTGGACGTTCTTTATCCTTCGCTTCATCTTTCCTCTTTAACGACACATGGGATGTAATAGAAAACGAAAAACAAATTTAAATCGCTAGCTCTCTTTCCTTAAATGATTCTATATCGATGCAATATATATTGTAGATTGGAGATATATTGTTTTAAGGCAAATTTTGATTTATAACACCATATCATGGCTCATTATGCTATGTAATTGTTTTGGGAAACAACCATAGATATGGGTGAATTTTGATAAATAAGCCCGAAGCCATCGATACATGTACCTGTGAAAGAATTATGGAATTGTAGCAAATCGTTAACAGTTAAAGCTCCTATTCAAATCGATTGATGTGCTGATGTTCCGATGAAACATATATCCTATTATACACACCGAAAACATACTGGATGGATCTAATCAGTCCATTAGATAGCAACTATTCAACAGATGTAGATAGTGCATGATTAAATCAGTCCATTAGATAGCAACTATTCAACAGATGTAGATAATGCATGATTAAATCAGTCCATTAGATAGCAACTATTCAACAGATGTAGATAATGCATGATTAAATCAGTCCATTAGATAGCAACTATTCAACAGATGTAGATAGTGCATGCTTAAATCAGTCCATTAGATAGCAACTATTCAACAGATGTAGATAGTGCATGATTAAATCAGTCCATTAGATAGCAACTATTCAACAGATGTAGATAATGCATGATTAAATCAGTCCATTAGATCGGATAGTTTAATAACTTAAATGAACAAGTCCAAGTCAGAACAGCTTGTATGTAGCCTATTCGGACAGGATTACATACTGATATAGGTAATCCATGTACTAATTTTAGTATAGCAAAGTTACGACACAGACGAAAATATTACAGGCTCTTTGAACTACACATTACACGTGAAAAAGCGAATGTCGACCACGCTATTGTAATTGATGGCATATTTATATTATCGAGTGACATTTTTATGCAAATGGACAGACTCGCCGGATAATCCAAAATTGATGAAAATCAACTGACGCAGATAAACGTGAAATGATGCTCCCAACATAACCTATTAAGGAGAGAAAGGTAGTTTTATGGGAGGCAAGAGATCTGAGTATGTATGGCATGGGTAGGAACCAATGTAGACATGCAAGATAACGACTATGATATTAGACGTATTTCTGGTACTGTGCTAATGTGAAAGTCTGAATTAACACATTGCGATTTAGAAACTCTAGAAAGGAACTTTTATCATGCAACACCCCAATGTATACATAAGAATGTGCTAACAGAAATCATAATTGCCATTCTGAGCAGGTGACTACTATATACTGGTTTGACTATGCATGACTGAACTTACCTTTTCTCAGAATGGGCACAAATATCATGAATGATGAATATATGTTCTGATAGAAAATTTTGAACTTGATGGGCATTTTTACAACTGCCTTTTCCTCTTCTCACAACCAAGCACATGAATAATAACATGCCACCAAAAATTGGCACAAAGTTGACAGAGATTTTTAAGAAATTAAATTAATCTTCTAGTTTGTAACTTTTGCAAGTATGTGCAACTTATAATTGGTCACCCCTAAATACCAGTATATGCCAGATGTGACCACCAGTTCAAAGATTTTGACCAGCACATACTTTGACCAACTGGATGTCAGTCATAGAGTATCTCAAACATCATTATATCCAACTGCCCATGACTTGGCTATATAAGCTGTTTCTTTGTTGGAAAAAAACAAAAGTGTCACCTAATTTGAAGATAAATGAATCATTATTGGGAAATCAATTAAGATGTCAACTGTATCAAGGGAATACTGATCACAGTTTTTTGGTTAAAATGCAGTACAGCAGGGCAATTTAATCAATATACTGCAAAGATGAGATTCTCATTAGAAATGGTTGGTTGTGATTCTAAAGGATTGCTTTCCTTTTAGGTGCTAGGATTTCATATACCTACATAAGACAATTATAAGTACGAGTCCTAATTAGAAGGCTTGTACATGTCTAGACAAGACAATTATGAGTCCTAATTGGAAGGCTTGTACATGTCTAGACAAGACAATTATGAGTCCTAATTAGAAGGCTTGTATATGTCTAGACAAGACAGTTATGAGTCCCAATTAGAAGGCTTGTACATGTCTAGACAAGACAGTTATGAGTCCCAATTAGAAGGCTTGTACATGTCTAGACAAGACAATTATGAGTCCTAATTGGAAGGCTTATACATGTCTAGATAAACAATTATAAAAACAAGACAGTCAACCTAGACACAATAATGATACAGTATTCAGTGCTGACAAAGTAATGAGTTCACTCAGTAATGCTGAACAAAATTGTATACAATAATTATAACAGAGCTGAAGTTTAGACTAAAATGGATTCAGTGAATGGATAGTACTCAAATATGATTTGTTTGAATGAATGAATAGTTGGATTTAAAGTGAAACCGGCCACTAGGGTATTATGTTCACTATTTTGCACTGTCATTTATTTATATGGTAGTAATTTAATTTATCCAGGAAGATGGAATGGTGCCACATCTTCCTGGCATTTATGCGCACAGAGTGCGCTGTTTAATTTGGTCGTCATATCATAAAAAGGGGCTAATGATATGAATGTTAGATCTGGGTGAGTGGGAATAGACCCATCACGCACTCAACCTATCAACCAATTGAAAGTATGTACGCTTATTCCAAATTCAATCCAGTTTTCCTAGTGGATTTCCCTATGCCAAAATTGTGTTAGCCACCGATGCAACTCATCAAATGGTAGAGTTGAAGAATTAAATTACTGTCAAGTGCCAAATTTTTCGCCAGTGAAATTCATTAATTAATTCTTAGTTTAGCCGACAATTAACTGTCTTGGAGTAGAGTTTGGACGAAGGAATGTTTACCTAACTGGGTCATGCTGTTAGACTGAGTGTTTGACACGCATAAAAAGAAGGAATTTCTCACGTAAAGCTGTCAAAGTGATTTGAAACAAATGGTAGGGTGATATTTCGACCCCGGTGGAATTTTTTGGCATCTTGATAGACGGTTTTCCAAATGTCCGTAGGAATAGCATTTATTCCAATTGGTCAAATGTAGAAGGAGGGTTGGCTCGAACCCTAGAATTGGGGAATATATTCTCTGAGCTTATGAGTTTGAATTAGTCTAAAAACTTCTCTGCAAGAGAGAACCGAAGGTAGAAGTAATTACCAGGACTCCGAGCGGATTTAGGATAGAACGTTCGTAAAATATTGGGTTCCAGGGGAAAACTGAATTTGGAACGATTGTAAGACGCCAAAAACACAAGGTATTTAACTCAAATTCACATTTATCATGATGTAATTTATGTGATTTTTTTTTCTTTGTTACAGATGCATGATGTATTGATACTATGATACGAATAGTTCGGTATTACATTGATTTAATAACGTACTTTGATAGGATGTTTCTTCGTTACAGATGCATGATGTGTTCATATTTTGATAGTTCGGTATTACATTAATTTAATAATGTATTTTTAAATTCTGAATTAGCCTTTTCACCTTATATACTTAGGTAGGTTAATGGGTGGTGTAGAAAACCCGCTATGTACATTTATGGTTGGAAAGTGCTACATTAATTTTGAATTTATCATATTAGTGAATATGGATTGTGTGTTATGATATATTGCCTCACTTACGTAATGATTTACGGGAATATATGTGACTTTCCCAAATTCTGATGTCGATAATTAGCAGTATAGCTCTATTGATCTGAAGACTTGTGTAGTATTTGCTAGCCGTATAAAAGTTAACACTGATAGTAAGATATGATTGTTCGAACCAGAAAGACGGACGGAGAATCTCAACTCTTAAAGCATAACAAGATACTTAGGGCGTTTTACCCTTTTCTTTTCAAAGAAAAATAGTTTCTTTGAAGAAAGAGTGAGAAATAGCGAGGAAGTCGAAATTCAAAAGGAGGGAAGAGAAGTCAGAAGTCAGAGTTGTGGAATTCCCGGTTCAATCAAAGGGCAAGCTAAAGTCGCGACGCACGCAGAAGGAAAAAACCAGTCGACGAACAAGGTCATTGTGAATCACCCAACAGTCCAATGTTAATGAACACTCGATTTCATGCTGAAAGTTACTATCAGTTATTAACGGTTAAATTCATCTATTTTATTAGTGTTTGAATTTTAATTAACGTATCAAGTTATTTTAAAGCTTCGGTTTTGAAGTGCTTCTGAACAAAGAATAGTCAGAAGGAAAGAAAATTGTAATTGACTGTGTCATTCTTCTCTTAATTGTATTTTAATTAAATTCTCATTTTATCTTTACGGGGGCTCGTGTGTTGTCTTGTTCAAGATACTATCTCAGATTACCATATCCATTCTATGACCGGGCAAATTACACCGTAGAGGTCATCCTTTAGATAACGAGAATTAGCGGGAAGCGGTTTCGAGTGTTGTTTTTCCAAGTTGCGCAATACCTCTGACCAGGGACTTGTGCAATATTGTACTAATAACCCTTGATACCGAGACAGCCCTTACAATTTCGTTCCTAACTATGCCAATTTTCTAGTACAAAGGTGTACATATTATATGTCCCTAACAATTTATTTTGCTAATATGACTAAACGTCATTTGAAAGGTAGATAATGTCAGAGAGAAATAGATTGTTAATTTTGAGCGGTGAGTCCGAAAATGATCAAGTTAGACTTTTTGGATAGAACTTGTCAAGGATTATTTCCGTAACCAAGTGGAAGACCCTATTAAGGCAATGAAAGACAATAGCCCTAAAAAGGACTATTTTTGGAGAATCCCATGATCACTTGTTAGTGACCGATCATCCCTCTGCTCCTGTGGCTGGTCCCTGTATACTTCTTGAGTGTATTGTTTGACCCTGTACTCACTCGATGATTACCTGTATACATCTTGGGTGTTTTGTTTTGGATTCTCATTCTAAACATCCTTGCTCCCTCGTCAATTTGCTTCCGTATTTTTCCCTATCAATTTGGAATTATTTGTGCTGTTTTGTGTAGAATATATAACCCCATATGACAACTATTTGCATTATTAGTTAATGCATGATGTTATTAAGTTACTGCAAGGCCTGATAGTTTTGGGTTAACTATCTTTATAGTGTACAAATTTGAGGTCATTTTCTAAATCAGCATATTTTTGGTTGCAACCTTGTGTTGCTGGGCCTGATAGTCTTGTGTTTGAGACTACCTTTTAAGATCTAATTTGGGGTCATAACCTATGCATATATGATGAGGTTTTTAGTTGCAACATTGTGTCGCTGGACCTGATAGTTTTGGTTTTGAGACTACCTCATACACTCTAGTTGGGATCATAGCTAAGGGCGCGTGTTAGTACTTTAACCATAGCGGTATCGCGTTTTTTAGGGGCCTATACTGCCTTCGTAATATTAAATTCAGTTATGAGATGTCAGTGGGGTTATAAAGAAGGAAGAATTTAGAAGCATAAGAGAAGAAAAGAGGTAAGACGCTTGCCTTATAGATTGTATAACTGGTAGTTAGTATGAACAAAAATATGAATATGTTCACCAAACATTGTGTTTTTAAAAAACTGTGGAAATGGGTAACAAATCAAGGGGATAAGCCCTTGACATAACCATGCAAACATGCTTATGGCAAATAAATTCCTCAAACACAAACACACATTTTGACATAACCTTGTAAACATGCTTATGGCAAATTTATTCCTCAAACACACACACACATTTTGACATAACCTTGCAAACATGCTTATGGCAAATATAATCCTCAAACACACACACATTTTGACATAACCTTGCAAAGATGCTTATAGCAAATATATTCCTCAAACACACACACACACACCTTGACATAACCTTGCAAAGATGCTTATGGCAAATATATTCCTCAAACACACACCTTGACATAACCTTGCAAACATGCATATGGCAAATATATTCCTCAAACACAAACACACAATTTGACATAACCTTGCAAACATGCTTATGGCAAATATATTCCTCAAACACACACCTTGACATAACCTTGCAAACATGCTTATGGCAAATATATTCCTCAGACACACACACACCTTGACATAACCTTGCAAAGATGCTTATGGCAAATATATTCCTCAAACACACACCTTGACATAACCTTGCAAACATGCTTATGGCAAACATATTCCTCAAACACACACACACATTTTAACATATACTTGTAAATATGGTTATGGCAAATATATTTCTCAAACACACACACACACACACATTTTGACATAACCTTGCAAACATGCTTATGGCAAATATATTCCTCAAACACACACACACCTTGACATAACCTTGCAAACATGCTTATGGCAAATATATTTCTCAAACACACACACACACATTGACATAACCTTGCAAACATGCTTATGGCAAATATATTCCTCAAACACACACACACACACACACACATTTGACATATACTTGTAAATATGGTTATGGCAAATATATTCCTCAAACACACACACACACATTTTGACATAACCTTGCAAACCTGCTTATGGCAAATATATTCCTCAAACACACTCACACACCTTGATATAACCTTGCAAACATGCTTATGGCAAATATATTCCTCAAACATACACCTTGACATAACCTTGCAAACATGCTTATAACAAATATATTCCTCAAACACACACACACACCTTGACATAACCTTGCAAACATGCTTATGGCAAATATATTCCTCAGACACACACACACCTTGACATAACCTTGCAAACATGCTTATGGCAGATATATTCCTCAAACACAAACACACATTTTGACATATACAGTAGTCCCCCTCTTGTACGGGCCCACTGACCAGCGGCCACCCGCTCCCAACGGCCAGAATTCGTTGGCACCGACGAGTTTCTGTTCAAAAGTATCCCTCACGAAAGGCCACCCGGCTAACGCGACCAGCGGCCAGCATATTTGTGCAATAATATAAAATTTACCCCTCACGAGCGGCCTCATTTTATTTTTAAATGTATCCAGAACCAATAATTAATTCAAATCTTGACGTAAGGTAAGCAATTTTGATTATCTCTATCGTAGATACACGTCTCCGAGTGTCAAGTCGCCGTTAAAAGTGTCGACTAAAGATTCATAGTATATCGTTATCTATGAAAGTCGATGTTTACAGGAAATGGGCTCATTAATGTTATGCTAGAGTTTGGAGTTTAATACCTATGGTTTGGGTCGGGAATCCGGTTACTTTCTCACATCCGGGCATTTTCAGTGCATGGTTACGACCGCCGAAGTGAAAACAACCGCCGTTGTTGTAGTTACTTGAGTAACATGTACACATTTTAAGATATGCCTAAGATTTGCAGTGTCGGTGTTTGCACAAAACCATCATATGCAAAAGAAAAATTTAAATAATTAAAATCTCTTCCTAAATTACCAAATACATCTTTTCTCTCTCGCCAATAACTACATAAATATACAAGTGTCTATTATAGGTTTAAAATAAACAAATAAGCTACAAATTCTACCTTTAACTGCTCAAGCTTTTCAGTCGTTTATATATTCCGCAGATTATAAATCATACTGAACCATGCTTATTTCCTTGACACTCCATCGTTCATATTTGCCATTATAATGCAAACTCCAAACTAAATATATGTTATATGATATGAACGAACTATATGTGCCCACCCTGAATTGTTCTTTTAAATGATTGACTACTCTGTGTGTCATTTCTTTAATCTCTTTAATCATGAGAACGACCAGGATACTGCAGTAATTAGCAAGTTTTAATTAAATTCACATATACATAAAAACGGAATTTTAAAAACCGAAAACTGTCTTTTTTTAAAGTCATATGTTGACTACTTTTAGACGTGGATGGGGTATTGGAATGATAAATTAAGCAATGATAGCGTATTAAATGACAATTCATTTCACAAACCTACTGTATATTCAAAAGTAATCTACATTAATTTATTCTCACTGACGGTCAAAACACTGGCAAGAGATAGAAGTATCAGCATTTATTAATGATTAGAATTACAGATTTCTTGCCGCATACATGATCAAGTGAGCTCTTATCTATCTGTATGTCCGTCTGTCCATCCATCTATCCGACGAACCAACAAACCAACTACTAAAATAAACAGCATGCAAAACTTGAATTTTTTTATTTATTCTAAGACATTTTGTAAAAGATAGCATTGGACCCACAATGTTCGCTGAAGCAAATAAGGGGATTCTCTAATTATCGCCACAAAAGTTTAACAACATAATATGCTAATTCGAAATTTTATACAGAAGTATTTTGGCGCATGTTAAATTCCAGTCTACATGCAAGCAGAAAAATGAATTGATTTGACAAGTTTTTCATGGTCGAAAAGCAGATTCTTGAGAGTTTGGCGAATCTAAGGTGATGGAGTCTAGTTTAAAAAATAATCTACATTCATTTTGTATTGAAATGAGAAGACACAAATTGCCGTCCTTCTTTCCATTTTACTATGTACGTTTTATATGTTTATGTAAAGGTAACAAAAATATAGAAGTATTTTTGTTTTGATGTGAAAAAAACAGGACATATGGGAGTATTTACATGGTCATTCGTAAAGCATTTCAACTTGAACGCAAGCGTTAACGTTTGGGTACTTGAGTGAGTTTACCCCCCTTGTCTAGCGGAGGAGTAGGGGTAGGTATACAAAATGAGAGGTTGATGGTAAAGTTTAGTGAATTCTGGATACGTATAATAAGCTTCTCTTTCTTTTCTTCAAAGTCGATTGTCAATAAAATTTACAAACAAGCAAAAGGAAAAATACCAAAACAAATCCCACAAAAGAACACTGTTTTTCTCTTGGTAAGACAAAGCCGACGTAAAATATAATTTTCGTTACTATGTATAGAGTCTTTAGAATATAACATCTACCGAAATAACTGACAGTATTTCTTTAAAGATATGACCTGCTAACTCGTAGTATTCTACGAATTTATATAATCAGGACCTTGACGGTTAACATCTTATCACAGTAATAGAATCTGGTCAACGATGCTGACCATGCATTGTACTCTACCATATAAAATATAAATAAGATTGTGTAGTTTTGTCGCACTTGTTGGGGTGAAGGAGTATTGATAAGCGGACAGATGATGAATGTAGTCTGCACTATATGGTGATATCATTTCCGGAGTTAGATTTCCTTCCTACCTTATCAACCTAAAATATATAACGTCTAAAAAATATTCGACAAACACACATATATGGTTTTAAATCCTACATGTACAGAAAACCATGAGTTCTTCTCGTTCATGATTATAACCACACGTAATTGTTATAATCAAAACAAGGTCAGCATAGGCTAAAAATAGATTTTGTACATTGGCACATACAGACAACCTTAAAAAAGACAATAGGGTACCAGACAAAGAGCGGAAAAATCACGTGACCACACATATTGTGATTTCACGTGATTTTTCCGGTCTTTGTCTGGTACCCTATTGTCTTTTTTAAGGGTTCCTTTACGAAGGCTGTATTTGGTAGAATCGACACAAGTTTTGTCTGCATAATTAAATCGCATACAGTCAGCAATAACCGGTTTCTGGAAAACGTACTTAATATTTTCGAAGAAAGTCGGTTATTCTACTCGACGACATGGAGAGGGGGGGATGCCGAAAAATTGTATGTACAAAAAAAAGACTCGTAAAAACAAGTTTATGTTGAAATAATTTGAATAAATAAAGTAATAACCGATAAGAAGGTTATTCAGCAGCAGTGGGAAAATGGAGCAATTGGAAAGATAATTATGTATGTACCAAGAAGTAAATGACGTTTTTGAATCCATTTGCAATGTGCATGACAACAATACCCGCTCGCATATCAAACTTACGCCAAGAAAGCAAAAATAGTAACGTATATTCAGTTGAAATAAATTTGTTATTATAACAAAAAAAAACTTTTATTGATTAATGTTTCATTTAGACAAAGATATTTAATGTTTTGAAGTATGTAGCTTTCTTACTACGTACATTACATATACATGTACTTCGCAAAATAATTTTAGTCCCCCCCCTGGAACGGCCACCCGCCTTATAAGGCCACTTTCCCGGTGCAGCAGGGGTGGCCGTATAAGAGGGGGACTACTGTACTTGTAAACATGGTCATGGAAAATATATTAATTGCCTCCAACTCAGCCATCCAAAATTTATTCGTATGAATGATTGTCTGGAATCCCTATGCCAATGCTAATAAATGTTGTTCCTGCCTGTCAGAAAAACTTGGCATAAAGGTGGTGATTCACTGTGGGTTTTAGGCTGTAAAGGGCATAAGTTAAGAGACTTCACATTACAATTTGTCAGCCAATTTACAAAAGATTCATTCGTTATAAAGTGGGTCGCTCAAAAGGTTCATACATTATAAAGTGGGTCACTCAAAAGATTATCAAGTGGGTCACTCAAAAGATAAATACATTATAAAGTGGGTCACTCAAAAGATTCATACATTATAAAGTGGGTCACTCGAAAGATTCATACATTATAAAGTGGGTCGCTCAAAAGATTCATACATTATCAAGTGGATCACTCAAAAGATTGCACTCACAGAATACAGAAAGTAATAAAGCAAAAAAAAGGAGGGCAAGATACAAACGCAAAGCAAAGCCTTAAATAATTTACATTAAAAAAGATATAAAACATTCAGAAATTACATTATAACAGTGGAAGAAACATTTTTTTTAAACAACAAGAGCAGCAAAAAGCGCTTTTAAGTATATATATATATATATATATATATATATATATATATATATATATACATATATATATATATATATATATATATATATATATATATATATATATATATATATATAGTTGGAAACTATGCAATGAAATATATTTCTTTTACATTATGTTTTTCTCAACCTTAATAGTATTTTTTAGGAAAATCATTAGCTGGTTTGCACCAAAAGAGGGGAGTCTAGGGCCTTCACAATGGTTACTGTATGGCAGCTGACCCAAGCTGGCCAGTGTATCATAGCTGTGAACCTCAGTAGTCAGATCATAATAAAATTCCAACAATAAATTAAGTAGTTCTAGCTTTTATTTTTAAAACAAACCACAATATGTAGAGATGCTGATTATAAAATGATGGTAATATAAACCCACAAAAGTAGAAATATACATTTTAATTTTCAAATTATGGTATGCAAATAATGATATTGTCTTTTCTGTTCTTTGTTTTCGCTTCAGTTGTGCGGCACTGAATACTTAATGAAATATTTACATATACCAAGCAGTAATGCTGGGCCAAATTTCCTTTGAACACAGCACACAATGGCTGCTATTTTTATCCAATTGGTGGACAAATAAACTCTCATAAAATATAAAAATGAAAAGACCAAACATTAGATCACACAGCTGTTTTCCTGGACATGATTGTTCTTCTGGAGTTGTTATCATGATTCATTGAATACTTGCTGCTGATTTGACATCTCTGATCCAGTTGTCTATTACATTTTCCAGTATGCCTAGTGGCATGGGTCCATTGCTAAGAATGATGTCATGGAATTGAGGCAAATCAAACAGTGGACCTGAAATACAACGTTTTACAATTTTATAAGAATTTCCAACCAATTTTTTTTCTAGTACAATATATATCTTTGATAATACTTAATCAATCATAATACATTATAATTACTACCACCTTGCAAATCCAGCCCTCCCAGGTTAACATGTTTAATCTAAAAACAACTAAAATTTATCTGTCAACTTAGGTGATATTTAGATGGAGTGATCTCCCCTTTTTCCATGAATAGTCCATTACTACTGAAGAAGGCATGGTCTCTAAATAGATGTAACAGTAGGTAGGTTGGAAATATGTACACATATTATGATTGGGTAAGTACTATTCAAGAAACATATTTTGCCAGAAAAAACTTTGTTTCTTTTTTAAATACATTACCATATCATAATACTTTAGGATAATATGTAAGAGGTGGAGGGAGTTACATCCCCTTACCCCAGAGAGACCATCTGTTGTCCCCTAAGGTATGGGAGACAACTTCTAGATAACCTGATTGGAAATTAGATTCTATATGTCAGGGATTGGCTTTAAAAGGGAAACATTTCCCCTCCCACCAATGCAGCAGAAGCCATGAAGCTGCATCTTTATAAATCTGTCAAACAACCCAGAAAGGTTTTTTTTCAATATGGATAAGGGATCCTCCAAATCAAACTGTGCCTTTTAGGATGAAAGATCTTTTATAAAACTGGCAAAGTGTCTCATATGTAATGTTTGTGGTGACTGTTCTAGTTTCTTAAGCTGATAAGTTACTAATAAACATCATAATAATGCTTATAAGATTGGGGCCAAATCCCATGAATCGTCCATTACTACTGAAGAAGGCATGGTCTCTATATAGATGTAACAGTGGGTAGGCTGGAAATATGTACACATATTATGAATTGGGTAAGTACTATTCAAGAAACATATTTTACCAGAAAAATGTTGTTTCTTCTTTAAATACATTACCAAATCATAATACATAACATGTAAGAGGTGGAGGGAAATACATCTGATTACTCCAACGAAAATATATATAGTCCCCTATGGTATATGAGACAGCTTCTGGATAACCTGACTGTAAACTATTTTACATATGTCAGGCTTTGAAATTGAAACATTTCCCCTCCCACAAATGCAGCAAAAGCCATGAAGGGTTTTTCAATATTGATAAGGGTTTCTTCAAATTAAACTGTGCCTTAGAAAACTGGCAAAGTGTCTCATATTTAATAATTGTGCTGATTGTTCTAGTTTCTTAAGCTGTTATGTGAAGCAAATTCATTGGTGTGGGGATTGCCCAGAAATGCATAACAGATGTCTCAAGTTATTCAGGATAAATTGTCCTTTTTCTCTTTTGAGTGCAAAATGATCTTCCTTGATGGAAAGTTCAGTCCTTCTGAATGCCACTTACGAGCTTGCACTGGATCCTGTTGATGGCCATGAGAGGAAGTGCGAAGAAATTATTACTTATACCCAATTTCCCTTGAATGGTAGCCTGTTCTTTACAATACAAAGATAGGGGTTTCATGTGATATAGCTGAAAGAAGTCTGGGGAAAGGTTTTAAAGTGCGCTGAACATGACACAAAGTCCTGCAGGATAACATTGTCAGGTACATGTCCTGCTAAGTCTTCCCATTCAGTGATAAAAGAATGGAGAATTCTCCCTAAAGCGATCTCTGATAAGGGGGCCATGGATATATGTCATTTGAGATAGGGATGGTCTAGTGAACATTGGCAAAAATGATTGACCTCCCTTCACCTGTTCCATTTAGTTCAAGAGAACTGTTAGTTTTGAAAGTTGTACATTAGATTGGACTACTCCCCAGTGGCATGTGCTTGCAGGACATCCCAGCAATCTCATATTGGATCCCGTGCATATTTCTACACTGTTGCCGAGACAGAGGGATGGAAGGAATGTACTCTTGGTGGCTTGTTCCAAATTCCATCTCACTGGTCATTAAGAAACTAGATGATGAAGATTGTGAGTATAGCTTGGCCCATTAAGGTCTCTAAGAATGGTAGAGGTAGGGAGCGTTGCATTTCATTCTAACTGTTGTTACGGCCACAGCCAAAGTATACTGGGCGTCTATATTTTTTCCCCACATATTTCTCATGAGGTTCAGGGTGGGATAAGGAAAACTGTATTCCACTTACTGACTATCACGATAGATATTATATGCAACTTTGATAGTATGGTCACGATATTATGAATCAACTCAAGGGTATCCAAATGGAAAACAGAAAACTTAGGCATTATGAGAATAAATGTCCAAAGCCACTTGGAACTTATAATTAACTATCTAAACAGTCCCAACATGTTAGGATCTTATCAGATTGTGGAAATAACTTAAGGCAGATTCTTCCCTAGAAAATGATCACCTGATGTTAGCATTGTAGACTCAACAGGTCATGTTGGGGAATGTTGACTCATCACAGTAAGCCAATATTTCTTGTGCTACTTGTGATTAGTTGGCTAAGAATTTTGAGGATGGTGGCTCACTTGTGATTAGTTGGTTAAGAATTTTGAGGATGGTGGCTCACTTGTGATTAGTTGGCTAAGAATTTTAAGGATGGTGGCTCACTTGTGATTAGTTGGCTAAGAATTGTGAGGATGGTGGCTCACTTGTGATTAGTTGGCTAAGAATTTTAAGGATGGTGGCTCACTTGTGATTAGTTTGCTAAGAATTGTGAGGATGGTGGCTCACTTGTGATTAGTGGGCTAAGAATTTTAAGGATGGTGGGTCACCTGTGATTAGTTGGCTAAGAATTTTGAGGATGGTGTCTCACTTGTGATTAGTTGGCTAAGATTGTGAGGATGGTGGCTCACTTGTAATTAGTTTGCTAAGAATTGTGAGAATGGTGGCTCACTTGTGATTAGTTGGAAAAGAATTGTGAGGATGGTGTCTCACTTGTGATTAGTTTGTTAAGAATTTTGAGGATGGTGGCTCACTTGTAATTAGTTTGCTAAGAATTTTAAGGATTGTGGCTCACCTGTGATTAGATGGCTAAGCATTTTGAGGATGGTGGCTCACCTGTGATTAGATGGCTAAGAATTTTGAAGATGGTGGCTCACCTGTTTAGTTTGCTAAGAATTTTGAGGATGGTGTCTCACTTGTGATTAGTTGGCTAAGAATTGTGAGGATGGTGTCTCACTTGTGGCACTAATGAGTCAGATTCCATTAAGGTGTAGCTAAGCAGATGCTTCTTTTGGTGGCACAGGCTTGATGGTAAATAGATTTCTTGGAAACTGAAATGTATACCAGATGCTGTCTTGAGGTACTGTTGGGTAAGATTGATCCATATGGGTGCCTATACAAACTGGATATTGTCTACAGGAAGTGCCTGGCAGCACTATGTGGGTTTGACTGACTCAAGAGTGCCTGTGTAGCCTGAGCATTGTTCATAGGATGTGCTATGCTGGTTAGTCTGCTGTATAACTGGTTTCATGAAGTGGGTTCTTAGTTTTATGGCAGTAAACTGGGCATCATACACAGAAAGTGGGTTCTTTGATCATATGGCTGATACCTGGGCATCATACACAGGAAGTGGGTTCTTTGATCTTGTGGCAGTAACCTGGGCATCATACACAGGAAGTGTTAAGCTGCACTCTGTAAGTCATAGAACTGTTCAGATTCGTTTTCTAGTGGCTGATACTGTATGATTTAATTGTGATCATAGTCCATTGCGATCAGTTATATATGGCCAAATCGGGTCCTGAAGGAATGTGGTCATCATGTCTGGCATGATGTTATCCAGTTCTTGAGGCTGATACAGGGTACAGGATTTTGATCTGCATAATTGGTCCATAATTCTAGCATGCAAGATTGTAAATGAGGCTGCTGTTGCTCTCAATCTTACTCACAACTTATGAGTGTCCATGCAGAGTAGCCCACTATGATAAATAGCTGTCAAAGATTGCATGTGGCCTGCAGAGATAGAGAACTAGAGCATTACTATCAATATTGATGAAGTGGATGCTAAATAATCAATTGTGGAAGAAAGTAACATAGAAAGGGTGAATTTTGACTGCCTATACAGGTAAAGTATTGCTTGTACAGTAAAACATGTAATGAGTGACCTCTGCTATGAGCAACCACCTGTCATTTCCGACCACAATCATAGTGGATAGATTGATTTTATTATATAAATCCTGTCATGAGTGACCATCTACTGAAAGTGACCAACCAAATAAACTAAAAGAATGGCAAGTAGATAAGCAATGTATGACCAATGATTTAAACAGAGATAATCATTTTTTCAAAATAATGAATGTCATATTAGAAACAAGAAAACAAAATAACAAACAACTTGCACTGGATTGAACCCATATTTTTGTACCTTATTGGCTAACTTAAAAAATGTAAAGAAATGAAATGTCAAATGTGCCCATCATAAACTGTTCAACCCCCATCCCCATAATGCACATTGATAATTAATGTTTTGGCATTAGACATGTACAATGTGTTATGTAAATCTTCATAACTTATGGGCACATACAATCTTTCTCTTTGAGTATGAAGTGTTTGAAACACTTTATCTTCCTCTTTGAGTATGGAGTGTTTGAAGCACTTGATCTTCCCTTATAATACTTAGAGGTAATACTGTCTTGAACTTAGAAATTTTCACAATTTCAATGAGACGGTCATATTCCTATTTACTATTATGGCTACAGTAATAAGGCTAGAATAACACAAGATCATGTGTAAAATGAAAACACAATTTAAGATTTCCAAATCAGTGAGAATGTCATAATGAAAACAAGATTTCCCAGTAAGTTTGTTTTAAAAATGAAAATACAATATATGATTTCCAAATCCTTGATAAGGTCATATTTAAAAACATGATTTCCTCTAAGTTTGTTTTAAAAATGAAAATACAATAAATGATTTCCAAATCCCCGAGAAGGTTATAATAAAAATATGATTTCCAGTAGGTTTGTTTTAAAACTGAGAATACAATATATGATTTCCAAATCCCTGAGGTCATATTAAAAACATGATTTCTAGTAGGTTGTTATAACAATGAGAGGTACTTTTTTATACTACAGTGACTAGGTTTACATGCTTTCACTATTAAAGCTTGTGAAAGTCTATTTCCATAACACTCTATCTAATTCTCATGTTGACTATTAAAAGGTAATGATGGCATAAGATAAACAACTACCACTCCACAGAATATTTAACTGACCGATAGGTATGGTGATATTGTATGCCATTCCTATGCGCATTGCTGTGAGAGAGCACATTAGGCTAATTTGCATAGGTAAAGTCCATAAAGTGGAACAACCCAAATAATTTGAATAGGTAAAGTCCATAAAGTAGAAGAACCCAAATAATTTGCATAGGTAAAGTCCATAAAGTGGAACAACCCAAATAATTTGCATAGGTAAAGTCCATAAAGTGGAACCACCCAACTAATTTGCATAGGTAAAGTCCATAAAATGGAAAAACCCAAATGATTTGCAGCTCAGTAAATTTGATATGCATATTAACAAAACACATAAATATTTTTTACATCTTTACAAAAGAGTATTGGCTATTTTGTGATCAGCAGCAATGTTTCTTTGACGAAGGCTTTTACTCTATGTCTACAATAGCAGCAATGTTTCTTTGATGAAGGCTTTAACACTATATCTACAATAGCAGCAATGTTTCTTTGACGAAGGCTTTAACTCTATACCTACAATAGCAGCAATGTTTCTTTGATCTCTATATTTACAATAGCAGCAATGTTTCTTTGATGAAGGCTCTTACTCTATATCTACAATAGCAGCAATGTTTCTTTGACAAAGGCTTTTACTCTATACCTACAATGCAAACCATGATAACTTTGGTTGATGCAAATGGAAAGCCAGCAGTGTGGAAGCCAGATTTGTCTACCAGCTGCGTTTTTTAATTTGAATTCTTTAGTTCCGTTCATGTCCAGTTGTCACTGTTGGCTTGTATGATTAGATAAAACTTGCTTAATACAACAGCATCACTTATCACAAGAACGTCTCCCACAGCTCTGTAACCTACAATATGATTACTGAGTCCCAACAGCATTTGAAATGTTGGCAGCTAGATGCATTTAATCAATGCAAAGATAACATTTTGATAACCATACCCAATTCATTTGTTGCCATCTGTCTCAATTCTTTTATCTTCAGTTCCCCCATCTTATATCCACATGCCTGACCTGGCCAGGTGGTATATCGGTCAATATCTATCACGGCAGCTTCCCTTGTGATACCAGTGTAGTTTACAGCATACTCTATTGCTCGGTCTCGGTCCCAGCTTCAATAAAATACATAAGTTGAGATGACAACACCAGTAGATGTATTTCCCATGCAGATACACACACACACACACACACACACACACGCAGACACACATACACACACACGTTTGCTCTTTGAAATGGTATATCTATTTTAACACATTTAAACGTTTGACCTTGTTATTTCAGGTACTTTCGAATCTTTGTTAAATGAATGAGATCTTTAGACTATATATGTATTGGAAAACATCGTGATGAGTTCGACAACTCGTGTCGAATGCGATATTCTAAATTAAATGACAATACAATCTGTTTAAAACAAACGTGTTTAACGGTATACTAAAATAAAATTTGAGCAAACTACACAGTTTCCTTCAAGCCTTCCATCCCTAACTAATATTAGTCCCATTTTAGTTTTCATGATTCAAGTCCTCCTGGTGGTTAACTGAGAAATTCAGAGTATCTTCAACTTAAGACACACAAACTCCTCGAAAGAATTCAAGTTCGAAATTTGTTTGGGCAGTCTCTGGATTGCACACGCTTTTATTTGTTTTGGGGAAAAAAGCTGTGATTAATTCCTAATATGTGAAAGGACACGTATAACACACATTACTGTAGGTTTAGAAAAGTGGAAATAATATACTACCACAAAACCTTATTCTGCTCCATTTATTTACTTAACATGTAAAGGACAACACTCCCGAAAATAGGTCTAGTAGTTTTAAAGACTGCCAATCAGTTACAGTGTAGAATTATTGTTTGATTCGTTCTTTATATGCAGCATGCACTGATCAATAGCTCTTGGTCACCAGCCAGCGTCTCGATATTTCTAATAATGTGCGTTGTTCTAGGGGATGGAAGTGGGACGTTGTAATTTAAGGTTCAAATTATTAATACAGATGTCCATGTCAAATTGGTCCATAATTCGCCATAATAAGGTGACGTCAAAATTTCTTCCTGGTTATGAAATTCCGTGCCATTACAAATATTTAAAGAAAAAGAAAACATTTTGCTTTCAGGGTATGATTTCGAATATGCCTCTGATTGTGATAGGGTGCTGTTATCTACATAGATAAATTATTGTTCGTTGTATGATCTTTCACAGGAATCGAAAAAGATTGGAACTATTCGACGTATTTCATAAATGTCATTTTAAATAATCTCAAATATACGAGTATGGTACGTGTATCACATGTCAAAAATGAAATTCAGTTTTAAAGAAACGAAAAATTAGGTTACATAACTGACTTTAAATTACATTCTGATGATTTCGTCATTACACTTTCAATTTATATGTCGTCATGCCGTACAATATTAGAAAATATCATATGGTATAATAATCTCAAGAAGAGCACCTGCGACGGAACGAACTTTATTCCTGACGATATCCGAAATACTCCAAATATTTTTAGTTTTAAGGAACGTTTCTCTAATTCAACTCAAGGGTCACGACACTATTATGCTACATATATTGGCAAACGTCACCTTAATATCATACATACTAAATATAGACACCCAGGTAGTCAGTTCCCTTAAATCAGGCCTCTACCGGGTGAATTTAGTTAACTCATTCACGTTTGCGCGTGATTATGATAATGAAGAAGTTGAATACTTTGCTTGTATATGGCCCCATACCTAATACCCATAGATCCCAGCTCTTTCTCTCTGTATGTCATCACATTCATTGGCTAAGTCTGGATTTATCACTGAAAAATGACGTGACTATCCACCTATAACAATATGTCTTTCTGCTTGTCTACCAAAACCGAAACAAAACTTCCGGGGAAATCCTTCTTCATTCGATCAACAAAAGTCAACTAGTATTGTGTTTAATATTTTCTTAAAAAATACTTTATACGCCAAAATATTTAACCAATATATTTTGAATACTGCAGTCATGGAAACTATGCATAGCTTCTGAGCAGTTGCGTAGCGACGGAGGGGGGAGGGGATGGGGAGGAGGGCGATGGGGGGGGTATTCGCGCCGGGCGCCGGTGGATAGGGGCGCCAAATAGGCCTAAAGTATCAACATAACTGCTCAAAAAGGGTAGCCGGGGGCGCACATGTTGGTGTTTCTTCCCTGGGCGCCGCAAATTTGGGTGTATTGCCCTGGGCGCCAAATATCCTCTTTACGCCATTGGTTCTGAGACTATATATCAATATGACCCCTACCCCTCGACTAATATTTTCTAATTAAAACTAATGAATTAAAATCATGTGACACAAAGTACTTCAGATTCATCCGAATACAAACAAGCACCCGGGATCTGACAAGTATGTCGCAACTATGTCTAACGTACTTTCCATTTTATTATATAAAATGAAACTAAATATTCAGCATACCAGCTATACATACACAGAGATGCAGTATGCTTCCCAGACATTTTGCATGCCCTCCACCTTTCATGTCTCCATATTTGGCCACTTGTCCAAATTAGATTGTTGTTATTTCCTACATCCAGTTTTGTCCCCAGTACAGTGCGTTAGACTAGAATACCTCTAAAACCCATGCTGATATAAGTATCCATTCAACAAAAGTAATACCGTTAGGTGTCAAAATTGTACAGCAATGTGTTGCAAACAGATTCTTCTGCAACATTTTAAAACTTTTATGAATTGGTAGCATCACACTGAACAAATAATGCATCAGTGTCAGTACATTTATTTATCTACTTATTTTTTATTTATTTTTTTTTTGGGGGGGGGAGTGGGTGGAGGTGGGTGGGAGATTTACCAGACAAGGATGGCTATAGCAATTGCAAAAGGAGCAGCACAGAAGTGACACCTCTTAAGTTGGCAGTTTGTTCTATTAAAGTAAAAAATATCTGGTGACTGAAATGTTTGATATACTTACACAAATACTTTCTCTCTCTCTTTCTCTCTCTCTCTCTCTCTCTCTCTCTCTCTCTCTCTCTCTCTCTCTCACACACACACACATATATATATATATATATATATATATATATATATATATATATATATATATATATATATATGCAGATGAGTAGGTAGGATCATAAGTATACAGTTAGGTTGGTAGGTAGGTAAGTATGTATTGATGTGTTGCAAGATCTGAGATCACTCTTTCACTTTCAACCCACTCTCTCACCTTTGAATTCACCTATGTATCATATATTTAGTTCAATTTACCATGGGAAGACATTTTAATTTTGTATCTAATAACAGTTGAGATAAATATTAAGATAAATATTAAGATAAATATTAAAGCATGTGCTACATACCCGTAGTAGTGTAATCCTGTATCAACAACAAGTCTGCATGCCTGAATTATTTCATCACTGTATCGTCCCATTCTAAGAAAAACACATATTTAAGAGTGTTCAATATAGGATTAAGAGATGTAACTGGAAATTATTTCCACTTTGAGATGTTTCCAAACTCACTACAAGCCATGGCAGAATCTTAAATCTATTCATATTTATTGTAATCAATCTGAAGTCTAAATTCTAATATAGCACCATAGTTTAGAATTTCATACACACAATCTGGACTTGGGTATGTTTTACAATTGGTACATTTTACACTGGGTATATTGTACAATGCATTTTATTCCAATCCAAGACAACCAAGACATGACAACAGTTACAGTACTGTGTCGATCTAAGGAGGCACTGACTGGGACTTGGAATATTTAAGTAAATAGTACACACTGAAATTTTGTTTGCCATCACATTGAATTAAGTGTAGCAGTGGCTGTCATTTGTCATATGTGGAAGGTTACCCTTGCTGTGCATTTGTTAAGTGCCGTGGAGCCTATAAATACCACAAATACCAGTAAATATCACAAATAATAGTAAATACCACAAATACCACAAATACCAGTAAATATCACAAATAATAGTAAATACCACAAATATCAGTAAATACCACAAATACCAGTAAATTATTCCAGAAAGATGGCAGCCATCGCTTAACTGCTCGAGATAGGCTCTTCCAATTTTGTGCTATATTTATGACATTTGTGCTCGTTCTCTATCATCGTCTACATTATTGTGTTTCATCATGCATTGCCTGTTCCGTTCGTATGTGTTAATTCATCTCCTTGTTTTGGAAATGAGAACAATTAGAATTTTTCTTCGCCGTTTTGTCCCAATGTTAAAACGTCATTTGTTTTTTAATAAACCGCCGTCACGTGACCGCTTACAATACGACGGACCCTCATTAATTGGATTAAATGACCACACCTTGGTTCTAGATACTACATTGTGTTCAAGACTAAACGAACTGGGAATACATTCATCATTTCTTAAATGTAAACGGAAGCGAAAAAAGAAACGTTCTTTCAAAGCTGGTCTGCGTAGAACAGGAAGAAGAATTCAAGTTATCTCCCTTTTGCCCGTAACGAAAAAACAATTTAAAAATTATGCCGTTAATTTTGATAACCTGGTTCAAATTCCTCTTAAATCATCAATCGTTGTGCCAACTGTCCCAGGGATACCACTACGTATTGCATTATTCAACGCTCAATCAGTAGGATTACCGGAAAAGCACACAGAAATTGTTAATTTTATCAACGACCAGAATATTGACGTCTTCTTCCTGACAGAAACTTGGTTACATTCCGCAGGTGATGAATCTAAGTGTGCGGACTTAACACCCAGTGATTACTCCATCAAGTCGTTCCCCCGCAACTCTCTCGGAGGTGGAATTGCTGTAATTACAAAGAATTCCATGATCAAATGCCTTATAGTACAACACAACCTTCAATTTCTGCCACACATTGTTTGAACTAGTCCAAACAACGCTCACACTGGAAGAAAGGTCAGTCCATATTTTCTGTCTCTACCGTCCTCCTCCGAGTAGAAAAACAAGCTAACTGAATCTCTCTTTTTGGAGCAGTTTCCAAATCTTCTAGAGTATGGAAATTCAATAGGCGGCAACCTAATTATTCTTGGAGATTTCAATTTTCACTTTGACTGTCCTGGTAAACAATACATATCAAAACTCCAAGATTCCATTTATGTTTTCAATCTTAAACAGTCAGTTAACCAACCTACCCATAAACTTGGTCACATTTTAGACTTGTTTCTTTATAGACCTGATGATAATATTATGCAATCCATCCTTGTATCCCACGAACTTGCATCGGGTCACCTCTGCATTGTATGCCATCCCGACGTATCAGTCCCTAACCCTCCACCTCTATTTGCTACTAAGAGATACCTCCGTATGACAAATAGAACCAAATAAATGCATGACATCCAAGAAAACCTAACAACTTTCTTACATCAAACAGCGGAACAACTTGATAACTGCATGCGTTCATTGCTTGAAAAACATGCCCCAGCCACCAAAATGCAGAGCATCAATAAAAGAAAAGTCTTATCCATGGTATAGCAGTGTTAGGGACCAGATTCACACTGCTAAAAGACATTGCCGAAAAGCAGAGAGGCTTTGGCTTTCCACCAGACTCACTATTTATAAACAAATCTACGAAGCCGCTAAGAAGAACGTCATAAACATAGTCCATTTAGCCAAATCATCGCACTACTGTACTAAGATCACGGAGAGTTCCAGCTGCAAAGAGCTCTTCGAGATAACTAACAAACGAATGTCAAGGAACAAATGTACACCACTTCCAACAACCTTCTCTCCACTAGACCTACCAGACCAATTTGAAAATTTCTTCGATGACAAAGTACAAACCATTAGAGATTCGCTTGACAGCACAATTTCGACTGATTCGTCACCATACAGTTATGATGCAGTATTTCAGCAACAACCGTTAGGAGCATTTGAACCTGTTTCTATTGATTATAGTATGGATAATCGTGATGAAAAGTGCACCAAAGTCTTGTGAATTTGATTCAATCCCGACATCACTGCTGCTTGAGTGCTTAGACCCAATATTGCCTTCACTAACTGATGATATTAATATCTCTCTCTCATCAGGGGAATTCCCATCATTTTTCAAAACTGCCATCGTAAAGGCACTGCTGAAGAAACCAACACTGGACCATAACGATTTAAAGAACTACTGCCCAGTTTCTAATCTCCCATTCATATCAAAATTTTTAGAAAAGGTTGTTCTAACTCAGCTAGTATCTCATTCGAATTCAGTCTTTTTAGCAATGTACAGTCTGCATATCGCCCTTGCCACAGTACGGAAACTACTCTTCTGAAAGTATTTAGTGACATTCTCTCTGCTTTGGATAGTGGAAAGATTACAGTCCTCACTCTCTTGGATTTATCTGCAGCATATGACACAATAGACCATGGAATATTACTTCACCATCTTCAGCATGTATTTGGCATTCAGAATATAGCCTTACAGTGGTTCAAGTCCTACTTATTCAACAGGACACAAATTATATCTGCAAATGGAATATACTCCAGCCCAGTGGATGTATGTTGTGGTGTTCCACAGGGATCTGTTTTGGGACCTGTTCTCTTCATTCTGTATACTCAGCTGCTCTCAAGTGTCATAGATCATCACCCAGTGTTGAAATAATTGTATGCTGATGACACCCAAATATACAATTCTAGCCACCCAACTGAAGTTGATGCTACCATCCATGGAGTAGAGATGTGCATTTCTGATGTGAAATCATGAATGACATGTAACAAGCTGCAGATGAATGATGATATAACTGAGGCTATTCTGATCACAACAAAAAGATGTTCTCATTCACATCCTTGACATCAGACAATAAATATCAGCAACACCAACATTAAATTCTCACAGTCAGTAGGAACCTAGGCGTTACTCTAGACTGTACTCTCACATTGCACCAACATGTCATGAACATATGCAAGGCTGCATATCTTGAATTGAGACACATCAGTTCCATTCGTAAATATCTTTCAGCTGATGCAACTAAAACACTTGTGTGTTCATTTGTACAACTGGAATATTGTAACTCAATTCTGTCTGGTTCGTCACAATATTTACCCCAGAAACTCAAAAAGTTCAAAACATAGCTGCACGGATCATCGTTAGAGTACCGCGATCAGAGCACACCTCACCACTGCTCTGTACCCTACATTGGCTGTCAATTCGATACAGAATCAAACACAAAATTTGTTCTCTGTGCTATGTTTTCAAGACAGACTCCAGTCCAACATACCTATCCAGCCTCACCAATGTGTATACACCAGCTAGATCCTTACGCTCTTCTTCTGATAATCGTATACTCATTGTTCCCAAGGTGAAAAAAAAGTCATATGGACAACGTTCGTTTGCACACCAGGGCCCGGGGACATGGAGCGAATTGCCCATTGAAATTAGACACAAAGACACAGTGGTCCCTTTTAAGAGTGCTCTTAAGACTCACCTGTTTTGACTGCAGGGACAAACTTAGCGACCTAATCATGTTTTGTATCTTATATGTTTTCAGCATGTTTTGATGTTTTCCAATTTCATTGTTTTTGTCATTTGTTGTTCTGTAGTGTAGTCTTATCATTATTGATGGTGTAAAGCGCTTAGAACATTAAAAGATTAGGCGCTATACAAAGTCCTCATTATTATTATTATTATAAAATACTACAAATACCAGTAAATACCTCAAATACCAGTAAATACCACAAATACCAGTAAATATCGCAAATACCAGTAAACACCACAAATACCAGTAAATATAACAAATACCAGTAAATGACACAAATACCAGTAAACACCACAACTAGCAGTAAATACCACAAATACCAGTAAATATACCAGTAAATATCACGAATACCAGTAAATACCACAAATACCAGTAAACACCACAAATACCAGTAAATATAACAAATACCAGTAAATATCACAAATACCAGTAAATATCACAAATACCAGTAAATACCATAAATACCAGTAAACACCACAAATACCAGTAAATACCACAAATACCAGTAAATACCACAAATACCAGTAAACACCACAAATACCAGTAAATATAACAAATACCAGTAAATATCACAAATACCAGTAAACACCACAAATAGCAGTAAATACCACAAATACCCGTAAATATACCAGTAAATATCACAAATACCAGTAAATACCACAAATACTAGTAAATATGACAAATACCAGTAAATACCACAAATACTAGTAAATACCACAAATCAGTAAATACCACAAATACCAGTAAATATAACAAATACCAGTAAATATCACCATTGAAGCATGCAATGCTACCAATAAACATCATAATAGTGTTTATAAATGTCACAACATCATTCCTAAAATTGCTGCCAATTAACAATATCACAATGATTATAAGTGTCTCAGGCGACAATGAGTAGCAAGTGTGAAACCAAATAATCTTGGAAAATTTGCTGCCCAGTTAAATACAGATGGTGTCAATCTATTAGTATGTTTCAAAAACTTTAGTTTGCAATTACAATACAAAAGACATGAATGTATGCCACAACATTGACACAGGACATATTACATGTTTGGAAGCATGATGAGAAAAATTGGTTTATTCAGGTCAAAACTGGCTACTAGGTCTGACAGATGTTTATCATCATTTTTGTTTGTTTATGGTTTAACGCCATTTTTCAGCACACTATAGGCTATACATGGCGGCCAGTATTATTGGTGGAGGAAAAACTCAGGAAAACTCCAGAAAAGAAACACCAACCCACGAGAAGCTACTGGCAAACTTTCTCACATAACTACATTTGCCGATTCTTGGACTTAAACCGACGCAGATAGAGGTGAGACATCAGTGGTCCATAACTGAAAGCGCTTTAGACCACTTGGCCACTCGGTGCCCCCGATCTTTATCATTAATGATATCTCTTATATCATGGTGCTTGAATGTCTCAGATGGTAAATGATACCATCCTCTCCTCATAGAGCATGGAGAAAAAAAATTGTCCAGTTGCGGAGTCAAGACATTCAAAAGATATTATGGTATTAACTACTATTCATTATTCCCTAAAAACACATCACTTTCTTTCATAAGCCTTCCAAAAGGTGGGTCCTCTCCACAGAATTGAAGCTCTAAATTATTTCCCTCTTTCCCTCACAGTGCTCTCCTGACAAAAGCTAAGTGTGAAGGAAAAGATTGTTTGGGCAGGGATGGAACAGCAGCAACTTTGTTTATTTTAGAAGATTGAATTTAGCCACAATCTTGTTGTAACAGTTGTTGTTGTTGTAGGGTTTTAATGCCATTTTTCAGTACATGATAAGCTATACACAGCGGCCAGTATTAATGGTGGAGGAAGAACCCGGGAAAACCCAGAAAGAACCACTGACCGATGAGAAGCTACTGCCAAGCGTTCTCACGTACCCACATTGGCTGAATCTGAGACATGAACCCACGCAGACAGAGGTGAGGTGGCATTGAGCCGTAACAGACATCGCTTTAGACCACTCAGCTATGCGGGGCCCCTACAATCTTCTTGTGTAGCTCAACCACTAACTTAAGTAGATTGTTGACCATCTGAGACTTGCTATCTGAATTATCCCTTATTTTCTGTATTAATTTTGCTACTAAATTGTGGGTGGATAAATAAGCAAAGGTCCATAACAACTCCCAACTGACTATGTATCCATGACTGTCTCCATGACAATGTATCCATGACTATGTATCCATGATTATGTATCCATAACTATGTATCCATGACTATGTCTCCATGACTATGTATCCATGACTGTGTATCCATGATTATGTATCCATAACTATGTATCCATGATTATGTATCCATAACTATGTATCCATGACTATGTATGAAAGGCTATGTATCCATGACTATGTATCCATGACTATGTCTCCATGACTAAAGTAACTGGGTCTCAGACTGGTGGGACATGCAGCTTGTGTCGCCATATTGTCACAGACAAGTCAATCATCAGACACCCCAAATCTCACAAATCTGCTAAAAACCGATTGATGATGGGACCATTCCAAAGGAACAACCTGAATCTGAAAGCGCATAATGTTGGCCAGAATGCTGAGTCAGCAGGAAAATTAGCAGGAACTGTACGAAGGAAGAGAAAAAATGTGTGCAGGTTAAACTGGAGTCAGTGATATTTTATTTAAAATGACAAATATTAACTGAAAGAATCTTATTAAAAGCCATATAATTGTCTAGGAAACCAAGAAAAAAAAAACATTTCTCTAAAACTGGATAGCTTACAATTCAAAGTCATCTCTGTATATGCCCATTTCCTCTCCCAAAAATTCAGCATATAAGGCCCAGCCCTAGAAAAAATAAGAGGTAATAAGGTAAGGCAGGATTAATGCGGGAAAAAAGGATATTATTGCAGTTTATAATGAAAACATTGGTATCAAATATCATATTTTGTTTGATTATTGCTATAATTTGCAGTGTGGTAAGAATGAGATATAAGTCAAATAGGGCCAGATAGAAAGGATCCAAAATTAAAATATCGAGCTTCTATCATTAGGTCACAGCTTAACATTTGCAATATACAGTAACTTCCAAAATCACACGATGATATTGTAATGCACACAGCACAAACTCTTTCTATAAAATGTATGATATTTACTAAAACTGTATTTGAAGAAAACAATACAATTTTTTTAAAATCCCTTCCACATCATGATATCTAGTTTGAATAATCATTTTTTTTATTTCAGTTAGATTATAATGCCATACATACCAACCCCTGACAAGGAAAAAGTGTAATCCAATTGGTCAAAAAGAGAAATCCTAGCAGAAAAAGCATAAACCACATATAACATGCTAATATTTGAAGGAACAATGATTTGTTTGCCTCTTATGTCTTTTAATATCCTTTACTGCTTGAGATTTTCACATGTAGCACTTTTGGCTTTACAAGCACATCGACTAGAATCGAATCTGAAGACTTTTAGCGCCAAATAATAAAATTCTTTCCACACGGCCTGTAATAAACATCTTGTGAAGCTGCCCTCATGTCTTCATATTTGGAGGATTCTGCTATTTTTCATTTCATTTATTTTTTTGCTTTATTTTCTAATCCATATGTGAAATTATTTGAAAGGAGATATTTTTGTTCTCATATATGCATCTGCTAAAATAAAATATACTTTTCAGCACCAAATACCTTTAGACTGAATCTCCACTAAAAATGAATTAGAACAAAGAATATGCGAGTAAAGATTGAAAATAGAAAATCAGTCCGATCTCTCCTCACTATAAATATAATAAAAGGTCCAAAGTTGTTATAAATAGAACATGATACTGTTAGGAAAATATGTGCAAATACACGGACAAGCGTACTCTTATTATATTGTTACTTAGAAGCCATCTTTTCTAAAATATGACCTGTAGGATTATTTGAATGTTAATAAAGGCGAGAAAACAAATCCAAAAATGCATAATCCAAATATGTTTATGTTTAAAGTGTAATTTAGTGAAAAAGCGTAGTGATTACTCCAAAGTGTAATGGTTGGCATTTATGTAATCCATTGTACTTTTATTTACCTCTTTATATGAATTGAAAAATGGAAAGTAGAAAGGTGCACTGATGGCTCTCCAGTTCATGTGCTTCCTAAAGGGAGGCAAATCAGACACTAGGCTGTAGCTCTCCTGTTCAAAAGTACAGATAAAACTGTTACACATGGTCCATTAATATTGTCCACATAAATGTATTTAAAATTTATTTTTCTGAACTATTTGATAACTGTGCAAAGTGTATTACATTTCCCATATCTTTAATTTGTACATACTCAACTGTCTATGACCTCGGATAAAAAATTGTGTGAAACCAGTTAAAATAAGATATTTTTTCCCTTGATAAGCTGATTAAAAGGCAATTAATTATAATGCAATATTCTTCCTGAACACAACTGAAGATCAAGAGGTATGTTACATTGAAAAAAATAAAATTACACAGTAAACTTTCGATCAAAATAAGAAGATTGATACTTTTTATAAAGTATAACACTAAGAGAAACTCTAGACTTTTCCTACAGTCACTAGTCTGATAAATTACCTGCATTACATAGTGAATTTGGTTCTATTGTTTTACTGATGGATGTAATGCTAGTCATCAGTATCCTACAGTCACTAGTCTAATAAATTACTGGTATTACAAAATAAATTTGGTTCTAATGTATTATTGATGAATGTAATGCTAGTCATCAGTATCCTACAGTCACTAGTCTGATAAATTACCAGCATTACAAAGTAAATTTGATTCTATTGTATTACTGATGACTGTAATGCTAGTCATCAGTATCCTACAGTCACTAGTCTGATAAATTACTGGCATTACAAAGTAAATTTGGTTCTATTGTATTATTGATGCTTTGGATTGTGTTTGTTACAATCATTACACTGCATTTCAAACAATGAAATGCATTGCAAAATATCCACTTTTACTCAAACTAAAGTTACAATTGTCTTCAAGTGTTGCAGCTTGACTGCTACAACTGACATTCGACTTTTGCAGGAAGTGACAACTATCACTGATTATTGTGTACAACCCTTATCAAAAATAAATATTGTTTCATATATTTATGTTACTGTAATGTTGAAATGCTTTATCACTTTATTTATGTCATTATTGTTATATTTAACTTCATGTGTGACATATTAAATCAATAAGCACTTACCGCCAAATGATGGCCAGGCACAGTCTCTTGTAATGTCATGGAAACCATTGAGAATGTTGGACTTCAATTAAAAAAGCACAAATTAAGTTCACTGGACATCAAATAAATATAAAATGCTGACATTTAGTTTTGCAACTTTGGAGTTGAATTTAATAATATGACAGTTAACCTTGTGGAAATTAATGAAGCTGAAACAGCTTCCTTTCAAAATAACAATTATATGAAAAATGTCATAATTGTAAATACACACAAAGTTTGCACAGTAGAAATTTCACATCATACATTTATAAGTAAGACAACAAGAGTATGTGAATGGCACATTCATTCTGTATTTTATCATCATCGATGTATAGTCACTAGTAATGTATGGCCGACTCTGGAAATTACTGACCAATGAGTCTAAATAACCTCAACATCTGGTCAAGGTTAGTAGCCATTTTTTTTTCTTATCAACTTTACCATAGCCATTATCTCTCATCTTTAGATCCAATCTTCTTTATTATCCTAACAACATGCCATCCAGGGAACTTGGTTTAAAACAAAATTTATTCTGCAAATCTTACTTTTCTTTGAGTCATAATGACCTTGACCCTTTAGACATACTGACATCTTCCATACTTGATGTGCTAATATTCTACAAACTTTGGTTAAGGTCTTGAACCATAGCTTTATGGAAGGAAAAGAAATTGTTCAGTCAGTGACCCTGACCTTTGACATTTTTCACACCCTTCCCCAATCAGCTTTTTTTTAAAAAACCAGTATGCAAGTCATCCACAAGCTTTGGTGAAAGTACAAGATTGAAAAGTGAAATTTTAATTTTTCTTTCACAGAGGGTGACCTCTAACCTTTATAGCCCAAACTGTTTTTCTTGCATAAAGTTTGACTTTGTTTGATTAGGATTTTTAACGTAGCTTTAACAATTTTTCCATCATATCACCACAATATCTGCAGTGAGGCTGTTTATAGTGATATCTAACACTGGGGCATCATGCCACAGACATGTAGAATGATGTCCCACTCATTCACATTATCCTGACACCAGGCCGACCAGTCCTAACACTAACCTCTTAATGCTGAGCGCCAAGCGAGGCAGCTGTTAGTACCATTTTTGTAAGTATTTGATTTGACTCAGCACAGGGATTGAACCCATGACCTTACTGTTTCTGTGGCGGACGCTCTAACCTCTAGGCCACTAGAGTGGTTATAAAGTTTGATGTGCTTAAAGCATTTTTTTATATTCTTTCAATCATGCTAACATGAATTTCCATCCTGAGAAGAGGAATAATGAATTTTTATTTCAGTCATATGATGTTCAGAAGGAATATCCATAACAGGGTTCCATGGTGGCCATTTTTGATGTGAGACTGTTCTGGAGGAGAAATGATAATGAATATTTATGAATTATGAAATATTTATATAAAATAAATATGAAATATTTATAATATGTATGAATATTAGATAATGGTACCTGGTCTCATCCCATCCTTGGATCCTGGTTAATACTCACCTCTAACTCCATCCTGTGATGAATGCTTGACACTGCAATCAGGTATTTTCAAGCCCAAATGCACATTATACAAGAATATAGGACAACAATATACAAATATGTACGACTTTTTCTGAATTTTGCCAGTATGCTATTTTTCAGCACATAGCAGTCGAAATAAGGAAGAAAAGAAGTAGAAATAACCACAAAATTCGCTTTTACTGCTTCTGAGCTCATTACAAGTAGACCTTGACACATAAGAACTAAGCATTCATATCAGATGGTATTAGTCTAAAGGATAACAAGTAAAAATTGTGTAATAATCATTGATGTGTGTTATGAATATGAAGGCAGATCACTTAACCATTCAGTATAAACCATTAGTTAGATCATCAGACTGAATGACTGAAAAAGAAAACATATATAAACAATCTATCAGAAGTTTCAGAACATCTATCTACCTTTCTATCTACATATATTCTCTATCTACTTATTTTTCTATATACATACAATATCTATTTACCTATCAACTTATCTGTCTATATACATACATAATCTATCTACTTATCTATATAAGTATCTGATTTATCTACCTATCTTCATACATGCAACAATTAACTATCTATATCAGGTGTGTAGCTTGACCATTTTTGGTAATACACAAATACAGCCAATAACAAAGAAAGTGGTTGCATATATTCAATGTTAACCCTGGTCATGAAATTATGCTGTAATTTTTCTCTTACCATGGTTGACTGCAATACTAATACATCATTACAATAATTGGTTGAAAATCATTATTTTCTTTTGGTCAAAATGTGTCTGCAGTTGGTACAAACAGTTGCTTCGCTTGGTGCTCAGCATTAAGAGGTTAATGTTAGGATTGGTCAGTCTGGTGTATGAATAATGTAACTAATGCACCCCAGAACTACACATCACTTTAAACTGCCATACTGCAGACATCATATCAATATGACGCAAAGTATTAAAGCTACATTAAAAATACTAACTATACCTCTATTTACATACATATAGAAGCAGAATATATATATATATATATATATATATATATATATATATATATATATATATATATATATATATATATATATATATATATATATATATAAATTTACTGGATTAATGAATTTATTTTTGTATGAATATAAGTCATCATTAATTATTATTTTAAAAATGTTACATACTGGATCTGTCAATAGAAAATCTGGGTTCCCCATCAGTGTAGTCAAGCAATCCCGCACACTTCCCTTGAATCCAAGTGTACCCATTACCTTACAAAAAATATCAACAGTTATGCAAAGACAAGTAATCAAAAGGATGGTCAGTGAATGACAGTATAATAGATATTAAACAACCATAAAGGTGACATCTAGTGATGGAGGATCTAAAACATGTAAAACAACCATAAAGGTGATATCTAGTGATGGAGGAATCTATACCATGCAAAACAACCATAAAGGTGATATCATGTGATGGAAGAATATAGACCATGCAAAACAACCATAAAGGTGATACCAAGTGATGGAGGAATCTAGACCATGCAAAACAACCATAAAGGTGATATCTAGTGATAGAGGATCTAGACCATGCAAAACAACCATAAAGGTGACATCACGTGATGGAGGATCTAGACCATGTAAAACAACCATAAAGGTGATATCAAGTGATGGAGGATCTAGACCATGCAAAACAACCATAAAGGTGATATCAAGTGATGGAGGATCTAGACCATGCAAAACAACCATAAAGGTGCTATCTAGTGATAGAGGATCTAGACCATGCAAAACAACCATAAAGGTGATATCTAGTGATGGAGGATCAAGACCATGCAAAATAACCATAAAGGTGATATCAAGTGATGGAGGATCTAGACCATGCAAAAGAACCATAAAGGTGATATCTAGTGATGGAGGATCTAGTCCATGCAAAACAACCATAAGGTGATATCAAGTGATGGAGGAATCTAGCCAATGCAAAACAACCATAAATGTGATATCTAGTGATGGAGGAAACTACATCATAGAAAACAACTATAAAGATGATATCAAGTGTTGCAGGAAACAAGACCATGTAAAACAACAATAAAGATGATATCTAGTGATGGAGGAGTCTAGACCATGCAAAACAACCATAAAGGTGACATCAAGTGATGGAGGAATCTAGACCATGCAAAACAACCATAAAGGTGATATCTAGTGATGGAGGATCCAGACCATGCAAAACAACCATAAAGGTGATATCTAGGGATGGATGATCTAGACCATGCAAAACAACCATAAAGGTGATATCAAGTGATGGAGGAATCTAGACCATGAAAAACAACCATAAAGGTGATATCTAGTGATGGAGGAATCTAGATCATACAAAACAACCATAAAGGTGATATCTAGTGATGGAGGAATCTAGATCATGCAAAACAACCATAAAGGTGATATCTAGTGATTAAGGAATCTAGACCATGTAAAACAACCATAAAGGTGATATATATTGATGGAGGAATCTAGACCATGCAAAACAACCATAAAGGTAATATCAAGTGATGGAGGAACCTAGACCATGTAAAACAACCACAAAGGTGATATCTAGTGATGGAGGAACCTAGATCATGCAAAACAACCATAAAGGAGATATCAAGTGATGGAGGAATCTAGACCATGTAAAACAGCCATAAAGGTGACATCAAGTGATGGAGGAATCTAGACCATACAAAACAACCATAAAGGTGATATCTAGTGATGGAGGAATCTACAGCATGTAAAACAACCATAAAGGTGATTTCTAGCGATGGAGGATCTAGACCATACAAAACAGCCATAAAGGTGATGTCTTGTCATGGAGGAATCAAGATCATTCAAAACAACCATAAAGCTGATATGTAGTAATGGAGGAATCTAAATCATGCAAAATGCAAAACAACCACAAAGGTGATATCAAGTGATGGAGGATCTAGACCATACAAAACAACCATAAAGGTGATATCAAGTGATGGAGTAATCTAGACCATGTAAAACAACCATAAAGGTGATATCTAGTAATGGAGGAATCTAGACCATGCAAAACAACCATAAAGGTGGTATATGGTGATGGAGGATCTAGACCATGCAAAACAACCATAAAGGTGATATCTAGTGATGGAGGAATCTAGACCATGCAAAAAACAACCATAAAGGTGATATCTAGTGATGGATGAATCTAGATCATGTAAAACAACCACAAAGGTGACATCTAGTGATGGAGGAAACTAGATCATGTAAAACAACCATAAAGGTGATACCTAGTGATGCAGGATCTAGACCATACAAAACAACCATAAAGGTGATATCTAGTGATGGAGGAATCTAGATTATGCAAAAGAACCATAAAGGTGATATCTAGTGATGGAGGATCTAGACCATGCAAAACAACCATAAAGGTGATATCTAGTGATGGAGGATCTAGACCATGCAAAACAACCATAAAGGTGATATCAAGTGATGGAGGAATCTAGATCATGTAAAACAACCATAGAGGTGATATCTAGTAACGGAGGAATGTAGACCATGTAAAATAATCATAAAGGTGATATCTAGTAATGAAGGATCTAGACCATACAAAACAACCATAAGGTGATATCTAGTGATGGAGGAATCAACATCATACAAATCAACCATAAAGGTGATATCTAGTGATGGAGGAATCTAGATCATACAAAACACCCATAACGGTGATATCTAGTGTTGTGGAATCTAGACAATGTAAAACAACCATAAAGGTGATATCAAGTGATGGAGGAAACTATATCATGTAAAAGAACCATAAAGGTGATACCTAGTGATGGAGGAAACTAGATCATACAAAACAACCATAAAGGTTATATCTAGTGATGGAGGATCTAGACCATACAAAACAACCATAAAGGTGATATTAAGTGATGGAGGAATCTAGACCATACAAAACAACCATAAAGGTGATACCTAGTGATGGAGGAAACTAGATCATACAAAACAACCACAAAGGTGATATCTAGTGATGAAGGATCTAGACCATACAGAACAACCATAAAGGTGATATATAGTGATGGAGGAATCTAGATCATGCAAAACAACCATGAAGGGGATATCTATTGATGGAGGATCTAGACCATGCAAAACAACCATAAAGGTGATATCTATGATGCAGGATCTAGACCATGCAAAACAACCATAAAGGTGAAATCAAGTGATGAAGGAATCTAGATCATGTAAAACAACCATAAAGGTGATATCTAGTAATGCAGGAATCTAGACTATGTAAAATAACCATAAATGTGATATCTAGTGATGGAGGATCTAGACCATACAAAACAACCATAAAGGTGATATTAAGTGATGGAGGAATCTAGACCATACAAAACAGCCATAAAGGTGATACCTAGTGATGGAGGAAACTAGATCATACAAAACAACCATAAAGGTGATATCTAGTGATGGAGGAATCTAGACCATACAAAACAACCATAAAGGTGATACCTAGTGATGGAGGAAACTAGATCATACAAAACAACCATAAAGGTGATATCTAGTGATGGAGGAATCTAGATCATACAAAACAACCATAAAGGTGATATCTAGTGATTGAGCTATCTAGATCATGTAAAACAACCATAAAGGTGATATCTAGTGATGGAGGAATCTAGACCATCTGAAAGAATCATAAAGGTGATATCAAGTGATGGAGGAAACCAGATCATGTGAAACAACCATAAAGGTGATATCAAGTGATTGAGGAATCTAAACTTTGTAAATCAGCCATTAGGTAATATCTAGTGATGGAGGAATATAGACAATGTAAAACAACAATAAAGGTGATATCTAGTGATGGAGGAATCTAGACCATGTAAAACAACCATAAAAGTGATATCTAGTGATGGATTATCTAGACCATACAAAACAATCATAAAGGTATTATCAAGTGATGGAGGATATAGACCATAAAAAACAACCATGAAGGTGATATCTAGTGATTGAGGGATCTAGACCATGTAAAACAACCATAAAGGTGATATCTACTGATGGAGGAATCTAGACCATGTAAAGCAACTGTAAGGGTGATATCTAGTGATGAAGGATCTAGACTATACAAAACAACTATAAAGGTGATATCTAGTGATGTAGGAATCTACATCATGCAAAACAACCGTAAAGGTGATATCTAGTGATAGAGGAATCTAGATCATTCAAAACAACCATAAAGGTAATATCTAGTGATGGAGGAATCTAGATCATGCAAAACAACCAAAAAGGTGATGTCTAGTGATGGAGGATCTACAACATACAAAACATTCATAAAGGTGATATCTAGTGATGAAGGAATTTAGATCATGCAAAACAACCATAAAGGTGATATCTAGTGATGGAGGAATCCAGATCATGCAAAACAACCACAAAGGTGATATCTAGTGATGGAGTATCTAGACCATACAAAACAACCATAAAGGTGATATCTAGTGATGGAGGATCTAGACCATACAAAACATCCATAAAGGTGATATCTTGTGATGAAGGAATCTAGATCATGCAATACAACCATAAAGGTGATATCTAGTGATGGAGGAATCTAGACCATGCAAAACAACCATAAAGGTGATATCAAGTGATGGAGGATCTAGACCATGCAAACCAACCATAAAGGTGATATCTACTGATGGACGAATCTAGATAATGCAAAACAACCATAAAGGTGATATCTAGTGATTGAGGAATCTAGACCATGCAGAACAACCATAAAGGTGATATCAAGTGATGGAGGAATCTAGACCATGCAAAACAAACATAAAGGTGATACCAAGTGATGCAGGAATCTAGATCATACACAAAAACCATAAAGGTGATATCTAGTGATGGAGGAATCTAGACCATGTAAAAGAACCATAAAGGTGATATCTAGCGATGGAGGAATCTAGATCATGCAAAACAACCATAAAGGTGACATCAAGTGATGGAGGAATCTAGACCATGCAAAACAATCATAAAGTTGATATATAGTGATGGAGGAATCTAGACCATGCAAATCAACCATAAAGGTTACATCCATTGATGGAGGAATCTAGACCATACAAAACAACCATAAAGTTGATATCTAGTGATGGAGTAATCTAGATCATGTAAGACGACCACAAAGCTGATATCTAGTGATGGAGGAATCTAGACCATGTAAAACAACCATAAAGGTGACATCAAATGATGGAGGAATCTAGACCATACAAAACAACCATAAAGGTGATATCTAGTGATGGAGGAATCTAGATCATGTAAAACAACCATAAAGGTGATATCTAGTGATGGAGGAATCTAGACCATGTAAAAGAACCATAAAGGTGATATGTAGTGATGGAGGAATCTACATCATGAAAAACAACCGCAAAGGTGATGTCTAGTGATGTAGGATCTAGACCATACAAAACAACCATAAAGGTGATATCTAATGATGGAGGAATCTAGATCATGTAAAACAACCACAAGGGTGATATCTAGTGATAGAGGAATCTAGACGATGCAAAACAACCATAAAAGTGATGTCAAGTGATGGAGGAATCTAGACCATGCAAAACAATCATAAAAGTGATATCAAGTGATGGCGGAATCTAGATCATACAAAAAAACCATAAAGGAGATATCTAGTGATGGAGGAATTTAGACCATGTAAAACAACCATAAAGGTGATATCTAGTGATGGAGGTATCTAGACCATGCAAAACAACCATAAAGATGACATCAAGTGATGGAGGAATCTAGACCATGCAAAACAATCATAAAGTTGATATCTAGTGATGGAGGAATCTAGACCATGCAAATCAAGCATAAAGTTGACATCAATTGATGGAGGAATCTAGACCATAAAAAACAACCATAAAGTTGAAATCTAGTGATGGAGGAATCTAGATCATGTAAAACAACCACAAAGGTGATATCTAGTGATGGAGGAATCTATATCATGTAAAACAGCCATAAAAGTGATATTAAGTGATGGAGGAATCTTGATCATGCAAAACAACCATCAAGGTGATATCAAGTGATGGAGGAATCTAGACCATGTAAAACAACCATAAAGGTGATATCTAGTGATTGAGGAATTTAGACCATGCAAAACAACCATAAAGGTGAAATCAAGTGGTGGAGGAATCTAGACCATACGAAGCAACCATAAAGGTGATATCTAGTGATGGAGGAATCTAGATCATGTATAACAACCACAAAGGTGATATCTAGTGATGGAGGAAACTAGATCATGTAAAACAACCATAAAGGTGATATCTAGTGATGGAGGAATCTAGACCATACAAAACAACCATAATTGTGATATCTAGTGATGGCGGAATCTCGATGATACAAAACAACCATAAAGGTGATATCTAGTGATGGAGGAATCTAGACCAAGAAGCATCTCCATCATTCAATATTATTGCATATCCTTAAATATTTGATCTGGTTTTCAATACATCAAACTTTTAATGATTCTCAATTTGCTTTTTATTGCTATCGTACTCTATGGAAGTCAATATTTGGAAATCAAACAAGAAGGGTTTTGTGATAAATACACAAAATGCATTTGTGATTTGTATAAAGTCAAGAAATGCACTTGTTTAATACAACATGTGAATTCACTGTGGCATGATATGTTCAACATATTAATATGCTACAAAACATTTTTACAGCCAGCTCAGAGAAAAAAAACCCACAAGTTTGTGTGAAGTAAATTGGTTAAAATTTACATCATTTTCATCTAATAAGCTATTACATACCAAAGTAGTTCAATAACATGATACAAGATTTCATAGTCATACTAAATAATGTAATTATACAAGTTTTCAGTCATACTTTTTGTCAACAGAAATAAACAAGTCTTCAAAGTCAAACTAGTCTATTCAACATAAATAAATAAGTCTTAACAGTCATAATAGTCTAGTAAACATAAACAAGTCTTCACAGTCATACTAGTCTAGTCAACAGAAGTAAACAAGTCTTCAAAGTCAAACAAGACTAGTCAAAAGAAGTAAACAAGTCTTCAAAGTCATACTAGTCTAGTCAATACACATACATAAGTCTCCAAAGTTACACTAGTCTAGTCAACATACATAAACAAGTCTCCAAAGTTACACTAGTCTAGTCAACATATATTAACAAATCTTCACAGTGATACTAGTTTAGTCAACATACATTAACAAGTGTTTACAGTCATACTAGTCAAGTCAACATACATTAACAAGTCTTCAAAGTCATACTAGTCTAGTCAACATACATTAACAAATCTTCAGTCATACTAGTCTAGTCAACATATATAAACAAGTCTTTGCAGTCATACTAGTCTAGTCAACATACATAAACAAGTCTTCGCAGTCATACTAGTCTAGTCAACATACATAAACAAGTCTTCACAGTCATACTACTCTAGTCAACATACATTAACAAATCTTCCCAGTCATACTAGTCTAGTCAACATACATTAACAAGTCTTCACATTCATACTAGTTTAGACAACAGAAGTAAACAAGTCTTCGCAGTCATACTAGTCTAGTCAACATACATTAACAAGTCTTCACTGTCATACTGGTCAAGTCAACATACATTAACAAGTCTTCACAGTCATACAAGTCTAGTCAACATATATTAACAAGTCTTCACAGTCATACTAGTCAAGTCAACATACATTAACAAGTCTTCACATTGTTACTAGTTTTGACAACAGAAGAAAACATGTATTCACAGTCATACTAGTCTAGTCAACATACATAAACAAGTCTTCACAGTCATACTAGTCAAGTCAACATACATTAACAAGTCTTCTCAGTCATACTAGTCTAGTCAACATGTATTAACAAGTCTTCATAGTCATACTAGTCTAGTCAACAGAAGTAAGCAATCCTTCACAGTCATACTACTCAACATACATAAACAAGTCTTCAGTCATAATATCCTAGTCAACATACATTAACAAGTCATCAGAGTCATACTAGTCTAGTCAACAGAAGTAAACAAGTCTTCACAGTCATACTAGTCTAGACAATGTACATAAACAAGTCTTCACAGTCATACTAGTCTAGGCAACATACATTAACAAGTTTTCACAGTCATACTAGTCTAGTCAATATAAATAAACATGTCTTCACTGTCATACTAGTCTAGTCAAAAGAACTAAACAAGTCTTCACAGTCATACTGATCTAGTCAACATCCATAAACAAATCTTCACAGTCATACTAGTCTAGTCAACATACATAAAATGGTCTTCATAATCATACTAGTCTAGTAAACAGAAATAGACAATTCTTTGCAGTCATACTAGTCAACATAAATAAACAAGTCTTCACAGTCATAATAGCAAACATAAATAAACAAGTCTTCACAGTCTCACTAGTCTAGTCAACAGAAGTAAACAAGTCTTCAAAGTCAAACAAGACTAGTCAACAGAAGTAAACAAGTCTTCAAAGTCATACTAGTCTAGTCAATATATATAAACAAGTCTCCAAAGTTACACTCATTATGCAACATAAATAATCAAGTCTTCACAATCATACTAGTCTAGTCAACATAAATAAACAAGTCTTCGCAGTCATACTAGTCTAGTCAACATACATTAACAAATCTTCACAGTGATACTAGTCTCGTCAACATACATTAACAAGTCCTCGCAGTCATACTAGTCTAGTCAACATACATAAACAAGTCTTCGCAGTCATATTAGTCTAGTCAACATACATTAACAAATCTTCACAGAAATACTAGTCTAGTCAACATACATTAACAAGTCTTCACATTCATACTAGTTTAGACAACAGAAGTAAACAAGTCTTCACAGTCATACTAGACTATTCAACATACATTAACAAGTCTTCACAGTCATACTAGTCAAGTCAACATACATTAACAAGTCTTCACAGTCATACTAGTCTTGTCAACATATATTAACAAGTCTTCACAGTCATACTAGTCTAGTCAACATACATTAACAAGTCTTTTCATTGTTACTAGTTTAGACAACAGAAGTAAACAAGTCTTCACAGTCATACTAGACTATTCAACATACATTAACAAGTCTTCACAGTCATACTAGTCAAGTCAACATACATTAACAAGTCTTCACAGTCATACTAGTCTAGTCAACATATATTAACAAGTCTTCACAGTCATACTAGTCTAGTCAACATACATTAACAAGTCTTTACATTGTTACTAGTTTAGACAACAGAAGTAAACAAGTCTTCACAGTCTTACTAGTCTAGTCAACATACATTAAGAAGTCTTCAGTCATACTAGTCAAGTCAACATATATTAAGAAGTCTTCACAGTCAAACTAGTCTAGTCAACATATATTAACAAGTCTTCATAGTCATACTAGTCTAGTCAACAGAAGTAAACAATCCTTCACATTCATACTACTCAACATACATAAACAAGTCTTCAGTCATAATAGCCTAGTCAACATACATTAACAAGTCATCAGAGTCATACTAGTCTAGTCAACAGAAGTAAACAAGTCTTCATTCATACTAGTCTAGTCAACATACATTAACAAGTTTGCACAGTCATACTAGTCTAGTCAACGTACATTAACAAGTTTTCACAGTCATACTAGTCTAGTCAATACAAATAAACATGTCTTCACTGTCATACTAGTCTAGTCAACAGAATAAAACAAGTCTTCACAGTCATACTGGTCGAGTCAACATCCATAAACAAATCTTCACAGTCATACTAGTCTAGTCAACATACATAAAAACGTCTTCAGAATCATACTAGTCTAGTCAACAGAAATAGACAATTCTTTGCAGTCATACTAGTCAACATAAATAAAAAAGTCTTCACAGTCATAATAGTAAACATAAATAAACAAGTCTTCAAAGTCATACTAGTCTAGTCAATATATATAAACAAGTCTCCAAAGTTACACTCATCATTCAACATACATAAACAAGTCTTCACAATCATACTAGTCTAGTCAACATAAATAAACAAGTCTTCGCAGTCATACTAGTCTAGTCAACATACATAAAAACGTCTTCAGAATCATACTAGTCTAGTCAACAGAAATAGACAATTCTTTGCAGTCATACTAGTCAACATAAATAAAAAAGTCTTCACAGTCATAATAGTAAACATAAATAAACAAGTCTTCACAATCATACTAGTCTAGTCAACATAAATAAACAAGTCTTCGCAGTCATACTAGTCTGGTCAACATACATTAACAAATCTTCACAGTGATACTAGTCTAGTCAACATACATTAACAAGTCTTCACATTCATACTAGTTTAGACAACAGAAGTAAACAAGTCTTCAAAGTTATCCTAGTCTAGTCAACATACATAAACAAGTCTTCACAGTCATACTAGTCTAGACAATATACATAAACAAGTCTTCACAGTCATACTAGTCAACATAAATACACAAAAATAATTATGCAATCTTTAAAATAATTCACAGCTCCCAGCATAAATAATTCAAAGCTCCCATCATAATACATCTTTCTTTATGATGTATCTTCAAAGCTGAATAATATGACAAAACTGCTTTCATGATTATTTTATTAGCATCATGCAGGCAAAATATCATTCATTGATAATATAGCACAGAAATATTCAAAGGCCATGTGAAAATATTGCCCCAATATTGTTACCTACCTTTATCATTTGCTGATGGATGCGGTCGACTTCATCCAAACCTTTTTGGTAGACCTCTTATGAGGTGACATTAAGGGGGGTATGCCACTTCAGCGTATCTCTATAATTCTGTGCCCCGTTTTCCCATCTGAGAATACCACAGATCTTCCTTGTATAGGGCATATATTCCTAAAATTAGTAAATGACTGGCTTCACTGGATTTTCCTAAACTTACTTAATCAGCTATAATTCCTTCTACTGCTTGTCATTAAAGAAATTACTCATTGAGGGTAATTAGTGACAATTAGTTCCAGTAACATGACCAGTAATCCTTCTCAATAACTAGATCTGAAAGCAATGCATGATCAAGCCATACTAATTTGTAAGGGACAGAGAAGACATTTTGATCATAATGCATCCATCTGAGCTTGAATTTTAACTAAATCAAACAAGTGATCTAATCTAAACAAAGCAGTATTCAATCTAGTAATGGGTTTGAGAAGTGTAAAGCATTAGTTAATTATTATTGGGTTCATATAAAGTACAAAGCAGTGGTCAATCTAGTATGGGTTTGTCACATGAAAAGTAGTATTTAATTAAATATTGGGTTTAAAAAGTACAAAGCAGTGGTCAATCTAGTATGGGTTTGTCAAGTGAAAAGCAGTAGTTTGGTCAATATTGAGTTCATGAAGTGCAAAGCTGACCATACTGTTGTTACAATTCTTAGAGTATATATAATTAAATAGGTGGAACCATTCTACTATTAAATGCAATGGTTAACATTGTATCTGACATTATTTCATCCGAAATTTACACTGATTCGAACAAGATGCCAGAAGCATTCTGGCTGATAGATGAATCTACAGTTCATACATGGAATATGGAGATATCCTAAATGTGCAAATGTACCATACAGGACAACTTTAAAATAATTTAGAGGTCAGAATTCCAGTACTCAGAAACTACTTATTACAGAACCCTTTTTAGCTTCATTTTATTCAATTGAAGAAATGGCATCTTAAACTCAGGTACATTACCACGTTTATGGTACTCACGTTTTCTATGAATGACTTGATCTCTTTCAATTTTAGAATCAACTTCTTAATTGCTGCCTTCGTACGCTCTGTCATAACTTGCCTGTAATGAATGTTATGATTTTCATTTAAGCTGACTTTCAGAAATTCCCCAATTTTCTAAGACAAATGTGATTAGGTTCCTTGTATTGTCTAAAACATTCATACAAAAATAATGATAAGAAGCATTATGGTACTGAAAATTATTCAATTATATTTTCACTGCTGAAAAGAGATATCAATAAAAATGTGTTGCCTTTTTTGTTGTAGGGTTTAACGCCATTTTTCAGCACATGATAGGCTATACATTGCGGCCAGTATTATTGATGGAGGAAGAACCTGGGAAAACCCCCGGAAAGAACCACCGACCCATGAGAAGCTACAGGCAAGCTTTCTCACATAATTACATTAGCCAAATCTTAGACTCGAACTCACGCAAACAGAGGTGAGATGGCAGTGATCCGTAACGTAAAGTGCTTTAGACCACTCGACCCTTTAAAAATGTGTCAAAAAATATTAACTGAAATGATGAAACATAATAACACTGAATTAGGATTTTATAATAAACTTTTCTTACAGACTTTCACCCAGCACAATGGGTGCTTTATCCTCCAAAAATGGCTCCAGTAAAGGAAATGTAGATTCATTTGCAATTAGTTCATCTATCATGCCTGGAATCAGATTCTGAAATGAATAAATGTAGGAAAAGTCAGATGCCATTTCGCACATGTAAAATCAGAAAAGTATCACGCGTATTGACATGAAGTGGAAGACATGACAAGATAATACAGAAACTTTATGAATATGATTAAAGCAAAGTGTGGGGATGCCATCATGTAGCTATATACCAAAGGCATATAAGGGTGTGAAGATGGCAAAGTGTGATAACATCAGAAAGTTCTAAACTTTGTTGTTGATAGAAAGAAAAGAAATATTGGAAACTTATATGGAGTACTTACGTTTGAAGATGAAACTTCTGGTTTTAAGGTAGAAAGCTTGTTAGGTGCTTGTATGAATTTTGCAAGGCATCGCTGTTTGCAGAGAATATTATACTCAACAGAAGTCATAACTTATGCTTTCAAGGGATTGGTGTCAATCCTGGTATTATGGGGAGATCACTCTCCATAAATGACACCTAGGTGGGTGGATAACGTTTAGCTTTTTAACTGAAACATTTTAATCTGGATTTGAAAGGTAGTAGTAAATCTTATAAAGTGTTATGATTAGGTATTGAATTTTAAGAAGAATCACATGCTGATTTATCATTGTTTTTTTGTTCCTTTTTAAAACTATGGGATGTTGTAGAGTGTCCAAACAAAACACATGATGGGTGCTGTAGAGTGTCCAAACAAAACACATGATGGGTGTTGCAGTGTCCAAACAAAACACATGATGGGTGCTGTAGAATGTCCAAACAAAACACATGATGGGTGCTGTAGAGTGTCCAAAAATCCAAACAAAAGACATGATGGGTGCTGTAGAATGTCCAAACAAAACACATGATGGGTGCTGTAGAGTGTCCAACAAAACAAATGATGGGTGCTGTATAATGTCCAAACAAAACAAATCATGGGTACTGTAGAATTTCCAAACAAAACACATGATGGGTGATGTAGAGTGTCCAAACAAAACAAATGATGGATACTGTAGAATTTCCAAACAAAACACATGATGGGTGCAATGGAGTGTCCCAAAAAACACATGATGGATGATGTAGAGTGTCCAAACAAAACACATGATGGGTGCAATAGAGTGTCCAAACAAAAGACATGATGGGTATTGTACAATGTCCAAACAAACCACATGACGGATGCTGTAGAGTGTCCAAACAAAGCACACGATGGGTGCAACAGTGTCCAAACAAAATATCTGATGGGTGTTATAGTGTGTCCAAACAAAACACATGATGGGTGTAACAGAGTGTCCAAACAAAACACATGATGGGTGCTGTAGAGTGTCCAAACAAAACACATGATGGCTACTGCAGATTTGCCAAACAAAACACATGATGGGTGCTGTAGAATGTCCAAACAAAACACAAGATGGATGCTGTAGAATGTCCAAACAAAACACATGATGGGTGCTGTAGAATTTCCAAACAAAACACATGATGGATGCTGTAGAATGTCCAAACAAAACACATGATGGGTGCTGTAGAATTTCCAAACAAAACACATGATGGCTACTGCAGATTTGCCAAACAAAACACATGATGAGTGCTGTAGAATGTCCAAACAAAACACATGATGGATGCTGTAGAGTGTCCAAACAAAACACATGATGGATGCTGTAGAGTGTCCAAACAAAACACATGATGGATGTTGTAGAATGTCCAAACAAAACACATGATGGATGCTGTAGAGTGTCCAAACAAAACACATGATGGATGCTGTAGAATGTCCAAACAAAACACATGATGGAGGCTGTAGAATGTCCAAACAAAACACATGATGGATGCTGTAGAATGTCCAAACAAAACACATGATGGATACTGTAGAATGTCCAAACAAAACACATGATGGATGCCGTAGAGTGTCCAAACAAAACACATGATGGATGCTGTAGAGTGTCCAAACAAAACAGGTGCTGTAGTGTTCTATAGTGTCCAACCAAGACAAATGTTGGGTGCTGTAGAGTGTCTAAGCATGACATATGATGGTTCCTGCTGAGTGTCAAAGTAAGATGAGTGTTGTTGTGTGTCAAAGCAAGATATTTATGATGAATGTTGGTGTGTGTCCAAAGTAAGACACTTGAGTGTTGTTGTGTCAAACCAAAACACATGAGTTTTGTTGAGTGTGAAAGTAAGACATATGATGAGTAGTGTTGTCTGTCAAAGCAAGACACATTATGAGTGTTGTTTTGTCAAAATAAGACACATGATGAGTGATTCAACATGAAAAATGGAAAGCAGAGTTACTGTATTAAAGTGTTTGTCTATCGATATAAACTATTTTGTTGCGAAGGCAGTGTCTGAAAATTGTTGGTTCAACTTCAGAAAGGTATTATTCAAAGAACAAGATCAATATCATTATAATATTATTACAAAATCAATATCAATATAATATTAGTACAAGATCAATATCATTATAATATTATTACAAGATCAATAACATAATATTATTACAAGACTGACAGCATTATACTATTATTACAAGATCTATAGCATTACAATATTATTACAAGATCTAAAGCATTATAATATTATTACAAGATCAATAGCATTATACTATTATTACAAGATCTGTAGCATTATAATATTATTACAAGATCTATACCATTATAATATTATTACAAAATCAATATCATTATAATATTAGTACAAGATCAATATCATTGTAATATTATTACAAAATCAATTTAATATTAGTACAAGATCAATATCATTATAATATTAATACAAGATCTATAGCATTATAATAGTATAACAAGATCAATAGCATTATAATATTATTACAAGATCAATAGCATTATTTTTATTACAAGATCTATGTCATTATGACATTATTACATGATCAATAAGATTATAATATTATTACAAGATAAATAGCAATATAATATTATTGCAAGATTAATAGCATTATACTATTATTAACATATCAATAGCATTACAATATTCTTACAAGATCTATATCATTACAATATTATTACAAAATCAATGGCATTATACTATCATTACAAGATTGATAGCATTATAATAATATTACAAAACCTATAGCATTAAAATATTATTACAAGATCTATATCACTATAATGTTATTACAAGATCAATAGAATTGAAGTATTATTACATGTGCTGAATAATTATCTGGCAAATTGTTGAACATAGGATCCAATTAATCGGGGACACCTTGCACAATATGCAACATTTTTCAAGGGCATTTTAAAATAATATTACATAATATATCTACAGTACATACTATATTAACAGTACATAATGTATCAACAGTACATAATGTATCAATAGAACATAATGTATCAATAGTACATAATGTATCAATAGTACATTATTTATAAACAGTACATGTTTCAATAGTACATAAAGTATCAATAGTACACAATTTATCAACAGTACATAATGTATGAGCAGTACATAATGTATCAATAGTACATAATGTATCAACAGTACATAATGTATCAACAGTATATAAAGTATCAATAGTACATGTTTCAATAGTACATAATGTATCAATAATACATAATGTATCAAATTTCAATAGTGCCATAACAATCTTGTTTTCTTTTGCAGTTTTGCCACGACTTTTTTGTCTGCACTATAGTATCATTTTCCCCTTGTACTCTTATAATAGTGCATTAAAAGCTGCTCAAATAACTCATGAAAACCTTAATATCTTTGCTCAACCGAGGAATATTCTGTTTTGGATCTTGCTGTCATTTAATTTTAGTGTCCACTCATTGCTTACCACCATTTATTATAATAAATACCTATGTATTCTAAATTAATTTACTTTCCAAATTAACATACCATTAGTCAAATGAGAAAGTGTGTATTTCCATAAATCTATCTATTTTGTCATTAAGTCAACCTCCTAGTAAACTTTCATTTTTGGCACAGGCTTGACTATAACTTTAAAAATGTTGCAATAACGTGTTTTATCTCACAATAACATGTTTTATGTTACACTGACATATGTTTTATGTTACACTAACATATGTTTTATGTCACACTAACATATGTTTTATGTCATACTAACATATGTTTTATGTCACACTAACATGTTTTATGTCACACTAGCATATGTTTTATGTCACACTAACATATGTTTTATGTCACACTAACATACTAACATATGTTTTATGTCACACTAACATATGTTTTATGTCACACTAGCATATGTTTTATGTCACACTAACATATGTTTTATGTCACACTAACATACTAACATAAGTTTTATGTCACACTAACGTATGTTTTATGTCACACTAACATATGGTTTATGTCACACTAACATATGTTTTATGTCACACTAACATATGTTTTATGTCACACTAACATATGTTTCATGTCATTAATTTAACCTCAAAGCTGAATCTTCTTAACCACAGGGTTGACTTTAACTTTGAAAAAATATATTACACCAAAGACTATCAAACTCTACTCAGCCAATTACCACAAACTCTTTAACTGCACTCAGCCAATTACCACAAACTGCTTACCACAAACTACCAGATACATAGTTTTAATAATGAAATTCACTCAGCCAATTACCACAAACTGTTTACCTGCACTCAGCCGATTACCACAAACTGCCAGATACACAGTTTAATAACAATAATCACTGCCACCCAACAGCATTTTTGCCTTTAGTGTTTCTGGCCATTGCTTGCATCAGCTGGGTCACTGGTAGACATCCACCAACAAAAGATTGTAGGCGCCCTTTATAATTTCTATTCTGAGGAAAAAGAATGCAGAGGGTCTAGATTTGGGGGACAATGGTCAAATGTACAACACACACACAGACATATACACACTCTCTTTAAAAAATGTATGTCATTTACAGTAACTGATGGGAAGAAAGATAGTATGGGTAAAACTAACTATTCAAAATGATGTTTGGCCATGAAACTCACCAGCAGACAGAAAAACCTCTTTGAAACCAAGGTTTTCATTCAATCCTAAAAGCAGGTTTGTTACATGCAGTGCATATCACTTGTGTTAGAAATATAAAATTACAATAAAATAGTAAATGTACTAACCACAGATCCACTACTGAGAGTATGGTTATACTGTATGGCCAGTCTTGCTGCTTCCATCATTTCATCAAACTGAAAGAAAATATTGGACAGCATAGTCTCTCATATATGAATGTGTGTGTATACATGTATGTGTGGCCAGATGATTAAGAAATTATTAAGTATTAATAATGTCACATTTTATAGCATTATTGTTATTATGTTGTTAATTATTATTATTATTATTATTATTATTATTATTATTATTATTATTATTATTTAATGTAATATGTGTATTACTAAAATATAGACAGTGATACAACTGTATCTGTTTAATTGTTTCAACATGACATCGATACCTGACAATAGTATATTGTAACTTAGAGGCAAAACACAACCACATGTTGCATTCATGGAAATTTAGATGATTGGTACTCTTACAGCAAATCAAATACAATTTAAAATGGGATTCATTACTATCAAAAAGAATCTCCAGGAGTTCAACATAAAAGACTATTTCTTTCTTTAAAATGTTGAGTGTTGAAACCATCTCTGATATTTTTTCAGCACTATACAAATTTTCAAACTGACTGCTGTTGTGGTTATCTTGGCATCATTTGCATTGGGGATTTTACTGATTTCATGAATACTGACACGATTTTCAAGATGCTTATCATCATGGCAGCCATATTGGATGCAAGATTCAAACCATTTTAATTTAGGACCAAGTTGAGATCATTTAGTTGAAAGATGGCTATCATGGCAGCCATATTGGATGCATGATGATTAAGACGATTTTCATTTAGGACCAAGTTGAGATCATTCAGTTCAAAGATGGCTATCATGGCAACCATATTGGATACATGATGATTAAGACGATTTTCATTTAGAACCAAGTTGAGATCATTTAGTTGAAAGATGGCTATCATGGCAGCCATACTGGATACATGATGATTAACACCCTTTTCATTTAGAACCAAGTTGAGATCATTTCGTTTAAAGATGGATATCATGGCAGCGATTCTGATGTATGGTTGTGATCATTTTCATTTAGAAGAAAATGAGTATCATAAAGAGTAGAGATAATATTTTTAAGATGATTATGAATATAATGAGAGTCATTTTGTACCATTTTCATTTAGGACCATCTAGACAACTCTTCCAATGAAAATGCCAAAACAGTTTTCCATTTGAAGGGTAACAATACTGGACATTAGAACAGTACTGCATTATTTTAATATCAGCAAAACATCTAACAAATTATTCAGGTGAAAACCCCATGCAGCTATGACTGTCCCATTTGCTGGACAAATGATAAGATGTTCAAGATGGCTGCATACTGAATATCAGAAAGGCACCTTTTTCAATCAGGATAAATTAATTATCATAAGAAGTCTATAGGTCAAAGCACAAAGTTGAGAGGGCCAGCCATAACTAGCTTAGCCTGTTTAAACAAGCTGGGAAACTTCTTAATGGTTGTTGTACAGAATTGTGCACAATTCATATGTATTGTCCGATAGATATCTCCAAAATGCATGTGATTAGGCAACTTGGCATGCTGGGTATGACCCAAAGTCATAAAATTCAAATGCTGATTTCCATTATTAATGACTTATTTTTCACTTTCTGTAACTGTCCTCTCATCCCAGTGTAGAGTTTTAACCATTAGTATTTTAACAGCCAAAATTTATGAAACTTTGTGTCAAAATTTTCCTTTCTTTGGTGATTTTAGTAGCTAGGCATACAACATTTTTTGCTTTAAAAGCTTTGTCATCCATTTAGTGGCAAACTTTACTTCTTTCTTCATAATGCTATTCACTTTGCACATTCATGCCAGCACTGACTTCATTGGAAATGAATCAGTAAATATTCTGCTTACTCATACCTGATTATGGAAATGGTTTGTGCATGCATAATGTGAGGAAAGAACATCAACTGCAGAACACATCTAGCATGTTTTTCTGTTATAAAACAATTAACAGGAAATTTGGCACCAAATTTCTTTTTCGAACCAACCGGAAATCATACAATGTCATTTAATGAAACCCCAAGATGATATGACAGTCTATTCAGTAGATGTAGCAATAGATTTTTTCACGATGGCTGCTGCAACTTACATTGTGCATATCCGCACAGTACAATTTAAAATTTTTGACCAACTATACCATGAAATGACCGTGTGTGTGAAGTTTCTTGCAATTATCCAATGTAGTTTAGGAGGAGAAGTGACAACAAACTTGTGTGAATGGCACTATTATTAACTGGTTAATGGCTGGACAACATGCCATCCATAATCTTACCTCATCCATGAGCAATACAGGTAAAAATCAAATTTAAAGATGCAGTCCTGCTGAATTCAACAAATGCTATTTCTTCTTCTATTCAATATCTCCGTAATGAATTCGTATATATAATTCACAAAATCCTATTATCACGTGCAGGGAAAGAGTATGTAGAAACATAACGTGTTACCCAATTATCAACTGAACTGAATCATATTCAATACATAATTTGAAAAATGCTAAATAAATTTGTTAATTGTACAAATCAAAGTATAACTTTTGGTATCAGAGCCATACCTGCTGTGGCATCTTCTCAATCCGAATAATGAAATTTAGAAAGTCGCCCTGGGTATCGAAAGGTGTCACAGCAATTATTTTTTTGGGATAGGTTACAAATCCTTCGAGGAAGTTGAATGGATTTAATGGCTGGAACCTGGACAAAATACGAAACATAATTTACAAAATTAAATGCATTTGTTACTTACAACATATTGTGCATATGATAATGAAATGGCACTATTATTAACTGGTTAAATAATGTGATCAGGGAATGCATCCAACAGAGAAATATGAAAATCTCTATCAGAAATACATTATCTTGCATAATATCTGCCAACCACTAATTTTGCATAGAAAAAAATTCTGGAAAATAGCCATTAAACACAAAACATGCTCATCATATTTTTTTGTGATTATTATAAGTTGCATTTTTATTTTGATATTTTCATTAAATCATATATAGGGGATGCATGCAATAGGTAGGATTTTCATTTGATACTTGTAACCATCTACAATTCTCTCCGCTCTCTGTCTTTATTAATATAAAACAGCATAAGTTAGGGAAATAGTCCACTAGAGTCCGGAAAAAGGCACCATTATTCGAAGTATTAGTTTAAATAATGTTCTGAACAAAATATTACTTTCTGACCATTCGGATTGTATTGTAATCAGTCTGCATACATTTTTTCCTATGATCAAGTCTCATTCATAGATTATTCTTTGTTTCTATTAATAGATGATCTAGTACACCATATGCCCAGCTTTTTCTCCTACATAATAAAACTTGTTATCCAAACTATAAAATTGCAATGTATCTCTTCAATTAGAGCCAGTTATTGAATTTGTATACTGATTCACTCCTATATATGCACCATTAGAGTTTATACCCATTACAGTCTCACTTCAAGTGACTAGTGCATGTACCCATTACAGTCTCACTTCAAGTGACAAGTGCATGTACCCATTACAAGTCTCACTTCAAGTGACTAAACTAGAGTATACACCCATTACAGGCTCACTACAAGTGACTAAACTAGAGTATATATCCATTACATTCTCACTTCAAGTGACATAACTAGAGTATATACCCATTACAGTCTCACATCAAGTGACCTATGTATGTACCCATTACAGTCTCACTTTAAGTGACTTAACTAGAGTATATAAACATTACATTCTCACTTCAAGTTACTAAACTAGAGTATATACCCATTAAAGACTCACTTCAAGTGACTAGTGTATGTATCCATTACAGTCTCACTTCAAGTGACTTAACTAGAGAATATACCCATTAGTCTCACTTCAAGTTACTAAACTAGAGCATATACCCATTACAGTCTCACTTGAAGTTACTAAACTAGAGTATATACCCATTAGTCTCATTTCAAGTGACTTAACTAGAGTATATAAACATTACATTCTCACTTCAAGTTTCCAAACTAGAGTATATACCATTTAGTCTCATTTCAAGTGACTTAACTAGAGTATATACCCATTACAGTCTCACTTCAAGTTACTAAACTAGAGTATATACCCATTACATTCTCACTTCAAGTGCCTAGTGTATGTACCCATTACAAGTCTAACTTCAAATTACTAAATTAGAGTATATATCCATAACATTCTCACTTCAAGTGACATATATAGAGTATATACCCATTACAGTCTCACTTCAAGTCACTAAACTAGAGTATATACCCATTACAGTCTCACTTCAAGTGACTTAACTAGAGTATATAAACATTACATTCTCACTTCAAGTGACTAGTTTATGTATATATATATATATATATATATATATATATATATATATATATATATATATATATATATATATATATATATATATAAACTTTTTAATTTCCATAGAAGAATGTCGGTACAGAATTAATAAAACCGATAAAATGTTGAACCAAGGGATCAGCACTTTACTCTCAGTCGATTTATAAATGAAATATAGTATACCTCATATTTCTAAAAACAAAGAATCTTTGCAGTATGAAAAAACCTTACTTCCACCATTGATATCCATCTATATACGTTGTAAGAACATCCTTCAGAATGGCGTAGCTGACCATATGTGTCTTGTCTAAATCAGACATCTTGATTGACATTAATTGATCCAAAACCTCTTGAGCCCTGTTCTGCATAATTGACATACAAGTTTAAAACATTTTGGGTTTCAAGATAAGAAGTACTTACTCTAAGTGAATTAAGTATCCTTATTTATATATATAAGTGAATTAAGTGTCCATATTTATATATATAAGTGAATTAAGTATCCATATTTATATATATAAGTGAATTAAGTATCCATATTTATATATATAAGTGAATTAAGTATCCATATTTATATATATATAAGTGAATTAAGTATCCATATTTATATATATAAGTGAATTAAGTATCCATGTTTATATATATAAGTGAATTAAGTATCCATATTTATATATATAAGTGAATTAAGTATCCATATTTATATATATATATAAGTGAATTAAGTATCCATATTTATATATATATTTATTCAGTTTAGAAACATAATCAAAGAAAATGTATGATAGTGGTAGGTGATTACTTTGTTTTTGCAAAACATTGCAGTGTTTACATCTTCATAGCTTAAATCTAAATTTAAATCTTGCATTTAATGCATTTGTAAGAAGAAGCAGGACTGAAAAGAAATTCTATGCAAAGTGCATAATTGTTTAAGGTCATGAACACTCATTGTTCAAACTAACAACATTTGGATCCAGCTGCATGTAGACCTAACAACAATTGAGGTAATGAACAAGATATTTCTTCTTTTTTTAGGGGGGGAGGGGTGATTTAACACCCACCACATTAATGACAAAACAATCTCAAACACTTAGAAAATCAATTAAGTTAGTAGTCGTTAATCAGTATAACCAAAGATTATACATGTGGCTCAACTCAACTTTCACTGATGTCCAATGGCCATTGTAAACACTTTTATGCAGAAAGTGATCATACCGCACTTTTAAATAAAATATTTTTGGCAGTAATTTATCTTTCCAGCTGAACATTTAATAACATTAAAATTTGAAATATAACCTGATTTGAAATATGACCTATTAACTGGAAGTATTAGACTAAATATGGCTGAACACCAACCTACCTACTTATCCCTACTGTGACAGGACATAAAGGAATAAAAAAAATATTCTTATACAGTGCAACCCTGCTATAATGTGCTCCGCTATCACGCGAATTAGGATATAACACGGTCATGGCGTGGCTTCCGAAATTTCGTATATGGTTCACACATAAAAAAATATATTTTGGGGTTCAAAGTTTATTATCATTATGGGAAGAGATTGCGTATGAATTCTAATTTAATACGATCGTAGCGTGGTCCCTGCAATTTTGATTACATGTATGTGTAATTTTCTTTTTTTAAGTACGAGAAATAGTGTGTAAAACGTTTATTATCATTCTGTGTTTTATTTTTCACTGCATACATATACACACGCAAGCAGAAAGTACGAAAAATAAAGTGCAAAACGTGTATTCTAGGATCGCGTAGGGCTTCGGCAATGTCGCAAACTGCGATTTTATTTTTCTTATTGGCGCCAAAATATACCATCTGGCGACTTATTTATTGTCGACATAGTTGGCTGTTTAAACTTGTATATACATCCATTGGTTTGGAGTAGTGAAATTCAGAGGCCCCATAAAAGGTAACCGTAAACTTGATATAAAATGGACTGAAATTTATATATTGTTACATAAACAATTTCTTTGTCTATACTGAAAAACCATCTTAACAGTGTAGTGTTACACCATAATCCGCTTATGCTGTATGTTTTAAGATATCTGCTTTTTTGTTGTTGACATTTCTGGTAGAGGAGATAAACCGGACGAAGCATTGTCTCGTAATCTATCTTTGTCGAATTTTCGGCCGCTCGGTAGTAATTAATATATTTACTTAGACTGATATGTGTATGTGGATGGTAGGTAAAATTCCTCTTCTTTCTCTTCAGAATTAAATCCTTCAGAACACTCGCATTTTTTGTAATAATTCTTGTCATCAGACCAGAGCACATGCGTCCCTATCATACGTTGACACTTTTTTTAAATTTCTGACGCATGAGTGCAAGGCAGCATCACTTCGATAACACAAATGTGATAAACAATAATTTAACCAAAAAATACATAGTGTAGTCTATTCAGTAGACAGAAGGAACTGTAACTACAATTGATCAAACGACGACCAGATAAAATAGTTTGCTGAAATTTCAAAGGAAACAAATTACCTTTCAAGCACCGATTGTTATGAAAACGTACTCAGCAAATGGAGAAAAAAAATTCGTCTCAGTTAGGCAATACAATTATTTGATGTTGCCGCTACAATAAGAAATGGGCATTTGTTTGGTTCTCCAAATCTATCCTTTAGCGATGACTTCAATAACGCAAGAACCTGTCGTCAAAGAAAGCCGACTACAATCTTTAAATAAAAACAAAGAGCTTTTTATTTAAAGGAAGTCAGTACCAAACTTAAATAAAAGTGATGGAATCTGATTGATTTTTGTATTTTCCAACGTGACTGGAACACGTTTACCGTGCCGTGAAAGTTTCCTTTTTGTTGGGATAAGGTTTATGCTTACGATCACTACCAACGGCGGCTTAAAACGCAAACTAACTTGTATCGACTTGGGTCGTACTGAAAAGTAAATGTGCTTCGTCATTCGTTACGTGAGTGTGCTATGTTTTTCCACTAAATTCAGACCAATATGACCTGTGACAAAATTATTCAATATTTTAAAGCTGTGCGTGTGCATATTTTCGATGGAATCACTTGTATTGTTGATTCAATTAATATGATGAGGTTCGTAGGCGAGAACACGGTGTTAATACTCCATTCGTGCTATACATTAGACATGTATATATAAACAGCATTCACGTATATATACCAATTTGTGGTTCTCTAAATAAAGTAAACTATTATATATGTCTTCACTAAAGGTGTATTTCTCATTTAATATGCATCAATTTAAGATGGTAACTGCCGATGAAGCACGTATTTTACCGCCCGCATTTATTACCCACACCCCCCCCCGCAATTTTTTGGGGGTACATGCATCATTTTCTTCAGCTAACTGACCTGGTTCCTTATAACACGGTTTGGTCTATAACGCGGTCGGGTTATTTGGCTCTTAACTACCGCGTTATAGCGGGGTCACACTGTATCAGTGTAGTGCTAATATGTTGATAACAGATGGATTAATGTTATAGCATTCATATCTTTAAATTATTGTTCTCAACAATCTCTTTGAAAATCTGTCCACCTCTAGAGGCCAATTCTTACTGGGTGAAAGTCACAGGCTTTGAGTGACAGCCAGTAGTACATTGTGGATGCATTAATAATTACATTGATTAGTCAATTCAGGTTAGACTTAACACCAAAGAATGCCACATGTGGCCCATTTACAAAATTCCAAGACACGTTCACATGTACAATACATATCACAACATCCAATGTTTAGCCATACAAATGGAAAGCTGACCAATAAATAAACAGTTTTGTTGCTACTTGAAAATGCATCAATGTGACTTCTTTTTCTTAAATTGAGACGTAGAAATATCAAGATGCCCCATTCACAAAGATTCATAAATCTAGGTAGGATATTATGGATTAAACATGCTAAAAACAATTGTGTGTTAAATGTAAACGATTAAGTAGAGCCAGAAATGTGTTAAATATAGACCAGGATAAGCTTCTCTTGTTGTCAAGTGGCCTAGTGGTTAGAGCATCCACCTTCAATGTGGGATTTTGCAGGTCTGAGTCCTGGTCAAGTCATATCAAAGACTTATAAAAATGGCACCAACACTTGCCTCACTATATGCTCAGCATAAAGAGGTTAGCATTAAGACTGGTTGGCTTGGTGTCAGGAATGGGTAGGGCATTATGCTAGGTGTTTGTGGTATAATGCCCCAGTGCAAGAAATCGCTATAAACTGAAAAACTGCTGACATCATAGCAATATGACTGAAAAATTATTAAAGCTATGTTAAAAAGTCAAATCACACATACTCTTTTGTTGTAAATGTATGATAGTATTATATTAGATGCATATTATAATTATTTGTATGACTCTAGCATTAATAATACATGAGAAATGAACATCAAATTCAAAATTGAATCTGAGTCAGTAACGCTTAATGTATGGTTGACAATGACCCATTACTGCAATGAGGAAATAGTGTTCATAAAGGTGCATCTGCATATTTCATGATTTTATGTAGAGCATGTGATAAACCTTAATAAATCCAACAACTTAATCTAAATGCATATGACAAGAAATATAGGTCAAAGTTCATCCCTGAATGACATATTTGTTTCCCAAAGCTGTTTTTGGGAGGTAAAGGCTGAATCGAGAAAAACAATTTTGACTAACTTAGCTTCTGGGACACTGTAGGACACATAGAGTCCTCAAAGTATCAGTAGTATTGTTCATAAGAGAAGATTTCTCTATAGATTTATATATTTATAGCAGCAAGCTTATCTGCACAGATAGAGAACTTTATTAAATACACCAATTTCATACCTACAGCTGTTAGGGATCAACATTTCTTTTTAAATAAAGAGTCCAGACATTTCTAACTTAGTTCTTGAGAAAAAAAATTAAATCACAAAATTTAACCTAAGTGAAGCCTAAAATATAGGTCATAGTGACTATGTATTTGATGAGAGTTTTATACTCATCACGAATGCATCCCTGAAAAACGTTTTATAATTCTGTGTGAAAGAGTATTTTTATGGTGAGCATAAAGAGCTGAAGAAAACACAATATCATAACCAAGAATGTGGAACCAATGAGCACGAATGTACAAACTAGCCTCCCCAGGGCAGGGGGGAGGGCAGGTACTATGAAAACCGACCGTTCTGAATCATTGCTTGGAACCTAGAAAGTCTGAAAGACATTCAGTGACTGTGTGTGTAATATATGAATTTTATGTTATAATTTAAACTGTACAGATACTGATGCTGACACTAAAGACAGTACAATAAATTACCTGTACTTGTGAGGTGAGCTAATTAAGGATAAGACAGTACAATAAATTACCTGTACTTTGTGAGGTGAGCTAATTAGGGAGAAGACATTACAATAAATTACCTGTACTTGTGAGGCGAGCTAATTAGGGAGCAAAGTAAAGTACAATAGTTTTTACTAAATCCTTTTGATAGTTAAAAAAGTCTGCAAAATTTGTTCCAGGTTTCATACATGAAGAACAATACACATGCCTGATGAGTAAATTTCTTCACTCTGTCATTTCCATTCAAACAAACTTTATAACTATACTAGAAAGATGGTCATAAGGAAAAAGTGTTTTTAATTACATCACAATGTTTAAATGCCCCATTGATTTATAATGCTACACTTCATTGATGTAATGAGTGAGGTCACAGCATTGATATAAATGCCCCGTAGTAATGTTTAAATTCTCCAATATTTTATAATGGTACACTTCATTGATGGAATGAGTGAGGTCACAGCATTGATATCATTGCACTGTAGCAATTTGTCAATCCTCAATAATTTATAATGATACACTTCAGTGATGGAATGAGTGAGATCATAGTGCTGATGTAGTAATGGCATGATTAGGCCATCATTGTGCAGGTTATGAAAAAACTGTCACCAGAAATCATCCTTAATTTTAATCTTAAAGCAAATGGATGAAATGTTTTGTGAGATCCTTTACATTGTTTAGAGGAACTAGAATGCAAATAAGTAGTTGATGTGGACTCAAAATATATTTCTCATTTTTAATTTACAAGAGACAAATAGAATTCACAAAGACAGGTATACGGGAAACTTTATACGGGTAAATACATAGCTATTTAAATAATCTACCTTACGAGTCTCAAAATCTCTATAGTTCCAGGATTCTAGTTTATCATTATGTTTGTAAATGCCAAGGCTTGTAGACCATTCTGGTTGAAGTTCTAATCTCCAGTTTAAGTAATCACTGGCAAGGTTGTCAAGCTGTTTGTTTGCACCTAAAATATAATGGTAGACCAGTCTTGTTACACATGAACAAACATATACAATATATAGCAGACAAGTCTTGCTACACATGCTAAAACATCGAAAATACATGTCTGACATGTCTTGTTATACATGCACAAATATCTAAAATACATGGCTGACAAGTTTTGTTACATATGCAAAAAAGCTCAATTACATGGTTACACATGCACAAACATCCTAAATATACGACAGACATGTCTTGTTACACATGCACAAAATTCTAAAATACATGGCAGACATATCTTGTTACATATGTACAAACATCTAAAATACATGGCAGACAAGTCTTGTTACACATGTACAAACATCTAAATACATGGTAGACAAGTCTTGTTACACATGTACAAACATCTAAAAATACATTGCAGACAAGTTTTGTTACACATGCACAAAATTATAAATACATGGCAGACAACTCTTGTTATACAAGAACAAACATAAAATACATAGCAGATAAGTTTTGTAACACATTCACAAAAATCGAAAATACATGGCAGACAAGTCTTGTTACACATGTACAAGCATCTAAAATACATGTCAGACAAGTCTTGTTACACATGCACAAACATCTGAAAATACATTGCAGACAAGTCTAGTTACACATGCACAAAATTATAAATACATGGCAGACAACTCTTGTTATACAGGCACAAACATAAAATACATAGCAGAAACGTTTTGTAACACATTCACAAAAATCGAAAATACATGGCAGGCAAGTCTTGCTACACATGCAAAAACATCTAAAAAGCCATTCTACAGGCTAAACAGTAGATCACGTTAGCCGGGTTCTTGATCATACTCAAATTGCTGGTCAGTTTTTTGTCTTTGGATTTGATATCTGTAATCCAGTCGTCGATCACATCTTCCAGCAAGCTCAATGACATGGGGCCATTGCTGAGAATGGCGTAATGGAATCCGGGCATATCGAAAAGTGGTCCTGGAATACAATTTTCTTTGTGTTTAAAAATAGAACTGCACTTTGTTAAGAATTCCCAAAAAACTAAATACAATTGACGATGTATTTCCGTGTTATATGCTAAACATTATTTGCATTGAGAAACAATTTCTTATTAGGTTAAGGGATGACTCATGTGAATGATCAAGAGAAAACAGGATCAACTTTAATAAAATCATAGAGCTTCTTGATCATTCAACACTCGAAATATGACCCCTTGAAATGTCCTGTTTGTCCGAGTCTTTATTTAATTTTGCATATTATGCCTAAATTTGTATACATCCTTTTTCTTAGTGTTGTCTACATTGCGAATAACTGTTTCATAAAAATGCTTCTCAAGATGCTATAACTAGAACTTCTAAATATAATAATTGAGTTACGATTAAGTCTGTAGGAAACTGAATGCAAACGTCTGTTTTGATTTTGTCTTAGATATAAAACTTTCTTTCTACACGGGCGTTGTATCTCTTCTCATCGTAAATTTAGATAACTTTCTTCTCGTCGTGAGTATTTTGGACAAACTTATTAAACATTTACAACAGCGAATTCAGTTTAACATGTTTGCAGAAAGAAGTTTCCCAAGATTAGTTACACAGCAAGGTTAAATTTTGATGAGGTAATTAGTCATACTTACTGTCGTGGATTATTTAAGGTGGTAGATCAACTTAGAACCAAAACACGAATGAAAAAACAGAATCATACCAAGCTCTTTTGTTGCCTTTTGCCTCAGTTCTTTGATCTTTATTTCACCCAACTTATATCCGCACGCCTGTCCCGGCCAGGTGATATAGCGGTCGATTTCAGTCTCGAAAACGTTCCTTGTGTAACCACTGTAGTTGCTAAAGTACTCTATTGCCATGTCTCGGTTCCAGCTTGAACAAAATTGTGTTAAGAACACGGTAAATAAATACTTTTTTATTTGTTATTTATTAAGAAGGATGTGGCTGTCAAGGAAGATTGATTTATTTTTTTGGTATTACAATTAATGGCAAGAGAATAACCCTCGTGAATGTACATGGCTATAATGATGATACTTTTAGCTTTTTTAGAGAGTTTAAAGAGATCTTTTTTTGAGAACACATCAGTTATAATGTGCGGAGACTGGAATAATGTTTAAGACTTAGATTTGGATACTTATAATATGTTACATGACAAACATCAACAGTATAGGGCAGCGATTCAAGATCTCAAAAACGAATTAGAATTAATTGACCCCTGGTGAAATTCCAATCAAGACTTAAAAATGTATACCTGGAGGCAAAAATCTCCTTTGAAAACAAGTAGATTAGATTACTGTCTTGTATCAGATGACATTCACATGAATACAGCTGATGTGTGTATCTTACCAGGGTATAAGACTGATCATTCAGCTATTGTTTTAAGTGTGGCATTCTCAACGAGTCCAAGAGAAAAAGGATATTGGAAATTTAATGCCCAACTGTTGAGGAACATTGAGTACATTGATTTGGTCAAAACGTGTATAACTGACACGATAAATGAATATTATAAAAGGGGAAATAAAGATGACTCTCTCCATGTTTCTCTATCCTGTAATGATCAAATGTTCTTTGAAATTTTGAAAATGAAAATAAGATCTGAAACTATATGTTAGTCTATTAGGAAAACAAAAGAAAAACGGAAAAATTAAAGAAAATTGAACAGGAAAAATAGAAATTCGGGGGGGGGGGGACTGGTGAATAACATAGAAGGGGAAGCTATGGACAATTTAAAAAAAAGAAAAGAAAAAAAACATGGACGATGTTTCATTAAGATCTAAAGCTAAATGGTACGAATTTGAGGAAAAAAGCACAAAGTATTTTTTAAATCTTGAAAAAGAAACAACGTCAATAAGACAATAAAATAAATTATTTTGGATGATGGGACAAATATATTTGACCAGAAGGAAAAAAAGTTTTATATGGAATTGTACAAAAGTATAATTGCTCAGCTTAATGATGAGGCTACTCAAGAAACTCTAAACAGATTTCTTAATCACAATCTCAAACTTAATCAAGAAGGATGATAATAATCCGAAGGGCTGGTTACAATTAATGAAATCGGTATGTCTCTAAAACGGATGGAAAATGGAAAAAGGCCTGGCTCAGATGGATTCATTGTAGAATTCTATAAATTCTTTTAGAAGTCTCTTGGGGATTAAAATGCAGATCAATAAATTACGGATATATTGTAGGAAAACTTTCAGATTTTCAGACTCAATGAGTCATCACATGTCTACCAAAGTAAGAAAAAGATAGAGATATTTATAAATAAAAAAACTGGAGACCTATATCACTTTTAAATATTGACCATAAAATTGCTACGGGATCCATTGCAGCCAGGATTAAAACGTATGTTACATCAATAATCAGTGATACTCAAAAAGGTGATATGAAGAGTAGATTCATTGGAGAAAATACCAGGCTATTATAGTATATCATGGACACACTTGAGAATGAAAATAGATATGCTTTATTATTGTTAATAGACTTTGAAACTTTATGTTATTCTATTAGGAAAACAAAAAAAGAACGGGAAAAATTAATGAAAATTGAACAGCAAATAATAGAAATTAATCCCATTAACTGGACCTTTGTGGAAGAAACTTTAAAATCTTTTAAACTCTGGTGATTCCGTTTGTAAGTGGTTTAAACTGTTTTGTAATGACTCTAACAGTTGTGTTATAAGTAATGAGAATATGTTATTATGTTTAAACTAGAAAGAGGATGTCGTCAAGGAGATCCCCTTTCACCTTATTTGTTTATCATTGGGGTTGAGATTTTTGCTATAACTTTAAAGCAAAATGTTGATGTACGGGGTCTGATCTTTGACGGCACTGAATATAAATTGGGTCAGTATGCCGATGAAGCTCTTATCTTCTTGATGGATCTCAACTTTCTATTAAAACAACTATAAATATCTTGCAGGATTTTTCTCTATTATCTGGACTTAAATGTAACATAACAAAAACGAAAGCTATTTGGATTTAAAACCGGAAATTTTCCATGAAAGAATATGTCCCTAAATGGGCCTAATTTGGTTCTGTTCTAATTTTACACTCATTGGTATAGAATGTTCTCCAGATTTACAACAAATGGTGAACATTAATTATATAAAGAATCTAACAACGGCTAAATAAACACGGTCAAGCTGTCATTAGTTGGTAACGTAGTTGTTGTAAAAACTCTTGTTCTGCCCATATTCATACATCTTTATTCAGCATTTCCAAATCCATCAGCAAAAGTTGAAGCATAACTAAATCGCACATTATTTAAATTTGATTGGGGTTGAAACGTAGAGAGAATAAAACGCGATATACTAGTATCCCCACACAAAGAGGGAGGAATAATTAATAAAAACTTATAAACTAACTGATGTGTATAGAAATCTTAACCTGTTAAGAACAGAATACACACATGAATATGTTGGACAAGGAAAGTACAAAGAATATAAAGCAAGTAGAATAGATAAATTCTATGTTTCAGATTTCGACCGTAAAATATACAAAAAAGCGGAAATTTTAGACTATAAACTTTCCGATCATAAATTAATAACTCTCGAAATAGTGATTAAAAATAGCAAATGGGTTAAAGGAATATGGAAAATAAATAACTCAATTCTTGAAGATGAAGTACTAATTCAATAAATAAAAGCTGAAATTCCAAAAATAATTAAAAATCCAATGGAACAAAAGATAGCTGATATAGCAACTGATTGGGATAATTTTAAACAAATAGTTAAGGAAATAGCTATATATCACTCAACCAAGTGTAAGCGAATACAAAGCATTAAAAACCTTCAATGTAAACATGTTATAAATGCTGACTATACATCTTTACGGGATAAGGAGAACTGCTCCAAATATTTAGAACAGTTAGAAGAACTAGAAACCAAAGGGAATTAAATAAGGGCGGGTACATTCCACCATATATACACGCAGGCAAAGGAAATGTATAAAAGGGAAGAAAGAAAAAGAGGAGGGAATAAAGCACTAGACACGTTAATAATAGAAGGGAGGGAAATAACTACTAAAGTTGAAGTTATGAGCGAAATTCAAAACTATTACAAAACACTATACACCTCTCAATGCATAGACACGGACACAATTACAAACTATCTAAATTCAATACAGTGTGAGATGATTTCATCTGAGCACAAGTCAGGGTGTGATGCAATCATCTCTGTGGACGAAGTGCAAGCCACAATTAAAGAACTTGCAAAAAATAAAACTCCAGGTAGAGATGGCCTCACTGCGGAATTCTACAAGAAATTCCAAAGTGAGGTGGCGCCAATTCTAGCAGACTTATATAACAATATACTTTTAAAAAATGACAAAATGACTAAATCCATGAGGGAGGGACTGATTACTATTATATACAAAGGGAAAGGGGACAGATCGGAACTAAAAAACTGGAGACCCATCTCTCTCCTTAATACCGATTACAAAATACTGAGTAGGATTTTAGCTAAGAGAATAAAAAACGGGATAAACACCATAGTAAACGCTAACCAGACATGCGGTGGTAAAGATAGATGCATACATAACAATATACTTAATATTAGGACAATAATAGATTATATTACAAATTCTAATAAGAAATGTGCTATGGTACGTTTCGACCAGGAGAAAGCCTTTGATAGACTAGAACCTAATTATACCCAAAAAGTACTTGAAAAATTTGGTTTTGGAAAAAATTTTCAAAACTGGACAAAAATCTTGTACAATGACATATCTGCAAAAGTTCAAGTAAATGGAGCAGTTACGGAAAAATTTGAAATAAATAGGTCAGTGAGGCAAGGCTGCCCACTGTCCATGCTATTATACGTAATAGCAATAGAAATACTGAGTATTAGAATAAGAAATAATACTAATATTAAAGGCATTAAAATTCCAAACTTAAAGGAGGAATTTAAAATGCTACAACATGCTGATGATTGCACAAACTTTATAAATGATCCAAATTCCTTTAAACATCTACAAAAGGGATATGAAGAATTTGGAAAAGCGTCTGGATCAAAAATAAATCATGACAAGACAGAGATATTATTAATAGCAAACTGGAGGGAAACCACAGGTTTACCCCCCAATCTAATTAAAAACAAGGTAAAAGCCCTGGGGATAATCTTCGGGGAAAATGAAGAGAAAGAAAACTGTACTAAAATAAAAACTAAAATCAAAGAAATAATAGAAATCTGGGCCTCTGTGCCACTTAGTTTAATCGAACGTTCACAGGTTGCAAAAACATATATGTATTCAAATTTGACCTATTTAGTAAACACTGTGGACATAAAAAACAAAACACTAGAAACAATAGATAATGAAATTATAGACTACATCTAGAATTACAAAATACATTATATACAAAAATCGACCCTATATAGGACAAAATTAAAGGGGGGATTAGCCTTGCCAAATCCCCTCTTAATAAAATAGAAAAGCATATTAAATAAGTTTAAACGAATTAACAGTACACCCCAAACACCTTGGGAGGCACTTTACATTTTTTGGCTAGGTATAGGTATGAAACATAGACACGACATCTACATGAGCAACAGCTTAGTTAAGACATTAGAAACACCACACTTATATAGGGATATAAAGGGTTTATTAGATAGTTTTAGGAATAACAAAAAAACTACTCTTTAAAGATACAGAGCTTGCTCTATACATACCTCCACAACGCCTGGCTAACAGGCGAAGTGGCAGTTAGAAGACGCCTGACAAAGACCCAAGTCAATTGCCCTCTTTGCAATAAAGCCCCATATACCAAGTACCACACAATTACTCAATGTGACGAAACAAAGGAAGGAAGGATCAAACTAATAATAGAAATAATGAAGATCGACAAATACGACAGACGACAATTACTCTTCCTAGACGGAAACTTTAATAAACAATTGATTCGACAAATAACAGACTTTATAACGGATACTTTAATAAGATGTGGTCCCCTAATGAAGGTTAAGGGAGTACAAAATGTTATAAATAGTAAAAATCACTATAAAATTTAATTCACTTAAATTTATTTTTCTCAAAAAAAAAAAAAAAAAAAAAATTCTGGGCAGAGTACATATGAGGACACTGCAGGGCTATACCACATGGCGCTACGCGAAGTGAGCAGGCCTGCAGAAGAGTGTGGAAGAAAAACCCAAATAAATTAAATTCTAATTTTCATTTTCCTTATTATAAAAACTTTTTTAACAATAATGTATGTATGTATACATCAATACTTTTTTACACTCTCTGGAATCTTTTTCCATGCTTTCTCTGCCAAGACTGCATCCTATAGCAGCCTTGGCTCCCAAATTTCTGGGAAGATAAACCCTTTTTGGAACATTTATTAGAGAAATTCAAAATAAAAAAATGGCCGGACAAATTGAGGTAGGAGCTGTACGGCTAAATAAATTTGTACAGTTTCTGTCTCAAGGAAAATGGACCAATCCAAATAACAAACTAGATAAATTGAGACACACATAATCATTTGTATATAATGCACCTCAATTTATGCTAAATTCTAAATTTATAATTTAAATACAAACATAAAATTATTAAATTAAAATTGAATATTTATCTTCCATTTTGGTGAAGAAAATGACAAGATAAGACAACTGGTATGATTTGAACAAGGCTATCCTGAACACATACACAAGTATATAATATACTATTTATAGCAACCATACAAATAGCACCATACATATAGCATACACAGGATTAAAAGAGACCACTAGCCATGGTCAACAAAATTAAAAGTAGCTTACTAGAGTGGGTAGATCAAATCCCAACTAGAAAGGACTACTTAAAATACACTAGGGAAATAAAAAAAATACCCCTTGTCAAACTATATTATAACCCCGATGGGGAAAACTAAATGGGGATTTTAGAAGTAAAGAATAAATAAAAACAACATAAAAACACTTGGGGGAACACACATACATATAAACTTTTTTAAAATTTTTTTGATTGGGGGGGCATTTGTCTTGTGCCCCCCCCAAAAAAATAAAAGTAAAACGATTGCTGGAAAAGAAAAATGGAGCGTGGCAGAACTTAGTCAATTCAACTGTACTCAGAAAAAAAAGGATATTTGGAATTTAGGGAGAAGGAAATTATAAGAACTTAGTAAGCTCATTAAAAGCAGTATTTGGAGATATGTAATTTTGGCAGTATCTAATTGGAAAGAGGAACCGCAAGGTCCAAATGAGTACCTATCCATGAATATTTTAAATTTTGTCACCACTAAATTGTTCCATCAATACAAATCATGGACAGAAGCTGGTTTTGATATTCTGAATGATCTAATAGATGATAACGGTAATTTAATATATTTTAAAATAATAAAACAAAAAACTAGAAGCGATGATTTCTAAAAATACTTCTCCTTAATATCCAAAATTCCAAAAGTATGGAAAGATACCATAAAAAATCATTTAGTACATAATAATTTTGATAAATAGGAGGATAAAATAATGAACTTGAATAAACAAAATTCAATCAAGTTTGTTTACAAGGATCATTTTTAAAAAAATCTAAACGGCAACACACTGCTAAACATGAAACTTGGACGCAAGTATTTAATAAAAAAATATAAGTAGTGAGGAGTGGTCTGAGATATAGATCCGAGCTAAATCCTGTACTAAGGATGCAGAATTGATCTCTTTTAAATTTAAATTAATCCATAAAATAATTGGTACTAATGATTTTCTGGAAAGAATTAATATATTAGAAGACAACAAATGTACTTTATGTAAGAGTGAAAATGAAAGTATTGAGCATCTCTTCTATGACTGCAATATTACTTCACAGTTTTGGTTTTATTGAATTTTTTGCATCATTTTGCCCAAATATTGCACATTTGTCCAAACAAGAAACATTTTTAGGAAGTGATCAACTGGACAGTTTATGTAATTTCTTGCTTAATTTTGCAAAATATTATATTTATACTTGCACATTCAATATGAAACATCATTCTATTTATGCTTTTAAGCAAATAGTTGCAACGCATAAAAACGTTGCAAAATACACTGCTAAAGTAAATAAAAAAGAGGACCAATTTCTTCAAAAGTGGACCTCACTAAAGAATGTAATATGTATCTGATATTATGGTAAACAGGAACAAAATACTGTAATATCACAATGTCACTTTGATCGTGTGCCATATGCATGTGTGTATGTGTGTGTTTGTGTTTTCCTTTATCTGTAGATTATATTTATTATCCCTAGATTATCAGAAATATTAGATTGTAAGGTGAACTTGGGATGGTTACCCGATCCAGTGGTGCATATTTAATAATGGTTGAAATAAATTAATGAATATATCTATTAATTTTGTTGCTTTTGTTTTTTCCACATTATTATAACATGCGCTTGTACGTACATATATACATAAATATAAATTTGCTTCATGGTGTTGCCATAATATATGCAAAATTTACAACGAATACAAACTGTTATCTAGCAGTTAAATGCGTTAGGATAAACTAATATAATGCAGTCATTGTAAGTCGTACTTTACAGCTGTAACTGCTACTAATGATTGACATCCACATTTTATTCGGAAATTACGCCCTATACTGTCCACAGCTTAAATCTGTCAACTGTATTTGTACAGACACCAATAAACTTTGATTGTTACATACAATTTGTAAACAACAAAGAGGCCTAATGACAATTTTAATTTATTTACCATATGTTATGTCTAAAAGCGTGGACGATTGGATCCCAGTGTGTTTATTTTATTATTAACACCCCTGTCGGCGACTAGCTCAAACGGACATTGTTTATACAATCGCTGGTTACAATATGGTCACGCTACCTAGTTATTGATAGTGGCTATATATTAACAATTGTTCACTATTGTGTTTTATGTATTATTCTATTGAATGTATTTCTTCTTTTTGGACAGATTTTACACTTTTTTCCTCGATTTCCCCGATTTTGATTTAATGATGCGGAACGCTGATTTCTTGATTAACCGAGCAAATTAACGTTTAGAAATTCCATTCCCGTTGAATTATGTCCGGATAGCGAGGTTTCCGGATAAAAGGAGTCCTGATTATTGAAAAGATTATATATATATATATATATATATATATATATATATATATATATATATATATATATATATAATCTCTTCATTAATAACATCCTACACTGCCAAGGAAAAAATATATATTGGTATGTAAATGTGGAGGCGATTCATGATTAATTTGTCAATATAGAAGAAAATCGTTGTGTTGTTAAATATATATGTCAAGCTTTTATCTTACAAACTTGCTTGAATATATTGCTTTAACGTGCTTTTTACGATAGTTCTGTCCATGCTTAGTGATTTACTTTTGTAACTACAATTAGAATTTACTTTTAATATCTAACAATCTTTAAATAGTACTATATGTGTTTGTTCTCACTGTAAGTTTTGTAACTACACCTAGAATTTACTTTTACTTTCTGTAAATCCCTAATAGTATGTGTGGTTGATCTCATTGTAAGTTTTGTAACTGCACTTAGAACTGAGGTTTACGTTCTATAAATCTAGGTGTTACTCTAGACAGTACTCTCACACTGCACCAACATGTCATGAACATCTGCAGGGCTGCATATCTTGAATTGAGACGCATCAGTTCCATTCGTAAATATCTTTCAGTTGATGCCACGAAAACACTTGTGTGTTCATTAGCACTTTCAAGACTGGACTATTGTAACTCAAATCTGTCTGGTTCATCACAATATTTACTCCAGAATCGTCAAAAAGTTCAAAACACAGCTGGACGGATTATCTTTAGAGTACCTCGATCAGAGCACACCTCACCACTGCTTTGTACCCTACACTGGCTATCAATTCGATACAGAATCAAACACAAAATTTGTTTTCTGTGCTATATTTCAATGACAGACTCCAGTTCAATATACCTCTACAGCCTCACCCATGTGTATACACCAGCTAGATCCTTACGCTCTTCTTCTGATAATTGTATACTCATTGTTTAAAGGTGAAAACAAAGTCATATGGACAACGTTCGTTTGCATACCAGGGCCCGGCGACGTGGAACGAATTGCCCATTGAAATTAGACATAAAGACACAGTGGTCCCTTTTAAGAGTGCTCTCAAGACTCACCTGTTTCGACTTCAGGGACAAACTTAGCGACCTAATTATGTTTTTGTATCTTATATATTTTCATCATGTTTTTATGTTTTCAATTTCATTGTTTTTGTCATTTGTTGTTCTGTAGTGTAGTCATATCATTATTGATAGTGTGAAGCGCTTAGAGGTCTTAAAGATTAGGCGCTATACAAAGTCCTCATTATTATTATTATTATTATTATTATTATTATTATTATTATTATTATTATTATTATTTTTTTATTATTATTATTATTATACATCTATTAGTTATTTTATAATATATATTAGTTGTTCTGTCATATATGTATATATATATATATATATTAGTTATTTTGTAACATATCTATTATTTATTTTGTAATATATCTATTTGTTGTTTTGTAATATATCTATTAGTTGTTTTGTAATATATCTATTAGTCATTTTGTAATATATATTAGTTATTTTGTAATATATCTAGTTCTTTTGTAATATATCTATTAGTTTTTTTGTAATATATCTATTAGTTATTTTTAATATATATTAGTTATTTTGTAATATATCTAAATATTTCCTATGCTTATGCATTTTATACAAAAGTATATTGATTTCAGGAAATTTTTATCTTTATATATTTTAATCATCTGTAAATGTATTAAAACTTTATTCACGTGATTATTTGCACGAATTTTGTCGTGGAAACTTTGGTTAAATTTACGTCAAGTAAAGCAATTAAAATATAAAATGTTTGCTTAGTAAATAAAATATAAAATGTTTGCTTAGTAAATGTTGATTATTATTGTACTCTTTCTGCTTCTACTAGCTCATTCTTTTAATATAGGATACATATTTTAAATAAACGCTGTAACTCGTCTATTATTTACAGAAACAATATCGATTTCTCAGCGGTAAACGCATATGATTTCATGGGCTAAAAAACAAAATATTCACAGAACGTGCGACATACCGGAAGTAGTGTAATCCCGTATCAACAACAAGTCTGCATGCCCGAAACATTTCCTCGTTGTATCGTCCCATTCTGAAAAGAATGAATTATATTCATATGGAAAACGATTGTAAATTAGACTAAATTGAGGAACAATAAAATACAAATAGTACTTTTGAGCAATAAAACAAGTTCGCATCCTCGACAAGAGCCGTGCTGATGTATATATATTGAACGACATGTATGTAATTTAAGATTTAATTACATTCTAAGATCCTCGAGTCAGAGAACGGTGCTCTTGATAATAAATTCATCAAACCATGACAACGTCGTAAATCGACTCACATTTATTATCACAGATTTAACATTCAAAATGTAATCTTGCATCATAATTCAGCATCTCTTTAAAACGATGCACTTGTTTATTTATATTTGTACATATTTTAAAATCAGAGCATGTATTTCCCAACAAATGTATGCAGTATTAGTTTCAAAACACTTTTGGTCTGTGGACGCATTCATTAAAAAGAATAAACTATTTTAGTAAATTTAATTTAAAGTTAATTTAAACCTGGCTGGGACTTCCCTTGATGTAACAGATACATGTTATTCTATAGTTTAGTGTATATAAGGAACTATTTCGTTATCTACTCTAGACACGCATATTTTCTTATATGGTTTCATCATCATCATCATAGTCATAATCATCATCATCGTCGTCGTCTTAGTTATCATCAACCACGTAACCCAAGAGGTTGTTGGGGTACCACTGATTACTCCATGCATTTCAACTCCTTAATGTTTTCTTCCCACCTCTTTTTTCTGTCTGACTCATCTTCTGCATCCTCGCACTTACCTTGAAACATTATTTTTGCCAGTCCAAATGATTTTGAGACATAACCGGACTAATTCAGATTATTTTCTTTTAAAATCTTCACAATGGTCAGTAGGTCTTCATAAGTTCCGATGGCCTTTGGATCCTGTTGTAGATCTCTTTGATGATTGCATGGCCGATGTCTGAGATGCCAGAGATCATACGGTATCATCTCACTTCTAAGACTTGAGTCCCGGCTTTGTAGATCTCATGTAATCGTTTGTGTTTCACAAGCATACAGAAAAAGGATACGATAATAGAAAGCATCGTTGTTATTTTGGATCAAACAGCAATGGTATCCTTGCGTTTAAATATTAGAGGCTGTAAAACGTCAAAATGCAAGACTATTTTTCCGTTCTGTATATTTGTATTTAACGCACTGGGCATGAATAGTGTTAATACAGTTATATATTAAAGTTTCAAAATTCTAAAGATATTTTGGTATATTAAAGTTTCAAAATTCTAAAGATATTTTGGTACATTAAAGTTTCAAAATTCTAAAGATATTTTGGTACATTAAAGTTTCAAAATTCTAAAGATATTTTGGTACATTAAAGTTTCAAAATTCTAAAGATATTTTGGTACATTAAAGCTTCAAAATTCTAAAGATATTTTGGTACATTAAAGTTTCAAAATTGCTCTCACACATAGACGTATCCATATTGTGAATTTGTACATTTTAATAACAGCTGTCAAAATTAAATCTGAACAAATTTTATATTCAGCAGACTATGTTTTGCGCCGGTTAATCCAGTGTGTGTGTGTGTGTGTGTGAGAGAGAGAGAGAAAGAGAGAGAGAGAGAGAGAGAGAGAGAGAGAGAGAGAGAGAGAGAGAGAGAGAGAGAGAAAGAGAGAGAGAGAGATAGCGAGAGAGAGAGAGAGAGAGAGAGAGAGAGAGAGAGAGAGAGAGAGAGAGAGAGAGGAGATCAGACAGGCTCGTCAGCCTTAAGAACGTAGTACTTTCAAACTTTAGATTTTAATGGTTATTAGTATCGTTTCAAAGTTTGCATTTTTATTTTATTTTTTCTGCAGTCTTACACGTTATGGTCTTGGCGACCTTTAAGTCCAGTTTATTGATAGCCAGGAGACATATAGGGGTATATTTCGTTCATGTAAATCATTAGATGACAAATGGCTCGATTCGTGTGGGTGTATGAGCTATGTGTGAAACTGGATATCGAATTAAGAAAAGGTCATGTAAGTTCAACCAATTTGCACGATTCGTGTGGACACCTACTTTTAACAGGACAATACCTGAAAACCTTCTTGTTATAAATGTGGCTTATTCATCCTTGGATATTATTAAAGCAGAACAAGCACCGTATGTACAGACCAATGGACGTAGACATCGATGAAGGAACCACATACCACAGATGGAAAAAATAAAATTTCTCTACAAAAGCGTAAACTCTTGAAACAGAGGCACACATTGATCTCAATGAATATCACATGTACCACTGAGTCTGTACTTTGGCAATAACAATTATCACATTCAGTGTTATAACATGTACCACTGAGTCTGTACTTTGGCAATAACAATTATCACATTCAGTGTTATAACATGTACCACTGAGTCTGTACGTTGGCAATAATAATTATCACATTCAGACATTCGGGCGTGAAATGTAATATTGCGACAAAGGAACAAGCAAATATCACACACGTAACTTTGACTTCAATGTTGCTGGCGTTTCTGAGACGAGATCTTTAACAACACACATTTCGTTATGACGCGATTCTCACACGGATTATAAATTTCAAAAGAATCCATCCATCAATCTGTGCAAAGTGTGTATATTGGCTTTGTTTGTAAAAAGATCAAAAGGCAGAAATATGATCTCTTCTTTACTGTACGATTTTCAAACGATTAGGAACAATAGACAGAACTTGCCGTGACAGAAGTCGACATTTAATGTAGAGTAGTTACCATTCAAACAGGTAGATTCGAAACAGACAGGAAAGTAATTGGCTGTAATGTAAAATTGATGTAGCCTATAAACGCTACTGCCCTATCAATCATGTTTTGCCCCCCCCCCCTTGAAAAATTGAATTGACGCACCCTGGAAACAGAGTATAGGCTATGAGGAATCTGCATATTCGCTAACCAAGGTTCCCATGTCATATCCATATTGAATCGAACAAAATATAGTACGTTTAACATCGAAAGGATGACTATGTCATTACAGGTAAGCCATTACAGGTCCACTAGCGGGAAAGGTATTAGAGCAAACACGTACAGGCCGTGGATAATTGCTTATTTATCTGTCCATTCAAGTTGTGTGCATCCTTTGTCTCGGTCATGTAGAAATAGTTTTAAAATTTGAAAAACACACTTTTGAGTTCCGTTGTATCCAGTGAAACCCACAGACCCAAATAACAAAACTATCTGATCGATACGAAAAGGTGTAGATAGGTCATCATATCGGAACCATGGCTTGCGAAGATGAGGAAACTGCAGCTGCCGTCTATAGCTAACGGTGCTGAAGACACGAACTCTATAATCAACCCAGTTTGTTATTGTTTTGGGATTTAGCCCTATTTCCATGCTAACGCAATTTATAAAAACATCTCACCCACGGCAAGCTTTCTCATGTACCCTCACTCGCGAAGACCAAGACTCGAACCCACGCAGACATTGTTGAGATGGCATTGATAAATAAAGGCGAGCGCTTTAGACCACTCAGACACCCTGGTCAGCTGATTAAAATGAGAGATTAATTATAATATGTAAATGTTTTGATTTTCATTAATGTGAAAAGTTTAATTAGCAAAAATAAAGGTCAACTGAACATAATCTTGTATTGTATCCCATCATGCCTCTGTTTTATCGGAGATCTAGATTTTAAGTAGAGTTAAATCAATTTTAATTTACATTATAGCGGCCACATACGAACCGGAAGCTTGTGATGAAAATGAAAATAATATTGCTTGAGGAATTATTGGAAATATATTAATACGACTGGATAACTTACAATTCAAAGTCATCCTTGTATATGCCCATCTCTTCTCCTAGATATTCAGCATATAGGCCCCATCCCTTAGGAAAAACAAAAGAAAATATCGACTTTATATTCAAAGCATTCAATGTTTCAGGATAGATTATATCATTTTCAATGGATACCTGTATTACGTAGGGCGAGGTGTAAGTGACATGTAATCAGAGAGGAATACATGCATACACACATACATACATACATACATACATACATACATACATACATACATACATACATACATACATACATACATTACATACATACATACATACATACATACATGCATGCATACATACATACATACATACATACATACATACATAGATACATACATACATACATACATACATACATACATACATACATACATACATACATACATACATACATACATACATGATGATCACACATTAGTGGTAACTAATGGTGCCTGTAGTCATGAGAAATCTTGGATGTGACTAATCTACATTTGCAACACTAAGAATTCAAAAAAGTATATGTCTCTAATAAGGATTTTAAATTAGTTTAGGACACCTTTGGAAAGATGTTTGTGAATGAATCTGCAAAGAAATATCATGGCGTGGTTTTTAAACGGGATATTGTTTAAATCTTCTGAGATAATGTTCTATTATACTTTTTGTTTTAGACCGCTCCGGTGACCTCATGGTTAGAGCGCCCGCCTGAGATACGGGAGATCATGGTGCCCCAGTGCTATGCATCACTATAAACTTCCACACTGCAGACATAGTAGCGATTTGACTGAACAATTGTTCAATCTTAATCACACACACACACACACACACACACACACACACACACACACACACAGAACATGATCTTCGATAATTAGACCATGGCTTTAGTATTGTAATATGCAACAATTTCCAATTAAACCATTTAGCATACAACGATATGTTTTTTTATTATAATATGTATCGCACAATCATTTTGTCGATGATGGCGGACACATTTTAAACCTGTATAATACAATGATTATTGGGATACCAAAGTCATCGTTATGTCGAGTTCATCTGCAAGAGTGCATTTTCGATTTCAGTTAGAAACCTATATATTTAATTTTTGTTTATTTTTTTTACCTCCACATACGAATTGAAAAATGGAAAGAAGAATGGTGCACTGATAGCTCTCCAGTTCATTTGCTTCCTAAAGGCGGGCAAATCAGATACCAGTCCGTAGCTTTCCTGTTCATGAATAGAAAGAAGGAAGCTGTTATACATTGTCAACCACACACACACACACACACACACACACCTTGCGCGCAAATGCAAAACAATTGTACAACGTTTGACTAACGAAAACGTTTTGTAAGTGGAACAAACAGCATACATACACAACCATAAGACACAAAATCTAAAACAAATCTGGACCTCTACATGTTCTAAATATATATGGCAAAAGTGATAAAAAGCCGTAGAAATCTTAAATAGTTATATAAAATAGTACAGACTTGATTTATAGCTGGAAATGTTGCTATAGGATTAAATGATCATAGCTGGAATTTTATTAGACTGTACATTTTACCTAATCACGCACAAAGTAAATAAAGTCTGAAGGACTTTGTTTTACCTTTGAGAGTATATAGGTAACAATTTACAAATCGATACATACCCAACAAGGGTCATTTAAACATTATGTTTCTAATTTGGCCTCTTTCTGTCATCATATCAGCGGATTTCATTAAAAAAGAGTTGACCTCATTAACCTCTTCACTGCGAGAGAATATAGACCCCTATCTTCGTTAACCAAGAATGGTCGACGATTAGGCAATAACAATATGGTAATGTCAGAGATAGTAATGCTATTTATCTAAGGAGTTTTCTATGATCGTTTGAAGTCCGCATAAATGGTGCACCGCAATTAACTTCAAACATGTTTTACCATGTTTTGGCATAATCGTATTTTGTGAGTTTTGGCTGATTTCAATGCAGTAAAAGTTATTGACGTGAAGCAGTTTTAGTACTGACTAAATGCATGCAGTGTTTGCAAGGAAATATCATACTCTCACGCTTGTTGTGTCAGTATACCAGTAGTGTGAAATTGTCGATCCTCACATAATGGTACCTGGACTCGGAATCATGAAATCCGTGCAATATTAATCCACCAGCATGCATGTGGGAGAACAGGACTTTATTCATATTTTAGATTTGCAGCCTTATCAGTATAGTGTTGTTCAAACTTACTAACATCAGTAACCTACAACGGAAATTCAACATTTACAAAGTTAAAATTCATCTAAGATTTGCTGATTAAATTTTATCGTCACTAGCAGGACGTAACATCGACAAAATTACCCATGCAAAACATTGTCATCGATGTTTCACGTTTATCACCTACCGCCATGGAATACACGTTGGTGTTCGAATAAAACTCAATTAGTGAAACGGTTGTTATGGGGGAATATATACTTCAGAATGCATACATCTGTCAAGCGAAACGGTTTTTATGGGGGAATATATACTTCAGACTGCATACACCTGTCAAGAGTCCTTACCTACAGTGGAGTGTTTGTTCAACGTCTAGAGAATCTCTTAAATTTTTTTGTCGATTGTATCATTGATATATCCTTAGTGTCCTTTCGGATAGGATTGTAGGAGCACAGCAGTGAATCCAGGTTTTAGCGATTTTCAATCCATTCTTGTCACGATTGTAAGGAATAATCTAAATTCACATTATGAGAAGCATCCGCTTTAACTCCTGAGGTACCAGATCGCTGTAACACCGATATGATTCGAGGAATCACATTTGATATTAGTTGTCGAGCGTCTTTAACTCCTGAGGTACCAGATCGCTGTGATAACGATATGATTTGAGGAATCACATTGGTACTAGTTGTCGAACGTCTTTAACTGGGTTGTATACTTGTGGGATATTTGCCACGTAATTTTAACTAATTAACGACTGAGCTTTAAAAACGCAAATTCAGGTAATTCAGGTAATTGTACATTACTGTTGAGCTTTATAATAATAATACGACTTTATTAGGTTTCTTCATCCTCGAACCCGTAGTAACGCAGATATGTCAGCTTTTCTTGTATTTCTTGGTAATCATATATCACTGTCAATTGTAAACTGTTTTAGTTGCTGTACCTTTACATCCGATGGTCGATTATTATGCTTAAGGTCTAATAATACAAGTATGTCAGCTTTACGCATAAAATGTTTGATACACATATTCCACGCTGCTGCACGGCTTATCTTAGTTGCATCCCAGTCGGATATATATATATATATATATATATATATATATATATATATATATATATATATATATATATATATATATATATTGTCTGGGAATAAAGAGTCGACCAAGTACAGTAATCTCATGAGTACATCAAATGCAAGAGTCATTCGTATGTCAAACAATACAACCCAATCTTTGCTTTAAATATTGGACGTCTACTCAGAAAGCATATGTCAATTTAGATAAATGATTAAGACCGTGCTGTGGAACATTCAAACAAATCGCTTAGATAACCTACCATTTATAGACTTTTTTGGCTGATGTTAACATGGCTATTATGCTGAGATGGAGAATCCCCTGTTTGATAAATAGCTACGTAGTTGACCCCCTCAGCAAGAATATATATATATATATATATATATATATATATACACGCATATATATATATATATATATATATATATATATATATATATATATATATATATGTATATATATATATATTTATATATATGTATATATATATATATATATATATATATATATATATATATATATATATATATATATATATATGTGTGTGTGTGTGTGTGTGTGTGTGTGTGTGTGTGTGTGTGTTGAACTATGACTTTAAAACTGATAGGAAATATCTATATTAAAACCAAAATGCAATAACACATAAATAAATTATAAAGAATTGCATTTATAAGTGTTTAATGATCTGTTGTTTGTTTTTGAGTTTACTGTGGTATAAACAGTTAATTGCCGACTGACTCAGTTGTGTGAACCGGCAACTAACAATTAATACCGCGATAAAATCAGCCGTGTGTATCGGCAACTGACAATTAATACCACGATAAACTCAGCTGTGAAATTCGGCAACTGACAATGAATACCACGATAAAATCAGTTGAGTGTATCAGCAACTGACAATTAATACCACGATAAACTCAGCGGTGTGAATCGGCGATTGACAATTTATACCACGATAAACTCAGCTGTGTGAATCGGCGACTGATAATTTATACCATGATAAACTCACAAACATAATTAAACTCTTAAATAATGCATACTTTCCTATGCAATTGTCCTTATTTGTGGATTTAATATTCTACAAAGATGATTATAATAAATGTGCAAACCAGTTGATAAATTTGTGGGTGAATTTTAAAATGTTATGAAATTAACTCGGTAATTATTATTGTTTTCACACAATCAATCACTCTTAGTTCTACATCTGCTTTTCCATTAAATTAAAATCAGTAAAATTCTTATGTAAAAACATACCGATAAATGGTGGCCTGGAACAGTTTCATGCAACGTCAGGGCTGGCATAGTGTAAGTTGGACTTCAATATAAAAAAAGACAAATTACGTTAATCATTCTCACCGTGTAAAATTTCCCTTTTTTATGGAGACATTTCTGCTTTTCTGGCTTGTGGTGAAGAGTAATGTCCCTTGAAATGAATCCTCATGGAAAGAAATAGAGTTAAACAATCCACGAAACCATAATAAAAGAAGCACGAAAATCAAATTGCTTCAATTGTTTATAATGCAAATTAGTGAACAAATGAAAGATCGCAGTGAATTTCTCCTTGCAACAATATTTCATATATTCTTGTATAATTTAAATAAAGATTGAAGCTTACTCGTCAAAATTGTGCAGATAATATCGTTACTGTATCACTTCAAGTTCCTCGGATTTGTTTGTTTGCCCAAAAAATATGAATATAAGACTTTATTGTAATGGGGTGATTGATACCTTCCAAATTTGTTTTTCATGTTGTGATAAATATTTGCTTTAATCAAACGTAAACTTGTTCAAATACGATAACAGACTGAGCAGTGTTAACACGTTAAATCTGTCAGAATAGATCAAAATTACAACAGCCTTTTCTATAAGTGCTGCATGACACTGCTAAAGGAGGACACTTCTATGTTCAGATTAACACTGCTAAAGGAGGACACTTTTATGTTCAAATTAACACTGCTAAAGGAGGACACTTTTATGTTCAAATTAACACTGCTAAAGGAGGACACTTCTATGTCCAAATTAACACTGCTAAAGGAGGACACTTTTATGTCCAAATAAACACTGTATTGATTTAAAGTACTCGAATCATCTTCTCTAGCATTTCACTCATGTTACAAGTATATGGATGAAAACCTTGAAGGTACAAAAAATTCTATATTGTCATTGTAAGCGACTACATTAGTATTTGTAACTGTTTTCCAGTTTACAAGCAATGCATTATAAATATACGTATATATATATATATATATATATATATATATATATATATATATATATATATATATATATATATATATATATATATATATATATATATATATATATATATATATATATATATATATATATATATATATATATTTATAAAGAATACAAATCATATGGCATATAACAGTCCTTTCAAATGCTCTGGATCCAGCAAGGGATGACCTGTGTCAGGGATTGAATAAGATAAATGCAATAAACTGACAAGCAACAGTGCAAAAACTAGTATCACTCTAGCCTGAGCGCTTTCGACTCTCAATGAGTCTTTATCAAAGGCAAATACAGAACATAGACAAGACAGACAATTAAAATACACAAACCGTGTTTACAGAACTTTACATGCCTGTTTCTACAGGAATTAAGCCTTGAAATTGATTATTTTACAACAAGTTGCGGATGCTGTAAAATGTGAAATCGATGAGCCAAAGCGACACATATGTTTTTGTATATATATATATATATATATATATATATATATATATATATATATATATATATATATAGAGAGAGAGAGAGAGAGAGAGAGAGAGAGAGAGAGAGGGAGAGAGAGAGAGAGAGAGAAAGAGATTATGAGCATAAACGATGTCATTTGCAAATATAATGGGATATTGATGGTGACATGATGGTATATTGTCAACCTATTCTTGCATCATTCATAGGAGGAAACTCATATCCAAAATTAAACAGCCCGTATAAGTGTTCCGGGGAATATTAGAGACATGAATAGGACACATTTCGTAAATATGTATTGTTGTTCAAATTTTGAAACCTAAAACCAACTAATTTAGCTGCCACAAAAGATTCATATAATTAATAGTGTATTGATATGAATGTAGATTATTAATTAGATACAGTAATTAAATCTTACTTATCTACTGGCCTCGAGCCATCCGCTGAACCGGCTATGTACTCACCACCAATACCGTCCGACGCTGTATTCTTGACACTGCAATCAGGTATTTTAATGTTTTATTGAACATTATCAAAGAATATAGTGCATCTGCACCTGAAATACTATGAGTTGACAATTAATAATAATCATAATAATAAGACTTAAATGGCGTCAATGGCTAAATTTCTGTGAAATCTCTGTTCTGTGTACACGCTGCTCTATTTACAGCCCAGCCTCTCATAAAATTGCCGGTGAACCTTTGGTAAGAACTTTACCGTCCCGTAATCTTTGAAGGTATTTTAGATTAACATATGATTGGTGTTGATTGTCCCAGTGTGAAGGTCAGTACTGAGAAATACATGTAGAGAACACATAGTAAAATTAATTGTGTTGTATGTCCATATAACGAGAAAATGAAGCATGTAGTTTCATTCCGATTTTTGGAGTCATTCACACTTTTTTGTGTTTATTGTTTAAGTCTGCATACGTGTTTTATGTTGTACTTAGATATTTTTAGAGAAGAAAAAAATTATATCAACTGTTCTGAGGTGATAGAAAAAGCTTATTATTCGGGCCGTAGCTATTTCTGATACATTTGTTTGGATGATTGATGATCGTATCGAATAGTCAAACATAGTCTATCTCGCAGTGTCACGAGTAATTCTTGACAACGCCATTTTGACAACGTCGCGGTTCTTAGAGACCAGTTTATTTCCAATATTGAAACGATAAAAAAAACTTTCAATTCGTTTAAGACTTTGTTTTGAAAGCAGTAATACATACGTACACTACTGGTAAATTCGGAAACGTTTCGAAGAAGTCTGGAAGTTTTGGCATGATGCGGACCGTTATGATGTCCTGAAATCTTTTGAGAGTGGCTTCCTGAAAATGGAATATTTGTTTTCTACTTTTAATCAGTATATCATAAATGAAGGACACCAGAAAGCAAATAGGTGTACCATTTACGTTTGGGAACAGGCGTAGCATTCATACCTTTGTTTACAGGTGTAACATTGGTACCTGTGTGTATAGGCGAAACATCTATCCTATTGTAAGTGCAACATTTATACTCGTGTGTATTGGTACAACATTTATACCCGTGTGTATACGTGGTAAAGTTATACACGTGTGTATATGTGTTTCGCTTACACCTGTGTACAGGTGGTACTATTATGCATGTGTGTACGGGTATACTATTTATACCTCCATGTAAGTAGTACATAATCACATGACAGTTACAGCAAAGGTTTTTGCTTGTTCGAATTCGTGAGATTATTAGTTCAATAATAGAAATATACCCATACATACATACATACATGCATGCCTCCATCCATCCATCCGAACGACCGAACGTACATACATACATACATACATACATACATACATACATACATACATACATACATACATACATACATACATACATACATGATCGTAATTGTTTAATAATGTTTCAGATAGAAAAAATTGCCTTTAAAATTTAAACTGACTATGTTTAGGAAATTTCATTTTCGCAAGTACAGATTAATTTCAGACATTCGAGAAGTCTGTTGTGAAACATCAAGTATTTGTAATATCATTTAAAGTTGCTAAGTTTGTTTCAAAACCTACAAAGAAAGGATTAGACGTTAACAAAAATGTCGAATTGCCTGAGGTTGCCAGTCAGCATCACCTTTCTAAAGCGACGATTACGGATATTGACCATTTGGAGGGGACGAAATTATTGGATGATAGTGTTTTTGGTTCCAGTGGTAAGTATGCATCTTGTTTTGGTAGAACTTAAAAGAAAGCAGCTGCAAATAGTAACACAAATGCTGAGACAGGTAGAGCATACCCCGCGTCCATTTTTGCAAACAAATTCAGGTTTGATGTTCATAAAATTATTAAAATAAAACCTTCTTTTCAAGCACTTATAAACTCAAAAGCATTCTGGATTACATCATTGTGGTTTATCAGGAAATTCAAGACTATTTAAATTTGTTCGGAACTTTCTATATTTTTGGACACTTGTGACAGGACATTAACGATGTTTGGTAACTAAATTGACAATACTAAAAGTGTCTTTCAGATGTTTACTTTTTTCATGCAGGCATGATGATTTTAAATAAATTGATGGTTTCACTTTATTTCGGTTACAAATTGTAAGACTTAGAGTCAAAACAATATAATTATATATATATATATATATATATATATATATATATATATATATATATATATATATATATATATATATATCGACAAGCATGCATATGTACAGTCTTATGCGTTTAAATACATATAAGTGTGTATGTCTATATATGAACTTAGTTTTGTGTGACTGGAAATATAATTGTTCCATATTCTATTTGACATACCTGGTCCATGATAAGAAAACTAGAGTTCTTGTTTAGTGTTTTGTAGAAATCTTGCACGCTTCCATTGAATTGAAATCTCTGCATAACCTTTAATAATACAGCAATGTATTCAGTTATATTCAACCAAAAGACGAGAGAGAGAGAGAGAGAGAGAGAGAGAGAGAGAGAGAGACAGAGAGAGAGAGAGAGACAGAGAGAGAGAGAGAGAGAGAGAGAGAGAGAGAGAGAGAGAAAGAGAGAGAGGGAGAGAGAGAGGGGGGAGTATGGAGACATCGCATAACGATTACATGTAATGAAATATAACAAGTGTCATCATTTTAAACATATTCGTCTAATAAATAGTTTATATCAATAAAGTAATTAATTCAAAGAATTACGTATATAATTTTCAAAGTCATTCCGGCCAATATATTACGTAAACAATAATATTCATAAAAATAATTTACAAATCCAGAGAAAAATGCCGCATTTTAGTACAAGAGCTTGTGAGAAAGATCATAAGGTGGAAGAATGTTTTTTGGCTTTTTTTTTGTTCCACATATCTGTTGTAAAATATTGTCCAGTCAAAACACATAGGAAAATGTTTTATGTGTATACTAATAAATATGGATAAGGTATTGCTTTCTACCTTTAACATTTCTTTTTGGATGCGTTCTACTTCATCCAAACCTTTCTGATGGACTTCTTCTGGTGTGATGTTAAGGGATGTATGCCACCTTAGCGTATCTAAGTAATTTTGAGTCCCGTTCTCCCATCCGTGGATTCCCCAACTGTTCCTTGCACTTGGCATATATTCCTAAAATGGACGCCGACAGATGTAGACAACAGTAAATAGTTTTGACCTTTTACATGATCAGTAAATTAGAAAGAGGTGCCGGTACAATCGTTACAATGAACGGAGAGTATAATTTAAGATCCAAATCATGGTATTTGAAAGGAAAAGAGAGTATAACAATATTTCAGACGGAACTTTTATGACATTTTTTCTCTGCAATACAGTTTGATAGTATATTGTACGCGATCACTCAATAAACAAAAAAGCAACATGCGTTTCTAGAGATACTGTCTATAAAGAGGAAACATGCAACCCATAGGTGACAAATAGGAATGGAGATGTGAGCAACTGTGTCAAGTCAGTAAGTTAAAATTTTGTCCTTCTCTCGTATTTGGATACTAGTTGAAGTTTATAAACAGCATACATAGATGTATTCAACGCGAAAATGTGCGAACTTGAAACCTTGGATAGAATATGGAATGCCAGAATGGATGTTAACAAGAAACTACTTGGTAAAATGTTGATTTGTTGTTTTAAAAACCAGTCAAATTACCATCATCTCGATACTCACGTTTTGAATGAAAGACTTCACCTCTTTCAATTTCGTAATTAAGTTCCAATTCGCTGTCTTTATACGGGCTGTCATATTTTGCCTGTAACGAATGTTATGATTAATTCCATTGGAATATATAGTTATTAATTTCAAACATTTCGTCACAAATATGTGATTATTTCGATTCAAATCAAAAGAAATGAATGAGAGAAGGAAAAGAGTATTAAAAGTTCGCAAATATCTTATATCTTCAATGAACGTACATAGTCAATACATATAAATATGCATTTAATAGAGAACCAGACTGCTGGTGGATGAATCTAAAAAATATTACAGACATTTTTAGATGCATCCAGTGGCTAGAACATGGACTCAGTTTTGATGCATTAATAATTTCATAAGCTTCAACGTATGTAGTATATAAAATAATATTTCCTTCTACTTTAATATCGTCTTCGTGGTCTGATCCCAGAAGCAATATACAGTGGTATGAAACAATATTGTAACTTATTATGTTTTTAGATGACAAACAATGACATATAATAAACCTTTCTTACAGAGATGTGTTCAGTATGGTGGCTGCTTTGGTTGTCAAGAACGGTTCAATTAACGGAAATGATGATTCATTTGCCGTGAGATCGTCTATCATGCCTGGAATCCGATTCTGAATGAAAAGAATGTAACTATTTTCTAAGTTTCCTTTTCAAAATATGAAATCATCAAAATATAATACGGTGCAAGTATAGTACAGCTATATATCATTATACTGTACTATATTTATAAAAATATATATTTTATACTGTACTATATTTATAAAAAATATATTTTATACTGTACTATATTTATAAAAATATATATCATTATACTGTACTATATTTATAAAAAATATATATCATTATACTGTACTATATTTATAAAAAATATATTTTATACTGTACTATATTTATAAAAATATATATCATTATACTGTACTATATTTATAAAAAATATATTTTATACTGTACTATATTTATAAAAATATATATCATTATACTGTACTATATTTATAAAAAATATATTTTATACTGTACTATATTTATAAAAAATATATATCATTATACTGTACTATATTTATAAAAAATATATTTTATACTGTACTATATTTATAAAAATATATATCATTATACTGTACTATATTTATAAAAAATATATTTTATACTGTACTATATTTATAAAAATATATATCATTATACTGTACTATATTTATAAAAAATATATTTTATACTGTACTATATTTATAAAAATATATATCATTATACTGTACTATATTTATAAAAAATATATATCATTATACTGTACTATGTTTGTAAAAGTACATATCTTATACTGTACTATATTTATAAAAATATATATCATAATACTGTACTATATTTAGAAAAATATATATCTTACCGATAAATGGAACTACGAGGGAGATAAGTATACCTCCTTCTTACATATTTGATTTTCGACGTGTGCTAACAAAGAGGAAATAATTATTTCCTTATTATAATATCAGACTTGATATATAATTAATTATTTCTCGAAACATATTATCAACGAAACATGCATCGGTATCAACAATTGAAGTCGGTGACGTATATCAGAAATGTATTTTAAAAAAACAGAGGTCCGACTCCTGTCGGTATGTATGGTTAGTCATCACGAAATCTTTAGGTAACAAGAACGTCTCTTTGAAATTTGTATTTTTCATTTAATCCTAACAGCAGATACCATAGCAAACATTACACCACACACGTGACTAACATGCAATCTTAGAAAGACTCATATTAATACATACCACAGAGACGTTATTGAGAGTATGGTTATATTGAATAGCCAGTCTTGCGCTTTCCATCATTTCGTCATACTGAAAATAAGTATTAATGCAAATGTAGTACTTGAAATATTTATGGTGAGGGGTATTTCATGTATAACACCCATGCGTAATGAACGATTATTTTTCTCAAATTCTTCAACTAGAAATGATGTTCGAACTCTCAAAAGCAGCAGGTGAATCATGACACTTCCAAATAGAATATCACTCACTGAAAAATCCTTGTGATTTAGATCGTGTGCAAAAGCTGGAAAATTTGGCTTGATTGAAGAAAATGTTTAAATATAATTTATAGTTTAAGAGATATTGGTAGAGACTAGCAAATCCAGTATATGTGGCGCCGCTGTCTGATTGGATGCAGCTAAGAGAAACTGATCTAATCAAATTAATTTTTACCCAGGAAGATAGTTTGGAATGACCTGATTGGATGCAGGGAAGCAAAAATGATCCAATCAGAGTTATAGTTACCCAGCAAGATAGTTGGAAATGATCATAGCAGTCGCAGAAGGCGACGACCTATTTCTCGTTTAAAGTTCATGAATTTAAACCTCTCACACACGTTTTTCTTTCATTGAAAAGCATGTGAACACCATGAAAGGTAACATTGCTTTATATAGATGTTAGCTTTAGACTTGAAATTGTTAAAAACACTGTTTTGGATAGCTCCATGTACCAATACTGGATATATTAAATTGTGGATCAACGACGCTTGGCTAGCGAAAGTGTGGCCGTCATGTTACTGCGAAACGCGTAGTTGCTTGTTTTGTATTGAATCATACCATTTTAGGACAAATACGATTTGGATGATTGTGCAACAGCTAATTGAAGCCGATAAGGTTTCCAAAATACTAGGCCCATTTCAATAATCTATTCGTATATAAAGAAAACAAGGCTATATTAGGAACTTTTAAAACTTGTGCTGAAGTCTTTAGGATTGATGCATATACTTTTCATGCACATAATAGTAACCTAATGCAGACAAAATAAATCTTGTCCAGTGTTTTCAAGATAACATGCAGTTTTCTTAGAATCTAAATCAATCAGATCATTATATGTAGTTAAGGATTAATAATGTTGTTAATAATAAATAATGTTTCGTCCCTTGGCCTGTTTTTCTCGAAAATTATTAGGTAGAATCAAAAGAAAATTAACATATGTGTCCACGTTTTTATATAGTACAGAGATAATGAAAGATATTTATTACCACCACTGACATCCTCCCTCCTTCAATCCTAGTTTGTATCTGTTTCATTTCATCAGTCACTCGTTCGAAACTTGCACTAAAACTTTGGTGAGGGGATATAAATGCATATTGTTTAGGATTTCGTTGGGAATAGCAGCAGGGAGGATGGACAGACCGAAACTATTTCAAGCAAACCGAAACAATTTCAAGCAAACCGAAACCAATTCAGGCATACAAAAAAAAAAGAAATGGTTTCGGTTTGTCACGCTATTGAGACTCTGTCTCCAGACAGACCCGTTGTGTCTTGCCACTTCCAGATGGTCTGATTATAATCATGCGAAAAGAATTCGGTAGCGCTGCATGATGCTTAACTGGTCCTCGTGTTTTAGTCGCCGAAAAATCAATTACATTCATGTTATTATAAATGACTTATGGATCTATATTGTGTGAAATGTAAGAAGCGTACTAGGACAAACGACTTCACGACGATTACAACTAAAATAACAGATCAGCACTTGCTGATAAGCGTGTATGGTACAATATTTTTAGATTTGTTTCTATGAAATCTGGAGATATTTTTTAATAAAAACGAGTAGGTGATATTGCAGCGAGGTTAGTAAAACTCTCAGGAACACTGTGGGCAAAATATCCAGGAGAAAAACATCTTCCAGGAAGGATATAGTTATTGTGGACCCGGGAGCAGACTTGACATCAGACACGATGATCAAAACCAACCCCGACCCGGTGAATATCCAATAAACACTATTGATAAGGCGTTTCATGCTCATGACGTTGCTTATAAAAGCAGCAATCTGCAACACAGACATATCGCAGATATGAAATCGATTCATGCGTTGAATTCTATCATTGATAAATCCTTCAAAGAAAAGTTGGCTTCATGGTTGGTAAAATCGGCGATGAAAAGTAAATTGATGTTGGGTGCTGGTAATTAATAACAACATGGAATCTATTTATTATTCTCCAAAAGGATATTGAAGGGGTAAATCAGCAGTCAGCAAACTCGCTAGCGCCGCAAAGGTGAAAAATACTACAGCAGCGGATTGGTTATCCAAACAGGCGATATGGCAAATTTATCTACCACCGCCTAAACAAATTAACTTCTCGCATTTTGATGTCAGCGCACCCAATGAGATTCATCAGGCTGATATATTATTTCTGCCGCATGACGATGTTTACAAGTATGCGCCAACCGTAGTTGATGTTGCGAGTCGATACAAACAAGCAGAGCCATTAAAAACAAAATCATCAACTGAAGTTGCTTCTGCGTTTGAAAGGATTTATCATAGTGGTCCTCTGCATTGGCCAAATCTATTATAAGTTGAACCTGGCAGGGAATTTCAGGGTGTAGTTTATCAACAATGAAGCTTCATAATGTCGCCATCAGACGAGGACATACTGCACTACATCGCGATCAGGCAATTGTTGAAATATTTTATCGGACACTTGCTGAGCGGTTATGTGGATATCAATACGCGAAGGAATTTATTCAGGATAAACGATCTCGTAAATGGGTCAAGAGATTACCAGGCGTAATTACCGCGCTGAATAATAAGATTACTCGAACAATTAATATGAAACGTAACAACGCGATTAGAAAAAAGTATATACCTGTAAAACCGCAAAATGATTTTTCAAAACAACCAATACACGGCAATGTCACTGTGAGATATTTATATGAACCAGGAGAGCTTTAAGGTGGTAAAAAAGAGCTACTGATCCTATTCGGAGTGTTACTGCACATAAAATATCTAGTATAACGAGATCTACGGGTAGACTGCCAGTCTATAGGTTGGATTCAACTGCTCCTCAGCGTGGATTTACTCGTGAACAACTACAAGTGATACCCTAGGATACTCAATTACCGCCGCGTGGTCTTAACTAGTTTTGGTTTTGTCCTGTGTTTATAACCAGAGAGTTTGTTTCTGATTATATAATCGCTGACAATATCACTTATTGTAGTGTCATTATCATCTAAAACAACTCTTCGAAGTTGATTTATTCTTCGTACTCTGGACTCCGCAAGATAAACTAAATTCGACCACTCGATGCGATTATCTATGATCCAAACAATTGTATCGGATATAGTCAACCCCTGCGAAGAATGTATCGTGCTGCGTATCCTAGTTTCCACGTAGATTTATCAGCACGCAATGCATCTTCGACGACACTGATATCAACTAACACAATATCATTTAACACTAGAATCAGTTTTTCTGTCAGGCCTGGAATATCAACATCGATATTTTGTCTTCGTGTATCCGTAGGCCCATAACACAGCGGCACTGGAAGTGTTCAAAAAATTTATTTTGTGTGTGTTAAATAACATCATCTGAAGTGTATCTCTGACTATCTTTCTACTTGCCACTATCAAATCATTTGGTCTCCACGCTTCCCAAAAATCATTTAATGGGTTTTCGGAAATTATTTCACGTGCTATTTCACACTGGATTTTATCCGGTTTTAATCTGATTAGTTTTTTGAACTCGCTTAATTCATTATGAAGTGCTCTATGATCGGTATTAATTTCTTTATGATAGTCTACAAAAATTCTTTAGCCAATTATGTGGAGACAATCCGACAAATGGTGGTGGTTGACCATGATCGCCACACATTATCACTTTTGTATTCGCTAGGAATAACCAATCAAGAAACCTTTGTAATACATCTAACGACACTGTGCATATCTCATCCCAAATGATGATTTCAGGAATATATTTCTCGCCCGTTCGATCAGGAGTCCATTCGTCACCTTTCCATCGAAAGAAACTATGATAAGTGTAAGCATTAATTCTTCGTTGTTTCATCTCTCTTGCAAGCCTATCTGTTGGTGTTAACACAATCATATTTGATTTCCCTCGAAATAATTCAATTGCACGAGTCGTCTTCCCTGACCCACCACAGCCGTTTAAGTAACTGGTTTTATATCTACATATTGGATCGGAACAGGACTGTGCATTAGATAGTTCTGATATCTGATTATTTTTCAAGTAATTGTTTTCAATTGTAACATCTGCTGATTTAGAATAATCACGCAGTATTTCCTTTTTAATTCTCCATGATCCCCAACTCTCGTCTGAATACGTGAATTCAGCCACTGCTTCTTTCTGTTTTATTTCTATATAAAATGAATCAGTGGTGTCAGGAAATCTATTTATCATCGAAAGTAAATTAATAGAAGCATAAGCCAGCATATACGACATTAGATGAACGTACTTAGTATTTTCTCCATCTGTGTAAGTAACAATTGTACTTAATTTGGTTCCATCGGACAAGAAAGCGTCTTTACAATCGACGTATATTCCCCTAGATGTTACATATGCGATTATAAAATCGTATTCAGCATCATCTATAATCAACCGGGAAGAATATCGTTTGTGGTCGTATTTTCCACCTTGTGTGAACTTACTAATTATTCTACTACTGAGATCTTTTGCGTGTTTATTTCTAACTTCTAAGATTTCTTTGGACCATTTCACGATATATTCTTCGTCGAGATGGGGGAATTGTTTTTTTGTTTTCGGTGATTATACTATGTAGACTATCGGGTTGTGGTAACCAGACTTCATTTTGTTTCCGATATTATATAATTGCTTCACTGCCATCAGCGCTATCAGCATTTTAGAATCAATCATATTCCGTAATAACACTATTGGCCAATGTTCCCTCTAAGCTGCGCGTACGCACCATTGGTGACGTACTATCCAATGGTGCGCAGCCAATAAACCAAGTATTAACCAAATCCAAGCGGGGTAAAGGGTTTCAACAGCTTTTATCTAAGCCCAACTGATACATAACATGAAAAACAAAAAAGTCCGTTTTTCATCAAAAGTCATGCTGAAAAAAATGGTGGGAACCGGTTTTAAAGTATGGTGACGTACTATCCAATGGTGCGCAGCCAATAAACCAAGTATTAACCAAATCCAAGCGGGGTAAAGGGTTTCAACAGCTTTTATCTAAGCCCAACTGATCCATAACATGAAAAACAAAAAAGTCCGTTTTTCATTAAAAGTCATGCTGAAAAAAATGGTGGCAACCGGTTTTAAAGTATGGTGACGTACTATCCAATGGTGCGCAGCCAATAAACCAAGTATTAACCAAATCCAAGCGGGGTAAAGGGTTTCAACAGCTTTTATCTAAGCCCAACTGATCCATAACATGAAAAACAAAAAAGTCCGTTTTTCATCAAAAGTCATGCTGAAAAAAATGGTGGGAACCGGTTTTAAAGTATGGTGACGTACTATCCAATGGTGCGCAGCCAATAAACCAAGTATTAACCAAATCCATGCGGGGTAAAGGGTTTCAACAGCTTTTATCTAAGCCCAACTGATCCATAACATGAAAAACAAAAAAGTCCGTTTTTCATCAAAAGTCATGCTGAAAAAAATGGTGGGAACCGGTTTTAAAGTATGGTGACGTACTATCCAATGGTGCGCAGCCAATAAACCAAGTATTAACCAAATCCAAGCTGGGTAAAGGGTTTCAACAGCTTTTATCTAAGCCCAACTGATCCATAACATGAAAAACATAAAAGTCCGTTTTTCATCAAAAGTCATGCTGAAAAAAATGGTGGGAACCAGTTTTAAAGTATGGTGACGTACTATCCAATGGTGCGCAGCCAATAAACCAAGTATTAACCAAATCCAAGCGGGGTAAAGGGTTTCGACAGCTTTTATCTAAGCCCAACTGATCCATAACATGAAAAACAAAAAAGTCCGTTTTTCATCAAAAGTCATGCTGAAAAAAATGGTGGGAACCGGTTTTAAAGTATGGTGACGTACTATCCAATGGTGCGCAGCCAATAAACCAAGTATTAACCAAATCCAAGCGGGGTAAAGGGTTTCAACAGCTTTTATCTAAGCCCAACTGATCCATAACATGAAAAACAAAAAAGTCCGTTTTTCATCAAAAGTCATGCTGAAAAAAATGGTGGGAACCGGTTTTAAAGTATGGTGACGTACTATCCAATGGTGCGCAGCCAATAAACCAAGTATTAACCAAATCCAAGCGGGGTAAAGGGTTTCAACAGCTTTTATCTAAGCCCAACTGATCCATAACATGAAAAACAAAAAAGTCCGTTTTTCATCAAAAGTCATGCTGAAAAAAATGGTGGGAACCGGTTTTAAAGTATGGTGACGTACTATCCAATGGTGCGCAGCCAATAAACCAAGTATTAACCAAATCCAAGCGGGGTAAAGGGTTTCAACAGCTTTTATCTAAGCCCAACTGATCCATAACATGAAAAACAAAAAAGTCCGTTTTTCATCAAAAGTCATGCTGAAAAAAATGGTGGGAACCGGTTTTAAAGTATGGTGACGTACTATCCAATGGTGCGCAGCCAATAAACCAAGTATTAACCAAATCCAAGCGGGGTAAAGGGTTTCAACAGCTTTTATCTAAGCCCAACTGATCCATAACATGAAAAACAAAAAAGTCCGTTTTTCATCAAAAGTCATGCTGAAAAAAATGGTGGGAACCGGTTTTAAAGTATGGTGACGTACTATCCAATGGTGCGCAGCCAATAAACCAAGTATTAACCAAATCCAAGCGGGGTAAAGGGTTTCAACAGCTTTTATCTAAGCCCAACTGATCCATAACATGAAAAACAAAAAAGTCCGTTTTTCATCAAAAGTCATGCTGAAAAAAATGGTGGGAACCGGTTTTAAAGTATGGTGACGTACTATCCAATGGTGCGCAGCCAATAAACCAAGTATTAACCAAATCCAAGCGGGGTAAAGGGTTTCAACAGCTTTTATCTAAGCCCAACTGATCCATAACATGAAAAACAAAAAAGTCCGTTTTTCATCAAAAGTCATGCTGAAAAAACTGGTGGGAACCGGTTTTAAAGTATGGTGACGTACTATCCAATGGTGCGCAGCCAATAAAGCAAGTATTAACTAAATCCAAGCGGGGTAAAGGGTTTCAACAGCTTTTATCTAAGCCCAACTGATCCATAACATGAAAAACAAAAAAGTCCGTTTTTCATCAAAAGTCATGCTGAAAAAAAATGGTGGGAACCGGTTTTAAAGTATAGTGACGTACTATCCAATGGTGCGCAGCCAACAAACCAAGTATTAACCAAATCCAAGCGGGGTAAAGGGTTTCAACAGCTTTTATCTAAGCCCAACTGATCCATAACATGAAAAACAAAAAAGTCCGTTTTTCATCAAAAGTCATGCTGAAAAAAATGGTGGGAACCGGTTTTAAAGTATGGTGACGTACTATCCAATGGTGCGCAGCCAATAAACCAAGTATTAACCAAATCCAAGCGGGGTAAAGGGTTTCAACAGCTTTTATCTAAGCCCAACTGATCCATAACATGAAAAACAAAAAAGTCCGTTTTTCATCAAAAGTCATGCTGAAAAAAATGGTGGGAACCTGTTTTAAAGTATGGTGACGTACTATCCAATGGTGCGCAGCCAATAAACCATGTATTAACCAAATCCAAGCGGGGTAAAGGGTTTCAACAGCTTTTATCTAAGCCCAACTGATCCATAACATGAAAAACAAAAAAGTCCGTTTTTCATCAAAAGTCATGCTGAAAAAAAGGGTGGGAACCGGTTTTAAAGTATGGTGACGTACTATCCAATGGTGCGCAGCCAATAAACCAAGTATTAACCAAATCCAAGCGGGGTAAAGGGTTTCAACAGCTTTTATCTAAGCCCAACTGATCCATAACATGAAAAACAAAAAAGTCCGTTTTTCATCAAAAGTCATGCTGAAAAAAATGGTGGGAACCGGTTTTAAAGTATGGTGACGTACTATCCAATGGTGCGCAGCCAATAAACCAAGTATTAACCAAATCCAAGCGGGGTAAAGGGTTTCAACAGCTTTTATCTAAGCCCAACTGATCCATAACATGAAAAACAAAAAAGTCCGTTTTTCATCAAAAGTCATGCTGAAAAAAATGGTGGGAACCGGTTTTAAAGTATGGTGACGTACTATCCAATGGTGCGCAGCCAATAAACCAAGTATTAACCAAATCCAAGCGGGGTAAAGGGTTTCAACAGCTTTTATCTAACCCCAACTGATCCATAACATGAAAAACAAAAAAGTCCGTTTTTCATCAAAAGTCATGCTGAAAAAAATGGTGGGAACCGGTTTTAAAGTATGGTGACGTACTATCCAATGGTGCGCAGCCAATAAACCAAGTATTAACCAAATCCAAGCGGGGTAAAGGGTTTCAACAGCTTTTATCTAAGCCCAACTGATCCATAACATGAAAAACAAAAAAGTCCGTTTTTCATCAAAAGTCATGCTGAAAAAAATGGTGGGAACCGGTTTTAAAGTATGGTGACGTACTATCCAATGGTGCGCAGCCAATAAACCAAGTATTAACCAAATCCAAGCGGGGTAAAGGGTTTCAACAGCTTTTATCTAAGCCCAACTGATCCATAACATGAAAAACAAAAAAGTCCGTTTTTCATCAAAAGTCATGCTGAAAAAAATGGTGGGAACCGGTTTTAAAGTATGGTGACGTACTATCCAATGGTGCGCAGCCAATAAACCAAGTATTAACCAAATCCAAGCGGGGTAAAGGGTTTCAACAGCTTTTATCTAAACCCAACTGATCCATAACATGAAAAACAAAAAAGTCAGTTTTTCATCAAAAGTCATGCTGAAAAAAATGGTGGGAACCGGTTTTAAAGTATGGTGACGTACTATCCAATGGTGCGCAGCCAACAAACCAAGTATTAACCAAATCCAAGCGGGGTAAAGGGTTTCAACAGCTTTTATCTAAGCCCAACTGATCCATAACATGAAAAACAAAAAAGTCCGTTTTTCATCAAAAGTCATGCTGAAAAAAATGGTGGGAACCGGTTTTAAAGTATGGTGACGTACTATCCAATGGTGCGCAGCCAATAAACCAAGTATTAACCAAATCCAAGCGGGGTAAAGGGTTTCAACAGCTTTTATCTAAGCCCAACTGATCCATAACATGAAAAACAAAAAAGTCCGTTTTTCATCAAAAGTCATGCTGAAAAAAATGGTGGGAACCTGTTTTAAAGTATGGTGACGTACTATCCAATGGTGCGCAGCCAATAAACCAAGTATTAACCAAATCCAAGCGGGGTAAAGGGTTTCAACAGCTTTTATCTAAGCCCAACTGATCCATAACATGAAAAACAAAAAAGTCCGTTTTTTATCAAAAGTCATGCTGAAAAAAATGGTGGGAACCGGTTTTAAAGTATGGTGACGTACTATCCAATGGTGCGCAGCCAATAAACCAAGTATTAACCAAATCCAAGCGGGGTAAAGGGTTTCAACAGCTTTTATCTAAGCCCAACTGATCCATAACATGAAAAACAAAAAAGTCCGTTTTTCATCAAAAGTCATGCTGAAAAAAATGGTGGGAACCGGTTTTAAAGTATGGTGACGTACTATCCAATGGTGCGCAGCCAATAAACCAAGTATTAACCAAATCCAAGCGGGGTAAAGGGTTTCAACAGCTTTTATCTAAGCCCAACTGATCCATAACATGAAAAACAAAAAAGTCCGTTTTTCATCAAAAGTCATGCTGAAAAAAATGGTGGGAACCGGTTTTAAAGTATGGTGACGTACTATCCAATGGTGCGCAGCCAATAAACCAAGTATTAACCAAATCCAAGCGGGGTAAAGGGTTTCAACAGCTTTTATCTAAGCCCAACTGATCCATAACATGAAAAACAAAAAAGTCCGTTTTTCATCAAAAGTCATGCTGAAAAAAATGGTGGGAACCGGTTTTAAAGTATGGTGACGTACTATCCAATGGTGCGCAGCCAATAAACCAAGTATTAACCAAATCCAAGCGGGGTAAAGGGTTTCAACAGCTTTTATCTAAGCCCAACTGATCCATAACATGAAAAACAAAAAAGTCCGTTTTTCATCAAAAGTCATGCTGAAAAAAATGGTGGGAACCGGTTTTAAAGTATGGTGACGTACTATCCAATGGTGCGCAGCCAATAAACCAAGTATTAACCAAATCCAAGCGGGGTAAAGGGTTTCAACAGCTTTTATCTAAGCCCAACTGATCCATAACATGAAAAACAAAAAAGTCCGTTTTTCATCAAAAGTCATGCTGAAAAAAATGGTGGGAACCGGTTTTAAAGTATGGTGACGTACTATCCAATGGTGCGCAGCCAATAAACCAAGTATTAACCAAATCCAAGCGGGGTAAAGGGTTTCAACAGCTTTTATCTAAGCCCAACTGATCCATAACATGAAAAACAAAAAAGTCCGTTTTTCATCAAAAGTCATGCTGAAAAAAATGGTGGGAACCGGTTTTAAAGTATGGTGACGTACTATCCAATGGTGCGCAGCCAATAAACCAAGTATTAACCAAATCCAAGCGGGGTAAAGGGTTTCAACAGCTTTTATCTAAGCCCAACTGATCCATAACATGAAAAACAAAAAAGTCCGTTTTTCATCAAAAGTCATGCTGAAAAAAATGGTGGGAACCGGTTTTAAAGTATGGTGACGTACTATCCAATGGTGCGCAGCCAATAAACCAAGTATTAACCAAATCCAAGCGGGGTAAAGGGTTTCAACAGCTTTTATCTAAGCCCAACTGATCCATAACATGAAAAACAAAAAAGTCCGTTTTTCATCAAAAGTCATGCTGAAAAAAATGGTGGGAACCGGTTTTAAAGTATGGTGACGTACTATCCAATGGTGCGCAGCCAATAAACCAAGTATTAACCAAATCCAAGCGGGGTAAAGGGTTTCAACAGCTTTTATCTAAGCCCAACTGATCCATAACATGAAAAACAAAAAAGTCCGTTTTTCATCAAAAGTCATGCTGAAAAAAATGGTGGGAACCGGTTTTAAAGTATGGTGACGTACTATCCAATGGTGCGCAGCCAATAAACCAAGTATTAACCAAATCCAAGCGGGGTAAAGGGTTTCAACAGCTTTTATCTAAGCCCAACTGATCCATAACATGAAAAACAAAAAAGTCCGTTTTTCATCAAAAGTCATGCTGAAAAAAATGGTGGGAACCGGTTTTAAAGTATGGTGACGTACTATCCAATGGTGCGCAGCCAATAAACCAAGTATTAACCAAATCCAAGCGGGGTAAAGGGTTTCAACAGCTTTTATCTAAGCCCAACTGATCCATAACATGAAAAACAAAAAAGTCCGTTTTTCATCAAAAGTCATGCTGAAAAAAATGGTGGGAACCGGTTTTAAAGTATGGTGACGTACTATCCAATGGTGCGCAGCCAATAAACCAAGTATTAACCAAATCCAAGCGGGGTAAAGGGTTTCAACAGCTTTTATCTAAGCCCAACTGATCCATAACATGAAAAACAAAAAAGTCCGTTTTTCATCAAAAGTCATGCTGAAAAAAATGGTGGGAACCGGTTTTAAAGTATGGTGACGTACTATCCAATGTGCGCAGCCAATAAACCAAGTATTAACCAAATCCAAGCGGGGTAAAGGGTTTCAACAGCTTTTATCTAAGCCCAACTGATCCATAACATGAAAAACAAAAAAGTCCGTTTTTCATCAAAAGTCATGCTGAAAAAAATGGTGGGAACCGGTTTTAAAGTATGGTGACGTACTATCCAATGGTGCGCAGCCAATAAACCAAGTATTAACCAAATCCAAGCGGGGTAAAGGGTTTCAACAGCTTTTATCTAAGCCCAACTGATCCATAACATGAAAAACAAAAAAGTCCGTTTTTCATCAAAAGTCATGCTGAAAAAAATGGTGGGAACCGGTTTTAAAGTATGGTGACGTACTATCCAATGGTGCGCAGCCAATAAACCAAGTATTAACCAAATCCAAGCGGGGTAAAGGGTTTCAACAGCTTTTATCTAAGCCCAACTGATCCATAACATGAAAAACAAAAAAGTCCGTTTTTCATCAAAAGTCATGCTGAAAAAAATGGTGGGAACCGGTTTTAAAGTATGGTGCACGTACTATCCAATGGTGCGCAGCCAATAAACCAAGTATTAACCAAATCCAAGCGGGGTAAAGGGTTTCAACAGCTTTTATCTAAGCCCAACTGATCCATAACATGAAAAACAAAAAAGTCCGTTTTTCATCAAAAGTCATGCTGAAAAAAATGGTGGGAACCGGTTTTAAAGTATGGTGACGTACTATCCAATGGTGCGCAGCCAATAAACCAAGTATTAACCAAATCCAAGCGGGGTAAAGGGTTTCAACAGCTTTTATCTAAGCCCAACTGATCCATAACATGAAAAACAAAAAAGTCCGTTTTTCATCAAAAGTCATGCTGAAAAAAATGGTGGGAACCGGTTTTAAAGTATGGTGACGTACTATCCAATGGTGCGCAGCCAATAAACCAAGTATTAACCAAATCCAAGCGGGGTAAAGGGTTTCAACAGCTTTTATCTAAGCCCAACTGATCCATAACATGAAAAACAAAAAAGTCCGTTTTTCATCAAAAGTCATGCTGAAAAAAATGGTGGGAACCGGTTTTAAAGTATGGTGACGTACTATCCAATGGTGCGCAGCCAATAAACCAAGTATTAACCAAATCCAAGCGGGGTAAAGGGTTTCAACAGCTTTTATCTAAGCCCAACTGATCCATAACATGAAAAACAAAAAAGTCCGTTTTTCATCAAAAGTCATGCTGAAAAAAATGGTGGGAACCGGTTTTAAAGTATGGTGACGTACTATCCAATGGTGCGCAGCCAATAAACCAAGTATTAACCAAATCCAAGCGGGGTAAAGGGTTTCAACAGCTTTTATCTAAGCCCAACTGATCCATAACATGAAAAACAAAAAAGTCCGTTTTTCATCAAAAGTCATGCTGAAAAAAATGGTGGGAACCGGTTTTAAAGTATGGTGACGTACTATCCAATGGTGCGCAGCCAATAAACCAAGTATTAACCAAATCCAAGCGGGGTAAAGGGTTTCAACAGCTTTTATCTAAGCCCAACTGATCCATAACATGAAAAACAAAAAAGTCCGTTTTTCATCAAAAGTCATGCTGAAAAAAATGGTGGGAACCGGTTTTAAAGTATGGTGACGTACTATCCAATGGTGCGCAGCCAATAAACCAAGTATTAACCAAATCCAAGCGGGGTAAAGGGTTTCAACAGCTTTTATCTAAGCCCAACTGATCCATAACATGAAAAACAAAAAAGTCCGTTTTTCATCAAAAGTCATGCTGAAAAAAATGGTGGGAACCGGTTTTAAAGTATGGTGACGTACTATCCAATGGTGCGCAGCCAATAAACCAAGTATTAACCAAATCCAAGCGGGGTAAAGGGTTTCAACAGCTTTTATCTAAGCCCAACTGATCCATAACATGAAAAACAAAAAAGTCCGTTTTTCATCAAAAGTCATGCTGAAAAAAATGGTGGGAACCGGTTTTAAAGTATGGTGACGTACTATCCAATGGTGCGCAGCCAATAAACCAAGTATTAACCAAATCCAAGCGGGGTAAAGGGTTTCAACAGCTTTTATCTAAGCCCAACTGATCCATAACATGAAAAACAAAAAAGTCCGTTTTTCATCAAAAGTCATGCTGAAAAAAATGGTGGGAACCGGTTTTAAAGTATGGTGACGTACTATCCAATGGTGCGCAGCCAATAAACCAAGTATTAACCAAATCCAAGCGGGGTAAAGGGTTTCAACAGCTTTTATCTAAGCCCAACTGATCCATAACATGAAAAACAAAAAAGTCCGTTTTTCATCAAAAGTCATGCTGAAAAAAATGGTGGGAACCGGTTTTAAAGTATGGTGACGTACTATCCAATGGTGCGCAGCCAATAAACCAAGTATTAACCAAATCCAAGCGGGGTAAAGGGTTTCAACAGCTTTTATCTAAGCCCAACTGATCCATAACATGAAAAACAAAAAAGTCCGTTTTTCATCAAAAGTCATGCTGAAAAAAATGGTGGGAACCGGTTTTAAAGTATGGTGACGTACTATCCAATGGTGCGCAGCCAATAAACCAAGTATTAACCAAATCCAAGCGGGGTAAAGGGTTTCAACAGCTTTTATCTAAGCCCAACTGATCCATAACATGAAAAACAAAAAAGTCCGTTTTTCATCAAAAGTCATGCTGAAAAAAATGGTGGGAACCGGTTTTAAAGTATGGTGACGTACTATCCAATGGTGCGCAGCCAATAAACCAAGTATTAACCAAATCCAAGCGGGGTAAAGGGTTTCAACAGCTTTTATCTAAGCCCAACTGATCCATAACATGAAAAACAAAAAAGTCCGTTTTTCATCAAAAGTCATGCTGAAAAAAATGGTGGGAACCGGTTTTAAAGTATGGTGACGTACTATCCAATGGTGCGCAGCCAATAAACCAAGTATTAACCAAATCCAAGCGGGGTAAAGGGTTTCAACAGCTTTTATCTAAGCCCAACTGATCCATAACATGAAAAACAAAAAAGTCCGTTTTTCATCAAAAGTCATGCTGAAAAAAATGGTGGGAACCGGTTTTAAAGTATGGTGACGTACTATCCAATGGTGCGCAGCCAATAAACCAAGTATTAACCAAATCCAAGCGGGGTAAAGGGTTTCAACAGCTTTTATCTAAGCCCAACTGATCCATAACATGAAAAACAAAAAAGTCCGTTTTTCATCAAAAGTCATGCTGAAAAAAATGGTGGGAACCGGTTTTAAAGTATGGTGACGTACTATCCAATGGTGCGCAGCCAATAAACCAAGTATTAACCAAATCCAAGCGGGGTAAAGGGTTTCAACAGCTTTTATCTAAGCCCAACTGATCCATAACATGAAAAACAAAAAAGTCCGTTTTTCATCAAAAGTCATGCTGAAAAAAATGGTGGGAACCGGTTTTAAAGTATGGTGACGTACTATCCAATGGTGCGCAGCCAATAAACCAAGTATTAACCAAATCCAAGCGGGGTAAAGGGTTTCAACAGCTTTTATCTAAGCCCAACTGATCCATAACATGAAAAACAAAAAAGTCCGTTTTTCATCAAAAGTCATGCTGAAAAAAATGGTGGGAACCGGTTTTAAAGTATGGTGACGTACTATCCAATGGTGCGCAGCCAATAAACCAAGTATTAACCAAATCCAAGCGGGGTAAAGGGTTTCAACAGCTTTTATCTAAGCCCAACTGATCCATAACATGAAAAACAAAAAAGTCCGTTTTTCATCAAAAGTCATGCTGAAAAAAATGGTGGGAACCGGTTTTAAAGTATGGTGACGTACTATCCAATGGTGCGCAGCCAATAAACCAAGTATTAACCAAATCCAAGCGGGGTAAAGGGTTTCAACAGCTTTTATCTAAGCCCAACTGATCCATAACATGAAAAACAAAAAAGTCCGTTTTTCATCAAAAGTCATGCTGAAAAAAATGGTGGGAACCGGTTTTAAAGTATGGTGACGTACTATCCAATGGTGCGCAGCCAATAAACCAAGTATTAACCAAATCCAAGCGGGGTAAAGGGTTTCAACAGCTTTTATCTAAGCCCAACTGATCCATAACATGAAAAACAAAAAAGTCCGTTTTTCATCAAAAGTCATGCTGAAAAAAATGGTGGGAACCGGTTTTAAAGTATGGTGACGTACTATCCAATGGTGCGCAGCCAATAAACCAAGTATTAACCAAATCCAAGCGGGGTAAAGGGTTTCAACAGCTTTTATCTAAGCCCAACTGATCCATAACATGAAAAACAAAAAAGTCCGTTTTTCATCAAAAGTCATGCTGAAAAAAATGGTGGGAACCGGTTTTAAAGTATGGTGACGTACTATCCAATGGTGCGCAGCCAATAAACCAAGTATTAACCAAATCCAAGCGGGGTAAAGGGTTTCAACAGCTTTTATCTAAGCCCAACTGATCCATAACATGAAAAACAAAAAAGTCCGTTTTTCATCAAAAGTCATGCTGAAAAAAATGGTGGGAACCGGTTTTAAAGTATGGTGACGTACTATCCAATGGTGCGCAGCCAATAAACCAAGTATTAACCAAATCCAAGCGGGGTAAAGGGTTTCAACAGCTTTTATCTAAGCCCAACTGATCCATAACATGAAAAACAAAAAAGTCCGTTTTTCATCAAAAGTCATGCTGAAAAAAATGGTGGGAACCGGTTTTAAAGTATGGTGACGTACTATCCAATGGTGCGCAGCCAATAAACCAAGTATTAACCAAATCCAAGCGGGGTAAAGGGTTTCAACAGCTTTTATCTAAGCCCAACTGATCCATAACATGAAAAACAAAAAAGTCCGTTTTTCATCAAAAGTCATGCTGAAAAAAATGGTGGGAACCGGTTTTAAAGTATGGTGACGTACTATCCAATGGTGCGCAGCCAATAAACCAAGTATTAACCAAATCCAAGCGGGGTAAAGGGTTTCAACAGCTTTTATCTAAGCCCAACTGATCCATAACATGAAAAACAAAAAAGTCCGTTTTTCATCAAAAGTCATGCTGAAAAAAATGGTGGGAACCGGTTTTAAAGTATGGTGACGTACTATCCAATGGTGCGCAGCCAATAAACCAAGTATTAACCAAATCCAAGCGGGGTAAAGGGTTTCAACAGCTTTTATCTAAGCCCAACTGATCCATAACATGAAAAACAAAAAAGTCCGTTTTTCATCAAAAGTCATGCTGAAAAAAATGGTGGGAACCGGTTTTAAAGTATGGTGACGTACTATCCAATGGTGCGCAGCCAATAAACCAAGTATTAACCAAATCCAAGCGGGGTAAAGGGTTTCAACAGCTTTTATCTAAGCCCAACTGATCCATAACATGAAAAACAAAAAAGTCCGTTTTTCATCAAAAGTCATGCTGAAAAAAATGGTGGGAACCGGTTTTAAAGTATGGTGACGTACTATCCAATGGTGCGCAGCCAATAAACCAAGTATTAACCAAATCCAAGCGGGGTAAAGGGTTTCAACAGCTTTTATCTAAGCCCAACTGATCCATAACATGAAAAACAAAAAAGTCCGTTTTTCATCAAAAGTCATGCTGAAAAAAATGGTGGGAACCGGTTTTAAAGTATGGTGACGTACTATCCAATGGTGCGCAGCCAATAAACCAAGTATTAACCAAATCCAAGCGGGGTAAAGGGTTTCAACAGCTTTTATCTAAGCCCAACTGATCCATAACATGAAAAACAAAAAAGTCCGTTTTTCATCAAAAGTCATGCTGAAAAAAATGGTGGGAACCGGTTTTAAAGTATGGTGACGTACTATCCAATGGTGCGCAGCCAATAAACCAAGTATTAACCAAATCCAAGCGGGGTAAAGGGTTTCAACAGCTTTTATCTAAGCCCAACTGATCCATAACATGAAAAACAAAAAAGTCCGTTTTTCATCAAAAGTCATGCTGAAAAAAATGGTGGGAACCGGTTTTAAAGTATGGTGACGTACTATCCAATGGTGCGCAGCCAATAAACCAAGTATTAACCAAATCCAAGCGGGGTAAAGGGTTTCAACAGCTTTTATCTAAGCCCAACTGATCCATAACATGAAAAACAAAAAAGTCCGTTTTTCATCAAAAGTCATGCTGAAAAAAATGGTGGGAACCGGTTTTAAAGTATGGTGACGTACTATCCAATGGTGCGCAGCCAATAAACCAAGTATTAACCAAATCCAAGCGGGGTAAAGGGTTTCAACAGCTTTTATCTAAGCCCAACTGATCCATAACATGAAAAACAAAAAAGTCCGTTTTTCATCAAAAGTCATGCTGAAAAAAATGGTGGGAACCGGTTTTAAAGTATGGTGACGTACTATCCAATGGTGCGCAGCCAATAAACCAAGTATTAACCAAATCCAAGCGGGGTAAAGGGTTTCAACAGCTTTTATCTAAGCCCAACTGATCCATAACATGAAAAACAAAAAAGTCCGTTTTTCATCAAAAGTCATGCTGAAAAAAATGGTGGGAACCGGTTTTAAAGTATGGTGACGTACTATCCAATGGTGCGCAGCCAATAAACCAAGTATTAACCAAATCCAAGCGGGGTAAAGGGTTTCAACAGCTTTTATCTAAGCCCAACTGATCCATAACATGAAAAACAAAAAAGTCCGTTTTTCATCAAAAGTCATGCTGAAAAAAATGGTGGGAACCGGTTTTAAAGTATGGTGACGTACTATCCAATGGTGCGCAGCCAATAAACCAAGTATTAACCAAATCCAAGCGGGGTAAAGGGTTTCAACAGCTTTTATCTAAGCCCAACTGATCCATAACATGAAAAACAAAAAAGTCCGTTTTTCATCAAAAGTCATGCTGAAAAAAATGGTGGGAACCGGTTTTAAAGTATGGTGACGTACTATCCAATGGTGCGCAGCCAATAAACCAAGTATTAACCAAATCCAAGCGGGGTAAAGGGTTTCAACAGCTTTTATCTAAGCCCAACTGATCCATAACATGAAAAACAAAAAAGTCCGTTTTTCATCAAAAGTCATGCTGAAAAAAATGGTGGGAACCGGTTTTAAAGTATGGTGACGTACTATCCAATGGTGCGCAGCCAATAAACCAAGTATTAACCAAATCCAAGCGGGGTAAAGGGTTTCAACAGCTTTTATCTAAGCCCAACTGATCCATAACATGAAAAACAAAAAAGTCCGTTTTTCATCAAAAGTCATGCTGAAAAAAATGGTGGGAACCGGTTTTAAAGTATGGTGACGTACTATCCAATGGTGCGCAGCCAATAAACCAAGTATTAACCAAATCCAAGCGGGGTAAAGGGTTTCAACAGCTTTTATCTAAGCCCAACTGATCCATAACATGAAAAACAAAAAAGTCCGTTTTTCATCAAAAGTCATGCTGAAAAAAATGGTGGGAACCGGTTTTAAAGTATGGTGACGTACTATCCAATGGTGCGCAGCCAATAAACCAAGTATTAACCAAATCCAAGCGGGGTAAAGGGTTTCAACAGCTTTTATCTAAGCCCAACTGATCCATAACATGAAAAACAAAAAAGTCCGTTTTTCATCAAAAGTCATGCTGAAAAAAATGGTGGGAACCGGTTTTAAAGTATGGTGACGTACTATCCAATGGTGCGCAGCCAATAAACCAAGTATTAACCAAATCCAAGCGGGGTAAAGGGTTTCAACAGCTTTTATCTAAGCCCAACTGATCCATAACATGAAAAACAAAAAAGTCCGTTTTTCATCAAAAGTCATGCTGAAAAAAATGGTGGGAACCGGTTTTAAAGTATGGTGACGTACTATCCAATGGTGCGCAGCCAATAAACCAAGTATTAACCAAATCCAAGCGGGGTAAAGGGTTTCAACAGCTTTTATCTAAGCCCAACTGATCCATAACATGAAAAACAAAAAAGTCCGTTTTTCATCAAAAGTCATGCTGAAAAAAATGGTGGGAACCGGTTTTAAAGTATGGTGACGTACTATCCAATGGTGCGCAGCCAATAAACCAAGTATTAACCAAATCCAAGCGGGGTAAAGGGTTTCAACAGCTTTTATCTAAGCCCAACTGATCCATAACATGAAAAACAAAAAAGTCCGTTTTTCATCAAAAGTCATGCTGAAAAAAATGGTGGGAACCGGTTTTAAAGTATGGTGACGTACTATCCAATGGTGCGCAGCCAATAAACCAAGTATTAACCAAATCCAAGCGGGGTAAAGGGTTTCAACAGCTTTTATCTAAGCCCAACTGATCCATAACATGAAAAACAAAAAAGTCCGTTTTTCATCAAAAGTCATGCTGAAAAAAATGGTGGGAACCGGTTTTAAAGTATGGTGACGTACTATCCAATGGTGCGCAGCCAATAAACCAAGTATTAACCAAATCCAAGCGGGGTAAAGGGTTTCAACAGCTTTTATCTAAGCCCAACTGATCCATAACATGAAAAACAAAAAAGTCCGTTTTTCATCAAAAGTCATGCTGAAAAAAATGGTGGGAACCGGTTTTAAAGTATGGTGACGTACTATCCAATGGTGCGCAGCCAATAAACCAAGTATTAACCAAATCCAAGCGGGGTAAAGGGTTTCAACAGCTTTTATCTAAGCCCAACTGATCCATAACATGAAAAACAAAAAAGTCCGTTTTTCATCAAAAGTCATGCTGAAAAAAATGGTGGGAACCGGTTTTAAAGTATGGTGACGTACTATCCAATGGTGCGCAGCCAATAAACCAAGTATTAACCAAATCCAAGCGGGGTAAAGGGTTTCAACAGCTTTTATCTAAGCCCAACTGATCCATAACATGAAAAACAAAAAAGTCCGTTTTTCATCAAAAGTCATGCTGAAAAAAATGGTGGGAACCGGTTTTAAAGTATGGTGACGTACTATCCAATGGTGCGCAGCCAATAAACCAAGTATTAACCAAATCCAAGCGGGGTAAAGGGTTTCAACAGCTTTTATCTAAGCCCAACTGATCCATAACATGAAAAACAAAAAAGTCCGTTTTTCATCAAAAGTCATGCTGAAAAAAATGGTGGGAACCGGTTTTAAAGTATGGTGACGTACTATCCAATGGTGCGCAGCCAATAAACCAAGTATTAACCAAATCCAAGCGGGGTAAAGGGTTTCAACAGCTTTTATCTAAGCCCAACTGATCCATAACATGAAAAACAAAAAAGTCCGTTTTTCATCAAAAGTCATGCTGAAAAAAATGGTGGGAACCGGTTTTAAAGTATGGTGACGTACTATCCAATGGTGCGCAGCCAATAAACCAAGTATTAACCAAATCCAAGCGGGGTAAAGGGTTTCAACAGCTTTTATCTAAGCCCAACTGATCCATAACATGAAAAACAAAAAAGTCCGTTTTTCATCAAAAGTCATGCTGAAAAAAATGGTGGGAACCGGTTTTAAAGTATGGTGACGTACTATCCAATGGTGCGCAGCCAATAAACCAAGTATTAACCAAATCCAAGCGGGGTAAAGGGTTTCAACAGCTTTTATCTAAGCCCAACTGATCCATAACATGAAAAACAAAAAAGTCCGTTTTTCATCAAAAGTCATGCTGAAAAAAATGGTGGGAACCGGTTTTAAAGTATGGTGACGTACTATCCAATGGTGCGCAGCCAATAAACCAAGTATTAACCAAATCCAAGCGGGGTAAAGGGTTTCAACAGCTTTTATCTAAGCCCAACTGATCCATAACATGAAAAACAAAAAAGTCCGTTTTTCATCAAAAGTCATGCTGAAAAAAATGGTGGGAACCGGTTTTAAAGTATGGTGACGTACTATCCAATGGTGCGCAGCCAATAAACCAAGTATTAACCAAATCCAAGCGGGGTAAAGGGTTTCAACAGCTTTTATCTAAGCCCAACTGATCCATAACATGAAAAACAAAAAAGTCCGTTTTTCATCAAAAGTCATGCTGAAAAAAATGGTGGGAACCGGTTTTAAAGTATGGTGACGTACTATCCAATGGTGCGCAGCCAATAAACCAAGTATTAACCAAATCCAAGCGGGGTAAAGGGTTTCAACAGCTTTTATCTAAGCCCAACTGATCCATAACATGAAAAACAAAAAAGTCCGTTTTTCATCAAAAGTCATGCTGAAAAAAATGGTGGGAACCGGTTTTAAAGTATGGTGACGTACTATCCAATGGTGCGCAGCCAATAAACCAAGTATTAACCAAATCCAAGCGGGGTAAAGGGTTTCAACAGCTTTTATCTAAGCCCAACTGATCCATAACATGAAAAACAAAAAAGTCCGTTTTTCATCAAAAGTCATGCTGAAAAAAATGGTGGGAACCGGTTTTAAAGTATGGTGACGTACTATCCAATGGTGCGCAGCCAATAAACCAAGTATTAACCAAATCCAAGCGGGGTAAAGGGTTTCAACAGCTTTTATCTAAGCCCAACTGATCCATAACATGAAAAACAAAAAAGTCCGTTTTTCATCAAAAGTCATGCTGAAAAAAATGGAGGGAACCGGTTTTAAAGTATGGTGACGTACTATCCAATGGTGCGCAGCCAATAAACCAAGTATTAACCAAATCCAAGCGGGGTAAAGGGTTTCAACAGCTTTTATCTAAGCCCAACTGATCCATAACATGAAAAACAAAAAAGTCCGTTTTTCATCAAAAGTCATGCTGAAAAAAATGGTGGGAACCGGTTTTAAAGTATGGTGACGTACTATCCAATGGTGCGCAGCCAATAAACCAAGTATTAACCAAATCCAAGCGGGGTAAAGGGTTTCAACAGCTTTTATCTAAGCCCAACTGATCCATAACATGAAAAACAAAAAAGTCCGTTTTTCATCAAAAGTCATGCTGAAAAAAATGGTGGGAACCGGTTTTAAAGTATGGTGACGTACTATCCAATGGTGCGCAGCCAATAAACCAAGTATTAACCAAATCCAAGCGGGGTAAAGGGTTTCAACAGCTTTTATCTAAGCCCAACTGATCCATAACATGAAAAACAAAAAAGTCCGTTTTTCATCAAAAGTCATGCTGAAAAAAATGGTGGGAACCGGTTTTAAAGTATGGTGACGTACTATCCAATGGTGCGCAGCCAATAAACCAAGTATTAACCAAATCCAAGCGGGGTAAAGGGTTTCAACAGCTTTTATCTAAGCCCAACTGATCCATAACATGAAAAACAAAAAAGTCCGTTTTTCATCAAAAGTCATGCTGAAAAAAATGGTGGGAACCGGTTTTAAAGTATGGTGACGTACTATCCAATGGTGCGCAGCCAATAAACCAAGTATTAACCAAATCCAAGCGGGGTAAAGGGTTTCAACAGCTTTTATCTAAGCCCAACTGATCCATAACATGAAAAACAAAAAAGTCCGTTTTTCATCAAAAGTCATGCTGAAAAAAATGGTGGGAACCGGTTTTAAAGTATGGTGACGTACTATCCAATGGTGCGCAGCCAATAAACCAAGTATTAACCAAATCCAAGCGGGGTAAAGGGTTTCAACAGCTTTTATCTAAGCCCAACTGATCCATAACATGAAAAACAAAAAAGTCCGTTTTTCATCAAAAGTCATGCTGAAAAAAATGGTGGGAACCGGTTTTAAAGTATGGTGACGTACTATCCAATGGTGCGCAGCCAATAAACCAAGTATTAACCAAATCCAAGCGGGGTAAAGGGTTTCAACAGCTTTTATCTAAGCCCAACTGATCCATAACATGAAAAACAAAAAAGTCCGTTTTTCATCAAAAGTCATGCTGAAAAAAATGGTGGGAACCGGTTTTAAAGTATGGTGACGTACTATCCAATGGTGCGCAGCCAATAAACCAAGTATTAACCAAATCCAAGCGGGGTAAAGGGTTTCAACAGCTTTTATCTAAGCCCAACTGATCCATAACATGAAAAACAAAAAAGTCCGTTTTTCATCAAAAGTCATGCTGAAAAAAATGGTGGGAACCGGTTTTAAAGTATGGTGACGTACTATCCAATGGTGCGCAGCCAATAAACCAAGTATTAACCAAATCCAAGCGGGGTAAAGGGTTTCAACAGCTTTTATCTAAGCCCAACTGATCCATAACATGAAAAACAAAAAAGTCCGTTTTTCATCAAAAGTCATGCTGAAAAAAATGGTGGGAACCGGTTTTAAAGTATGGTGACGTACTATCCAATGGTGCGCAGCCAATAAACCAAGTATTAACCAAATCCAAGCGGGGTAAAGGGTTTCAACAGCTTTTATCTAAGCCCAACTGATCCATAACATGAAAAACAAAAAAGTCCGTTTTTCATCAAAAGTCATGCTGAAAAAAATGGTGGGAACCGGTTTTAAAGTATGGTGACGTACTATCCAATGGTGCGCAGCCAATAAACCAAGTATTAACCAAATCCAAGCGGGGTAAAGGGTTTCAACAGCTTTTATCTAAGCCCAACTGATCCATAACATGAAAAACAAAAAAGTCCGTTTTTCATCAAAAGTCATGCTGAAAAAAATGGTGGGAACCGGTTTTAAAGTATGGTGACGTACTATCCAATGGTGCGCAGCCAATAAACCAAGTATTAACCAAATCCAAGCGGGGTAAAGGGTTTCAACAGCTTTTATCTAAGCCCAACTGATCCATAACATGAAAAACAAAAAAGTCCGTTTTTCATCAAAAGTCATGCTGAAAAAAATGGTGGGAACCGGTTTTAAAGTATGGTGACGTACTATCCAATGGTGCGCAGCCAATAAACCAAGTATTAACCAAATCCAAGCGGGGTAAAGGGTTTCAACAGCTTTTATCTAAGCCCAACTGATCCATAACATGAAAAACAAAAAAGTCCGTTTTTCATCAAAAGTCATGCTGAAAAAAATGGTGGGAACCGGTTTTAAAGTATGGTGACGTACTATCCAATGGTGCGCAGCCAATAAACCAAGTATTAACCAAATCCAAGCGGGGTAAAGGGTTTCAACAGCTTTTATCTAAGCCCAACTGATCCATAACATGAAAAACAAAAAAGTCCGTTTTTCATCAAAAGTCATGCTGAAAAAAATGGTGGGAACCGGTTTTAAAGTATGGTGACGTACTATCCAATGGTGCGCAGCCAATAAACCAAGTATTAACCAAATCCAAGCGGGGTAAAGGGTTTCAACAGCTTTTATCTAAGCCCAACTGATCCATAACATGAAAAACAAAAAAGTCCGTTTTTCATCAAAAGTCATGCTGAAAAAAATGGTGGGAACCGGTTTTAAAGTATGGTGACGTACTATCCAATGGTGCGCAGCCAATAAACCAAGTATTAACCAAATCCAAGCGGGGTAAAGGGTTTCAACAGCTTTTATCTAAGCCCAACTGATCCATAACATGAAAAACAAAAAAGTCCGTTTTTCATCAAAAGTCATGCTGAAAAAAATGGTGGGAACCGGTTTTAAAGTATGGTGACGTACTATCCAATGGTGCGCAGCCAATAAACCAAGTATTAACCAAATCCAAGCGGGGTAAAGGGTTTCAACAGCTTTTATCTAAGCCCAACTGATCCATAACATGAAAAACAAAAAAGTCCGTTTTTCATCAAAAGTCATGCTGAAAAAAATGGTGGGAACCGGTTTTAAAGTATGGTGACGTACTATCCAATGGTGCGCAGCCAATAAACCAAGTATTAACCAAATCCAAGCGGGGTAAAGGGTTTCAACAGCTTTTATCTAAGCCCAACTGATCCATAACATGAAAAACAAAAAAGTCCGTTTTTCATCAAAAGTCATGCTGAAAAAAATGGTGGGAACCGGTTTTAAAGTATGGTGACGTACTATCCAATGGTGCGCAGCCAATAAACCAAGTATTAACCAAATCCAAGCGGGGTAAAGGGTTTCAACAGCTTTTATCTAAGCCCAACTGATCCATAACATGAAAAACAAAAAAGTCCGTTTTTCATCAAAAGTCATGCTGAAAAAAATGGTGGGAACCGGTTTTAAAGTATGGTGACGTACTATCCAATGGTGCGCAGCCAATAAACCAAGTATTAACCAAATCCAAGCGGGGTAAAGGGTTTCAACAGCTTTTATCTAAGCCCAACTGATCCATAACATGAAAAACAAAAAAGTCCGTTTTTCATCAAAAGTCATGCTGAAAAAAATGGTGGGAACCGGTTTTAAAGTATGGTGACGTACTATCCAATGGTGCGCAGCCAATAAACCAAGTATTAACCAAATCCAAGCGGGGTAAAGGGTTTCAACAGCTTTTATCTAAGCCCAACTGATCCATAACATGAAAAACAAAAAAGTCCGTTTTTCATCAAAAGTCATGCTGAAAAAAATGGTGGGAACCGGTTTTAAAGTATGGTGACGTACTATCCAATGGTGCGCAGCCAATAAACCAAGTATTAACCAAATCCAAGCGGGGTAAAGGGTTTCAACAGCTTTTATCTAAGCCCAACTGATCCATAACATGAAAAACAAAAAAGTCCGTTTTTCATCAAAAGTCATGCTGAAAAAAATGGTGGGAACCGGTTTTAAAGTATGGTGACGTACTATCCAATGGTGCGCAGCCAATAAACCAAGTATTAACCAAATCCAAGCGGGGTAAAGGGTTTCAACAGCTTTTATCTAAGCCCAACTGATCCATAACATGAAAAACAAAAAAGTCCGTTTTTCATCAAAAGTCATGCTGAAAAAAATGGTGGGAACCGGTTTTAAAGTATGGTGACGTACTATCCAATGGTGCGCAGCCAATAAACCAAGTATTAACCAAATCCAAGCGGGGTAAAGGGTTTCAACAGCTTTTATCTAAGCCCAACTGATCCATAACATGAAAAACAAAAAAGTCCGTTTTTCATCAAAAGTCATGCTGAAAAAAATGGTGGGAACCGGTTTTAAAGTATGGTGACGTACTATCCAATGGTGCGCAGCCAATAAACCAAGTATTAACCAAATCCAAGCGGGGTAAAGGGTTTCAACAGCTTTTATCTAAGCCCAACTGATCCATAACATGAAAAACAAAAAAGTCCGTTTTTCATCAAAAGTCATGCTGAAAAAAATGGTGGGAACCGGTTTTAAAGTATGGTGACGTACTATCCAATGGTGCGCAGCCAATAAACCAAGTATTAACCAAATCCAAGCGGGGTAAAGGGTTTCAACAGCTTTTATCTAAGCCCAACTGATCCATAACATGAAAAACAAAAAAGTCCGTTTTTCATCAAAAGTCATGCTGAAAAAAATGGTGGGAACCGGTTTTAAAGTATGGTGACGTACTATCCAATGGTGCGCAGCCAATAAACCAAGTATTAACCAAATCCAAGCGGGGTAAAGGGTTTCAACAGCTTTTATCTAAGCCCAACTGATCCATAACATGAAAAACAAAAAAGTCCGTTTTTCATCAAAAGTCATGCTGAAAAAAATGGTGGGAACCGGTTTTAAAGTATGGTGACGTACTATCCAATGGTGCGCAGCCAATAAACCAAGTATTAACCAAATCCAAGCGGGGTAAAGGGTTTCAACAGCTTTTATCTAAGCCCAACTGATCCATAACATGAAAAACAAAAAAGTCCGTTTTTCATCAAAAGTCATGCTGAAAAAAATGGTGGGAACCGGTTTTAAAGTATGGTGACGTACTATCCAATGGTGCGCAGCCAATAAACCAAGTATTAACCAAATCCAAGCGGGGTAAAGGGTTTCAACAGCTTTTATCTAAGCCCAACTGATCCATAACATGAAAAACAAAAAAGTCCGTTTTTCATCAAAAGTCATGCTGAAAAAAATGGTGGGAACCGGTTTTAAAGTATGGTGACGTACTATCCAATGGTGCGCAGCCAATAAACCAAGTATTAACCAAATCCAAGCGGGGTAAAGGGTTTCAACAGCTTTTATCTAAGCCCAACTGATCCATAACATGAAAAACAAAAAAGTCCGTTTTTCATCAAAAGTCATGCTGAAAAAAATGGTGGGAACCGGTTTTAAAGTATGGTGACGTACTATCCAATGGTGCGCAGCCAATAAACCAAGTATTAACCAAATCCAAGCGGGGTAAAGGGTTTCAACAGCTTTTATCTAAGCCCAACTGATCCATAACATGAAAAACAAAAAAGTCCGTTTTTCATCAAAAGTCATGCTGAAAAAAATGGTGGGAACCGGTTTTAAAGTATGGTGACGTACTATCCAATGGTGCGCAGCCAATAAACCAAGTATTAACCAAATCCAAGCGGGGTAAAGGGTTTCAACAGCTTTTATCTAAGCCCAACTGATCCATAACATGAAAAACAAAAAAGTCCGTTTTTCATCAAAAGTCATGCTGAAAAAAATGGTGGGAACCGGTTTTAAAGTATGGTGACGTACTATCCAATGGTGCGCAGCCAATAAACCAAGTATTAACCAAATCCAAGCGGGGTAAAGGGTTTCAACAGCTTTTATCTAAGCCCAACTGATCCATAACATGAAAAACAAAAAAGTCCGTTTTTCATCAAAAGTCATGCTGAAAAAAATGGTGGGAACCGGTTTTAAAGTATGGTGACGTACTATCCAATGGTGCGCAGCCAATAAACCAAGTATTAACCAAATCCAAGCGGGGTAAAGGGTTTCAACAGCTTTTATCTAAGCCCAACTGATCCATAACATGAAAAACAAAAAAGTCCGTTTTTCATCAAAAGTCATGCTGAAAAAAATGGTGGGAACCGGTTTTAAAGTATGGTGACGTACTATCCAATGGTGCGCAGCCAATAAACCAAGTATTAACCAAATCCAAGCGGGGTAAAGGGTTTCAACAGCTTTTATCTAAGCCCAACTGATCCATAACATGAAAAACAAAAAAGTCCGTTTTTCATCAAAAGTCATGCTGAAAAAAATGGTGGGAACCGGTTTTAAAGTATGGTGACGTACTATCCAATGGTGCGCAGCCAATAAACCAAGTATTAACCAAATCCAAGCGGGGTAAAGGGTTTCAACAGCTTTTATCTAAGCCCAACTGATCCATAACATGAAAAACAAAAAAGTCCGTTTTTCATCAAAAGTCATGCTGAAAAAAATGGTGGGAACCGGTTTTAAAGTATGGTGACGTACTATCCAATGGTGCGCAGCCAATAAACCAAGTATTAACCAAATCCAAGCGGGGTAAAGGGTTTCAACAGCTTTTATCTAAGCCCAACTGATCCATAACATGAAAAACAAAAAAGTCCGTTTTTCATCAAAAGTCATGCTGAAAAAAATGGTGGGAACCGGTTTTAAAGTATGGTGACGTACTATCCAATGGTGCGCAGCCAATAAACCAAGTATTAACCAAATCCAAGCGGGGTAAAGGGTTTCAACAGCTTTTATCTAAGCCCAACTGATCCATAACATGAAAAACAAAAAAGTCCGTTTTTCATCAAAAGTCATGCTGAAAAAAATGGTGGGAACCGGTTTTAAAGTATGGTGACGTACTATCCAATGGTGCGCAGCCAATAAACCAAGTATTAACCAAATCCAAGCGGGGTAAAGGGTTTCAACAGCTTTTATCTAAGCCCAACTGATCCATAACATGAAAAACAAAAAAGTCCGTTTTTCATCAAAAGTCATGCTGAAAAAAATGGTGGGAACCGGTTTTAAAGTATGGTGACGTACTATCCAATGGTGCGCAGCCAATAAACCAAGTATTAACCAAATCCAAGCGGGGTAAAGGGTTTCAACAGCTTTTATCTAAGCCCAACTGATCCATAACATGAAAAACAAAAAAGTCCGTTTTTCATCAAAAGTCATGCTGAAAAAAATGGTGGGAACCGGTTTTAAAGTATGGTGACGTACTATCCAATGGTGCGCAGCCAATAAACCAAGTATTAACCAAATCCAAGCGGGGTAAAGGGTTTCAACAGCTTTTATCTAAGCCCAACTGATCCATAACATGAAAAACAAAAAAGTCCGTTTTTCATCAAAAGTCATGCTGAAAAAAATGGTGGGAACCGGTTTTAAAGTATGGTGACGTACTATCCAATGGTGCGCAGCCAATAAACCAAGTATTAACCAAATCCAAGCGGGGTAAAGGGTTTCAACAGCTTTTATCTAAGCCCAACTGATCCATAACATGAAAAACAAAAAAGTCCGTTTTTCATCAAAAGTCATGCTGAAAAAAATGGTGGGAACCGGTTTTAAAGTATGGTGACGTACTATCCAATGGTGCGCAGCCAATAAACCAAGTATTAACCAAATCCAAGCGGGGTAAAGGGTTTCAACAGCTTTTATCTAAGCCCAACTGATCCATAACATGAAAAACAAAAAAGTCCGTTTTTCATCAAAAGTCATGCTGAAAAAAATGGTGGGAACCGGTTTTAAAGTATGGTGACGTACTATCCAATGGTGCGCAGCCAATAAACCAAGTATTAACCAAATCCAAGCGGGGTAAAGGGTTTCAACAGCTTTTATCTAAGCCCAACTGATCCATAACATGAAAAACAAAAAAGTCCGTTTTTCATCAAAAGTCATGCTGAAAAAAATGGTGGGAACCGGTTTTAAAGTATGGTGACGTACTATCCAATGGTGCGCAGCCAATAAACCAAGTATTAACCAAATCCAAGCGGGGTAAAGGGTTTCAACAGCTTTTATCTAAGCCCAACTGATCCATAACATGAAAAACAAAAAAGTCCGTTTTTCATCAAAAGTCATGCTGAAAAAAATGGTGGGAACCGGTTTTAAAGTATGGTGACGTACTATCCAATGGTGCGCAGCCAATAAACCAAGTATTAACCAAATCCAAGCGGGGTAAAGGGTTTCAACAGCTTTTATCTAAGCCCAACTGATCCATAACATGAAAAACAAAAAAGTCCGTTTTTCATCAAAAGTCATGCTGAAAAAAATGGTGGGAACCGGTTTTAAAGTATGGTGACGTACTATCCAATGGTGCGCAGCCAATAAACCAAGTATTAACCAAATCCAAGCGGGGTAAAGGGTTTCAACAGCTTTTATCTAAGCCCAACTGATCCATAACATGAAAAACAAAAAAGTCCGTTTTTCATCAAAAGTCATGCTGAAAAAAATGGTGGGAACCGGTTTTAAAGTATGGTGACGTACTATCCAATGGTGCGCAGCCAATAAACCAAGTATTAACCAAATCCAAGCGGGGTAAAGGGTTTCAACAGCTTTTATCTAAGCCCAACTGATCCATAACATGAAAAACAAAAAAGTCCGTTTTTCATCAAAAGTCATGCTGAAAAAAATGGTGGGAACCGGTTTTAAAGTATGGTGACGTACTATCCAATGGTGCGCAGCCAATAAACCAAGTATTAACCAAATCCAAGCGGGGTAAAGGGTTTCAACAGCTTTTATCTAAGCCCAACTGATCCATAACATGAAAAACAAAAAAGTCCGTTTTTCATCAAAAGTCATGCTGAAAAAAATGGTGGGAACCGGTTTTAAAGTATGGTGACGTACTATCCAATGGTGCGCAGCCAATAAACCAAGTATTAACCAAATCCAAGCGGGGTAAAGGGTTTCAACAGCTTTTATCTAAGCCCAACTGATCCATAACATGAAAAACAAAAAAGTCCGTTTTTCATCAAAAGTCATGCTGAAAAAAATGGTGGGAACCGGTTTTAAAGTATGGTGACGTACTATCCAATGGTGCGCAGCCAATAAACCAAGTATTAACCAAATCCAAGCGGGGTAAAGGGTTTCAACAGCTTTTATCTAAGCCCAACTGATCCATAACATGAAAAACAAAAAAGTCCGTTTTTCATCAAAAGTCATGCTGAAAAAAATGGTGGGAACCGGTTTTAAAGTATGGTGACGTACTATCCAATGGTGCGCAGCCAATAAACCAAGTATTAACCAAATCCAAGCGGGGTAAAGGGTTTCAACAGCTTTTATCTAAGCCCAACTGATCCATAACATGAAAAACAAAAAAGTCCGTTTTTCATCAAAAGTCATGCTGAAAAAAATGGTGGGAACCGGTTTTAAAGTATGGTGACGTACTATCCAATGGTGCGCAGCCAATAAACCAAGTATTAACCAAATCCAAGCGGGGTAAAGGGTTTCAACAGCTTTTATCTAAGCCCAACTGATCCATAACATGAAAAACAAAAAAGTCCGTTTTTCATCAAAAGTCATGCTGAAAAAAATGGTGGGAACCGGTTTTAAAGTATGGTGACGTACTATCCAATGGTGCGCAGCCAATAAACCAAGTATTAACCAAATCCAAGCGGGGTAAAGGGTTTCAACAGCTTTTATCTAAGCCCAACTGATCCATAACATGAAAAACAAAAAAGTCCGTTTTTCATCAAAAGTCATGCTGAAAAAAATGGTGGGAACCGGTTTTAAAGTATGGTGACGTACTATCCAATGGTGCGCAGCCAATAAACCAAGTATTAACCAAATCCAAGCGGGGTAAAGGGTTTCAACAGCTTTTATCTAAGCCCAACTGATCCATAACATGAAAAACAAAAAAGTCCGTTTTTCATCAAAAGTCATGCTGAAAAAAATGGTGGGAACCGGTTTTAAAGTATGGTGACGTACTATCCAATGGTGCGCAGCCAATAAACCAAGTATTAACCAAATCCAAGCGGGGTAAAGGGTTTCAACAGCTTTTATCTAAGCCCAACTGATCCATAACATGAAAAACAAAAAAGTCCGTTTTTCATCAAAAGTCATGCTGAAAAAAATGGTGGGAACCGGTTTTAAAGTATGGTGACGTACTATCCAATGGTGCGCAGCCAATAAACCAAGTATTAACCAAATCCAAGCGGGGTAAAGGGTTTCAACAGCTTTTATCTAAGCCCAACTGATCCATAACATGAAAAACAAAAAAGTCCGTTTTTCATCAAAAGTCATGCTGAAAAAAATGGTGGGAACCGGTTTTAAAGTATGGTGACGTACTATCCAATGGTGCGCAGCCAATAAACCAAGTATTAACCAAATCCAAGCGGGGTAAAGGGTTTCAACAGCTTTTATCTAAGCCCAACTGATCCATAACATGAAAAACAAAAAAGTCCGTTTTTCATCAAAAGTCATGCTGAAAAAAATGGTGGGAACCGGTTTTAAAGTATGGTGACGTACTATCCAATGGTGCGCAGCCAATAAACCAAGTATTAACCAAATCCAAGCGGGGTAAAGGGTTTCAACAGCTTTTATCTAAGCCCAACTGATCCATAACATGAAAAACAAAAAAGTCCGTTTTTCATCAAAAGTCATGCTGAAAAAAATGGTGGGAACCGGTTTTAAAGTATGGTGACGTACTATCCAATGGTGCGCAGCCAATAAACCAAGTATTAACCAAATCCAAGCGGGGTAAAGGGTTTCAACAGCTTTTATCTAAGCCCAACTGATCCATAACATGAAAAACAAAAAAGTCCGTTTTTCATCAAAAGTCATGCTGAAAAAAATGGTGGGAACCGGTTTTAAAGTATGGTGACGTACTATCCAATGGTGCGCAGCCAATAAACCAAGTATTAACCAAATCCAAGCGGGGTAAAGGGTTTCAACAGCTTTTATCTAAGCCCAACTGATCCATAACATGAAAAACAAAAAAGTCCGTTTTTCATCAAAAGTCATGCTGAAAAAAATGGTGGGAACCGGTTTTAAAGTATGGTGACGTACTATCCAATGGTGCGCAGCCAATAAACCAAGTATTAACCAAATCCAAGCGGGGTAAAGGGTTTCAACAGCTTTTATCTAAGCCCAACTGATCCATAACATGAAAAACAAAAAAGTCCGTTTTTCATCAAAAGTCATGCTGAAAAAAATGGTGGGAACCGGTTTTAAAGTATGGTGACGTACTATCCAATGGTGCGCAGCCAATAAACCAAGTATTAACCAAATCCAAGCGGGGTAAAGGGTTTCAACAGCTTTTATCTAAGCCCAACTGATCCATAACATGAAAAACAAAAAAGTCCGTTTTTCATCAAAAGTCATGCTGAAAAAAATGGTGGGAACCGGTTTTAAAGTATGGTGACGTACTATCCAATGGTGCGCAGCCAATAAACCAAGTATTAACCAAATCCAAGCGGGGTAAAGGGTTTCAACAGCTTTTATCTAAGCCCAACTGATCCATAACATGAAAAACAAAAAAGTCCGTTTTTCATCAAAAGTCATGCTGAAAAAAATGGTGGGAACCGGTTTTAAAGTATGGTGACGTACTATCCAATGGTGCGCAGCCAATAAACCAAGTATTAACCAAATCCAAGCGGGGTAAAGGGTTTCAACAGCTTTTATCTAAGCCCAACTGATCCATAACATGAAAAACAAAAAAGTCCGTTTTTCATCAAAAGTCATGCTGAAAAAAATGGTGGGAACCGGTTTTAAAGTATGGTGACGTACTATCCAATGGTGCGCAGCCAATAAACCAAGTATTAACCAAATCCAAGCGGGGTAAAGGGTTTCAACAGCTTTTATCTAAGCCCAACTGATCCATAACATGAAAAACAAAAAAGTCCGTTTTTCATCAAAAGTCATGCTGAAAAAAATGGTGGGAACCGGTTTTAAAGTATGGTGACGTACTATCCAATGGTGCGCAGCCAATAAACCAAGTATTAACCAAATCCAAGCGGGGTAAAGGGTTTCAACAGCTTTTATCTAAGCCCAACTGATCCATAACATGAAAAACAAAAAAGTCCGTTTTTCATCAAAAGTCATGCTGAAAAAAATGGTGGGAACCGGTTTTAAAGTATGGTGACGTACTATCCAATGGTGCGCAGCCAATAAACCAAGTATTAACCAAATCCAAGCGGGGTAAAGGGTTTCAACAGCTTTTATCTAAGCCCAACTGATCCATAACATGAAAAACAAAAAAGTCCGTTTTTCATCAAAAGTCATGCTGAAAAAAATGGTGGGAACCGGTTTTAAAGTATGGTGACGTACTATCCAATGGTGCGCAGCCAATAAACCAAGTATTAACCAAATCCAAGCGGGGTAAAGGGTTTCAACAGCTTTTATCTAAGCCCAACTGATCCATAACATGAAAAACAAAAAAGTCCGTTTTTCATCAAAAGTCATGCTGAAAAAAATGGTGGGAACCGGTTTTAAAGTATGGTGACGTACTATCCAATGGTGCGCAGCCAATAAACCAAGTATTAACCAAATCCAAGCGGGGTAAAGGGTTTCAACAGCTTTTATCTAAGCCCAACTGATCCATAACATGAAAAACAAAAAAGTCCGTTTTTCATCAAAAGTCATGCTGAAAAAAATGGTGGGAACCGGTTTTAAAGTATGGTGACGTACTATCCAATGGTGCGCAGCCAATAAACCAAGTATTAACCAAATCCAAGCGGGGTAAAGGGTTTCAACAGCTTTTATCTAAGCCCAACTGATCCATAACATGAAAAACAAAAAAGTCCGTTTTTCATCAAAAGTCATGCTGAAAAAAATGGTGGGAACCGGTTTTAAAGTATGGTGACGTACTATCCAATGGTGCGCAGCCAATAAACCAAGTATTAACCAAATCCAAGCGGGGTAAAGGGTTTCAACAGCTTTTATCTAAGCCCAACTGATCCATAACATGAAAAACAAAAAAGTCCGTTTTTCATCAAAAGTCATGCTGAAAAAAATGGTGGGAACCGGTTTTAAAGTATGGTGACGTACTATCCAATGGTGCGCAGCCAATAAACCAAGTATTAACCAAATCCAAGCGGGGTAAAGGGTTTCAACAGCTTTTATCTAAGCCCAACTGATCCATAACATGAAAAACAAAAAAGTCCGTTTTTCATCAAAAGTCATGCTGAAAAAAATGGTGGGAACCGGTTTTAAAGTATGGTGACGTACTTCCAATGGTGCGCAGCCAATAAACCAAGTATTAACCAAATCCAAGCGGGGTAAAGGGTTTCAACAGCTTTTATCTAAGCCCAACTGATCCATAACATGAAAAACAAAAAAGTCCGTTTTTCATCAAAAGTCATGCTGAAAAAAATGGTGGGAACCGGTTTTAAAGTATGGTGACGTACTATCCAATGGTGCGCAGCCAATAAACCAAGTATTAACCAAATCCAAGCGGGGTAAAGGGTTTCAACAGCTTTTATCTAAGCCCAACTGATCCATAACATGAAAAACAAAAAAGTCCGTTTTTCATCAAAAGTCATGCTGAAAAAAATGGTGGGAACCGGTTTTAAAGTATGGTGACGTACTATCCAATGGTGCGCAGCCAATAAACCAAGTATTAACCAAATCCAAGCGGGGTAAAGGGTTTCAACAGCTTTTATCTAAGCCCAACTGATCCATAACATGAAAAACAAAAAAGTCCGTTTTTCATCAAAAGTCATGCTGAAAAAAATGGTGGGAACCGGTTTTAAAGTATGGTGACGTACTATCCAATGGTGCGCAGCCAATAAACCAAGTATTAACCAAATCCAAGCGGGGTAAAGGGTTTCAACAGCTTTTATCTAAGCCCAACTGATCCATAACATGAAAAACAAAAAAGTCCGTTTTTCATCAAAAGTCATGCTGAAAAAAATGGTGGGAACCGGTTTTAAAGTATGGTGACGTACTATCCAATGGTGCGCAGCCAATAAACCAAGTATTAACCAAATCCAAGCGGGGTAAAGGGTTTCAACAGCTTTTATCTAAGCCCAACTGATCCATAACATGAAAAACAAAAAAGTCCGTTTTTCATCAAAAGTCATGCTGAAAAAAATGGTGGGAACCGGTTTTAAAGTATGGTGACGTACTATCCAATGGTGCGCAGCCAATAAACCAAGTATTAACCAAATCCAAGCGGGGTAAAGGGTTTCAACAGCTTTTATCTAAGCCCAACTGATCCATAACATGAAAAACAAAAAAGTCCGTTTTTCATCAAAAGTCATGCTGAAAAAAATGGTGGGAACCGGTTTTAAAGTATGGTGACGTACTATCCAATGGTGCGCAGCCAATAAACCAAGTATTAACCAAATCCAAGCGGGGTAAAGGGTTTCAACAGCTTTTATCTAAGCCCAACTGATCCATAACATGAAAAACAAAAAAGTCCGTTTTTCATCAAAAGTCATGCTGAAAAAAATGGTGGGAACCGGTTTTAAAGTATGGTGACGTACTATCCAATGGTGCGCAGCCAATAAACCAAGTATTAACCAAATCCAAGCGGGGTAAAGGGTTTCAACAGCTTTTATCTAAGCCCAACTGATCCATAACATGAAAAACAAAAAAGTCCGTTTTTCATCAAAAGTCATGCTGAAAAAAATGGTGGGAACCGGTTTTAAAGTATGGTGACGTACTATCCAATGGTGCGCAGCCAATAAACCAAGTATTAACCAAATCCAAGCGGGGTAAAGGGTTTCAACAGCTTTTATCTAAGCCCAACTGATCCATAACATGAAAAACAAAAAAGTCCGTTTTTCATCAAAAGTCATGCTGAAAAAAATGGTGGGAACCGGTTTTAAAGTATGGTGACGTACTATCCAATGGTGCGCAGCCAATAAACCAAGTATTAACCAAATCCAAGCGGGGTAAAGGGTTTCAACAGCTTTTATCTAAGCCCAACTGATCCATAACATGAAAAACAAAAAAGTCCGTTTTTCATCAAAAGTCATGCTGAAAAAAATGGTGGGAACCGGTTTTAAAGTATGGTGACGTACTATCCAATGGTGCGCAGCCAATAAACCAAGTATTAACCAAATCCAAGCGGGGTAAAGGGTTTCAACAGCTTTTATCTAAGCCCAACTGATCCATAACATGAAAAACAAAAAAGTCCGTTTTTCATCAAAAGTCATGCTGAAAAAAATGGTGGGAACCGGTTTTAAAGTATGGTGACGTACTATCCAATGGTGCGCAGCCAATAAACCAAGTATTAACCAAATCCAAGCGGGGTAAAGGGTTTCAACAGCTTTTATCTAAGCCCAACTGATCCATAACATGAAAAACAAAAAAGTCCGTTTTTCATCAAAAGTCATGCTGAAAAAAATGGTGGGAACCGGTTTTAAAGTATGGTGACGTACTATCCAATGGTGCGCAGCCAATAAACCAAGTATTAACCAAATCCAAGCGGGGTAAAGGGTTTCAACAGCTTTTATCTAAGCCCAACTGATCCATAACATGAAAAACCAAAAAGTCCGTTTTTCATCAAAAGTCATGCTGAAAAAAATGGTGGGAACCGGTTTTAAAGTATGGTGACGTACTATCCAATGGTGCGCAGCCAATAAACCAAGTATTAACCAAATCCAAGCGGGGTAAAGGGTTTCAACAGCTTTTATCTAAGCCCAACTGATCCATAACATGAAAAACAAAAAAGTCCGTTTTTCATCAAAAGTCATGCTGAAAAAAATGGTGGGAACCGGTTTTAAAGTATGGTGACGTACTATCCAATGGTGCGCAGCCAATAAACCAAGTATTAACCAAATCCAAGCGGGGTAAAGGGTTTCAACAGCTTTTATCTAAGCCCAACTGATCCATAACATGAAAAACAAAAAAGTCCGTTTTTCATCAAAAGTCATGCTGAAAAAAATGGTGGGAACCGGTTTTAAAGTATGGTGACGTACTATCCAATGGTGCGCAGCCAATAAACCAAGTATTAACCAAATCCAAGCGGGGTAAAGGGTTTCAACAGCTTTTATCTAAGCCCAACTGATCCATAACATGAAAAACAAAAAAGTCCGTTTTTCATCAAAAGTCAAGCTGAAAAAAATGGTGGGAACCGGTTTTAAAGTATGGTGACGTACTATCCAATGGTGCGCAGCCAATAAACCAAGTATTAACCAAATCCAAGCGGGGTAAAGGGTTTCAACAGCTTTTATCTAAGCCCAACTGATCCATCACATGAAAAACAAAAAAGTCCGTTTTTCATCAAAAGTCATGCTGAAAAAAATGGTGGGAACCGGTTTTAAAGTATGGTGACGTACTATCCAATGGTGCTCAGCCAATAAACCAAGTATTAACCAAATCCAAGCGGGGTAAAGGGTTTCAACAGCTTTTATCTAAGCCCAACTGATCCATAACATGAAAAACAAAAAAGTCCGTTTTTCATCAAAAGTCATGCTGAAAAAAATGGTGGGAACCGGTTTTAAAGTATGGTGACGTACTATCCAATGGTGCGCAGCCAATAAACCAAGTATTAACCAAATCCAAGCGGGGTAAAGGGTTTCAACAGCTTTTATCTAAGCCCAACTGATCCATAACATGAAAAACAAAAAAGTCCGTTTTTCATCAAAAGTCATGCTGAAAAAAATGGTGGGAACCGGTTTTAAAGTATGGTGACGTACTATCCAATGGTGCGCAGCCAATAAACCAAGTATTAACCAAATCCAAGCGGGGTAAAGGGTTTCAACAGCTTTTATCTAAGCCCAACTGATCCATAACATGAAAAACAAAAAAGTCCGTTTTTCATCAAAAGTCATGCTGAAAAAAATGGTGGGAACCGGTTTTAAAGTATGGTGACGTACTATCCAATGGTGCGCAGCCAATAAACCAAGTATTAACCAAATCCAAGCGGGGTAAAGGGTTTCAACAGCTTTTATCTAAGCCCAACTGATCCATAACATGAAAAACAAAAAAGTCCGTTTTTCATCAAAAGTCATGCTGAAAAAAATGGTGGGAACCGGTTTTAAAGTATGGTGACGTACTATCCAATGGTGCGCAGCCAATAAACCAAGTATTAACCGAATCCAAGCGGGGTAAAGGGTTTCAACAGCTTTTATCTAAGCCCAACTGATCCATAACATGAAAAACAAAAAAGTCCGTTTTTCATCAAAAGTCATGCTGAAAAAAATGGTGGGAACCGGTTTTAAAGTATGGTGACGTACTATCCAATGGTGCGCAGCCAATAAACCAAGTATTAACCAAATCCAAGCGGGGTAAAGGGTTTCAACAGCTTTTATCTAAGCCCAACTGATCCATAACATGAAAAACAAAAAAGTCCGTTTTTCATCAAAAGTCATGCTGAAAAAAATGGTGGGAACCGGTTTTAAAGTATGGTGACGTACTATCCAATGGTGCGCAGCCAATAAACCAAGTATTAACCAAATGCAAGCGGGGTAAAGGGTTTCAACAGCTTTTATCTAAGCCCAACTGATCCATAACATGAAAAACAAAAAAGTCCGTTTTTCATCAAAAGTCATGCTGAAAAAAATGGTGGGAACCGGTTTTAAAGTATGGTGACGTACTATCCAATGGTGCGCAGCCAATAAACCAAGTATTAACCAAATCCAAGCGGGGTAAAGGGTTTCAACAGCTTTTATCTAAGCCCAACTGATCCATAACATGAAAAACAAAAAAGTCCGTTTTTCATCAAAAGTCATGCTGAAAAAAATGGTGGGAACCGGTTTTAAAGTATGGTGACGTACTATCCAATGGTGCGCAGCCAATAAACCAAGTATTAACCAAATCCAAGCGGGGTAAAGGGTTTCAACAGCTTTTATCTAAGCCCAACTGATCCATAAAATGAAAAACAAAAAAGTCCGTTTTTCATCAAAAGTCATGCTGAAAAAAATGGTGGGAACCGGTTTTAAAGTATGGTGACGTACTATCCAATGGTGCGCAGCCAATAAACCAAGTATTAACCAAATCCAAGCGGGGTAAAGGGTTTCAACAGCTTTTATCTAAGCCCAACTGATCCATAACATGAAAAACAAAAAAGTCCGTTTTTCATCAAAAGTCATGCTGAAAAAAATGGTGGGAACCGGTTTTAAAGTATGGTGACGTACTATCCAATGGTGCGCAGCCAATAAACCAAGTATTAACCAAATCCAAGCGGGGTAAAGGGTTTCAACAGCTTTTATCTAAGCCCAACTGATCCATAACATGAAAAACAAAAAAGTCCGTTTTTCATCAAAAGTCATGCTGAAAAAAATGGTGGGAACCGGTTTTAAAGTATGGTGACGTACTATCCAATGGTGCGCAGCCAATAAACCAAGTATTAACCAAATCCAAGCGGGGTAAAGGGTTTCAACAGCTTTTATCTAAGCCCAACTGATCCATAACATGAAAAACAAAAAAGTCCGTTTTTCATCAAAAGTCATGCTGAAAAAAATGGTGGGAACCGGTTTTAAAGTATGGTGACGTACTATCCAATGGTGCGCAGCCAATAAACCAAGTATTAACCAAATCCAAGCTGGGTAAAGGGTTTCAACAGCTTTTATCTAAACCCAACTGATCCATAACATGAAAAACAAAAAAGTCCGTTTTTCATCAAAAGTCATGCTGAAAAAAATGGTGGGAACCGGTTTTAAAGTATGGTGACGTACTATCCAATGGTGCGCAGCCAATAAACCAAGTATTAACCAAATCCAAGCGGGGTAAAGGGTTTCAACAGCTTTTATCTAAGCCCAACTGATCCATAACATGAAAAACAAAAAAGTCCGTTTTTCATCAAAAGTCATGCTGAAAAAAATGGTGGGAACCGGTTTTAAAGTATGGTGACGTACTATCCAATGGTGCGCAGCCAATAAACCAAGTATTAACCAAATCCAAGCGGGGTAAAGGGTTTCAACAGCTTTTATCTAAGTCCAACTGATCCATAACATGAAAAACAAAAAAGTCCGTTTTTCATCAAAAGTCATGCTGAAAAAAATGGTGGGAACCGGTTTTAAAGTATGGTGACGTACTATCCAATGGTGCGCAGCCAATAAACCAAGTATTAACCAAATCCAAGCGGGGTAAAGGGTTTCAACAGCTTTTATCTAAGCCCAACTGATCCATAAAATGAAAAACAAAAAAGTCCGTTTTTCATCAAAAGTCATGCTGAAAAAAATGGTGGGAACCGGTTTTAAAGTATGGTGACGTACTATCCAATGGTGCGCAGCCAATAAACCAAGTATTAACCAAATCCAAGCGGGGTAAAGGGTTTCAACAGCTTTTATCTAAGCCCAACTGATCCATAACATGAAAAACAAAAAAGTCCGTTTTTGATCAAAAGTAGCAGCAGAATGGGTGAACAGACCAGGTTTTCAAGCAAAAATAAGGCTTCTACGGAAACGAAATTATTTAAAAAAATGCAGAGTGTGTGAACAGACAAACTTTTTTAGGCGTCAATTTACTAAACTGAGGCTTCCCAAAATTGCTTATATAAGCCCCAATTTACTAAACTGAGGCTTCCTTGAAAATACTTAATTAATTTTTAATAATAATTTGAGCAAAGAATAAAAAAAAAAAGACGCCATTTAGTTGACGTTCACCTCCTCTGCTGCTAATGCGCTAACTAAATATTTGATCAAGTCCGACACGATATCTTGTCCGAGGGTCTGATAAATTTATCGTCACAAATCCGTGTGGGATTGACTGAGCGCGGCTAAAGAAATTTTTAAATTGATTATGATCCATATCACCACCGCACCAAGTTTGCCAAATATTTCTAAGAGTATGAGTATCAACTCCGTTAAATACACACAGTATATTGCAGTTATCTCGGATCACTTTTGGTATTTGAGTGTAACGTTGAGTGACATATATCACATCTGTGTTTTTGTGACGCCCCCGGGAAAATATTCTAGCAGGATTTTTTTGATTATCTAACATGATATCATCATATACGACTAAATTGTTAATACTTCCGTCGATGGAGTCAATACTAGGTGCCTCTTCGATATCGGTTATAAACTCAATAACACCATCACCGTTAATTTCTCGCGCGGCATCATTAAAATCCTTTAACACTTCATAACATCGCTGATCATCTACACTCGGAGCAATCATATACAACTTATCCCACTTCATCCATCTCGTTATCAAATTAAGTAGCAATTGTGTTTTACCACTTCCAGATGGTCCGATGATAATCGCGCGAATAGAATTTGGTAACATTGCATGGTGTCTAATAGGTTCCCGTCGTCTCGTAGCTGAATAATAAATTACATTCATGCTGTTTATATATAAATTATGGATCTATATTGTGTGAAGTGTAGGACGCGTACTGGCACAAATGACTTGACGACGATTACAACGAAAAATAATCGATCAGCGCTTTCTGGTAAATGCGTACAATGTAGTACGAAAAAATTTAGATTTACTTCCACGAAACCTTTAAAAAAAAACGAGGAGGTGATATTGCAGCCAAGTTAGCAAAACTCCCTGGAACACCGTGGGCAAAGTATCCAGGAGAAAAGCACCTTCCAGGATATAGCTACTGTGGACCGGGGACACGATTAGATATCAGACTTGATGATCAAAATCAGCCCCGACCCGGCGAGTATCCAATAAACGCTATTGATAAGGCGTGTCATGCTCATGATGTCGCTTATAAAAGCAGCAATCTTCAACACAGACATCTCGCAGATGTAAAATTAATTAATGCGTTAAATGCTATTCCTGATAAATCCTTCAAAGAAAAATTGGCTTCGTGGTTGGTAAAATCTGCTATGAAGGGTAAATTGATGTTAGGTGCTGGTAATTGAAAATGCTAGCATTTTAATATGGAATCTATTTACTATTCTCCGAGGGGATACTGGAGAGGTTACGCAGCAATCAATAAACTAGCTAGTGCATCAAAGGTGAAAAAAACTACAGCGGCAAACTGGTTATCTAAACAGGCAATATGGCAAATTTATCTACCAGCGCCTAAACAAATTAACTATTCGCATTTTGATGTTACAACACCTAATGAAGTTCATCAAGCTGATATACTATTTCTGCCGCATGACAACGGTTACAAATACGCGTTAACGTTAGTTGATATTGCAAGTCGATACAAAGAAGCAGAACCGTTAAAAACAAAATCATCTACTGAAGTAGCTTCTGCATTTGAAAAAATTTATCGACGAGGTCCTCTGCGCTGGCCAAATCTGTTACAAGTTGATCCTGGCAAGGAATTTCAAGGTGTTGTTACATCTACGATGAAACATCATAATGTCGCCATCAGACGAGGACACACTGCGCTACATCGCGATCAGGCAATTGTTGAACGGTTTAATAAAACCCTTGCTGAGCGGTTATTCGGATATCAATACGCAAAAGAATTCATCCAGGATAAACGATCCCGTGAATGGGTCAAGAGATTACCAGCTGTGATTACCGCAATCAATAATGAGATTACTAGAACAATTAATATGAAACCTGTCAACGCTATTAAGAAGGCGTCTATCAAAATGGAAATCCAAGGAATTTCACAAAAAGAACCAATTCTTGGTAGTAATGTCATTGTAAGGTACTTATATGAACCAGGAGAGCTTGAGGGTGGTAAAAAAAGAGCTACCGATCCTATTTGGAGTGTCACTACGCATAGGATATTCGGTATAACACGATCAACTGGTAGACCTCCAATCTATAGACTGGATTCAACTGCTCCTCAGCGAGGATTTACTCGACAACAACTACAAGTGATCCCCGAAGATACTCAATTGCCACCGCGTGGTCTTAACTAGCACCTAAGGTGCTGGCACCTCTGCGTCTGTTGCACTCAAGACAAGTCAACCTCACATTGTTTCTGACATGACCGAGATTGTTATCTTTTCTATCTACGGTGAATTGGCGAGGATCTTTATCCGACCAATTCCAACTCATTATACAATTACAACTCGCGCAGTGATTATTCTGTTGCTGTTTCAGCGTCTTAATTAATTCAGCATCGATGTCAAATTCTCTTTTATTTTTTTTATCCTGTTGTTTATAACCAGAGAGTTTTTTTCTGATTATATTATCATCGGTGTGTATATTACTTAATGTATTGTCATTATCATTAACCACAATTCTTCGAAGTTGGTTTATTCGCCGTACTCTGGATACTGCGAGATAAACTAAATTTGACCACTCAATATGATTATCTACTATCCAAAGAGTTGTGTCTGTGATAGTTAATCCCTGTGAAGAGTGTATTGTTGCTGCATAACCTAACGTCCATGGGGATTTATCAGCACCTAATGCATCTTTAACGACGCTGATATCAACCAGCACAATATCATTTAATACTAAATTCTGCTTTTGTTGTTGTCCAGGAATGTCAACGTCGATATTCTGCTTTCGTGTATCCTTAGGTCTATAACAGAGTGGTACTGGAAGTGTTGCAAATTTTTCTTTATGTAGCGCAAACAACTTCATCTGAAGTGCGTCTCCGACTATTTTTCTACTCGCGATTATTAAATCATTTGGCCTCCACATTTCCCAAAAATCATTCATGGGAGTTTCTGAAATTATTTCACGCGCTATTTCACATTGGATTTTATCCGGTTGTAATCTAATTAGCGCTTTGAATTCTCGTAATTGTTCATCAAGTGATCTATGGTCGGTATTAATCTCTTCATAATAATCTACAAATCCTTTTAGCCATTCATGTGGAGATCCACCAACAAATGGCTGCGGTTGGCCGTGATCCCCGCACATGACGACTTTTGTATTTTTCAATAACAACCATTCAAGAAATATCTGTAATACTGTCAACGATACCGTGCATATTTCATCCCAGATTATTATTTCAGGAATAAATTTATCGCCCATTCGATCAGGAGTCCATGTATCGCCTTTCCATCGAAAGAAGCTGTGATAAGTACAGGCTTTTACCCCCCGCGCTATCATCTCTCTGGCGAGTCTGTGAGTTGGTGTTAACACAACCATGGTTGACCGACGAAATAATTCGATTGCACGAGTTGTCTTTCCTGATCCACCACAGCCGTTTAAATAAACTGTCTTGTATCTACAAATCGGATCGGATACAGGTGGTGCAGTAGAAAATTCTGTAGAAACGCTAGCGTTTCCAATTTCACAACAAATATATTTATCATCCATAGCAACGTCTGCGGATTTACAATACTCATGTAGTGTTTCTTTTTTAAACCTCCAATTTCCCCACGCTTCCTTAGGATCTGTGAATTTAGCTACATCTGATTTGTATTTCTCATGGATATACATCGAATCAGTAGCTACTCTAACCGCGGTATCGGGAAATCTGTTTATCATCGAGAATAGATTAATACAAGAATTGGCTAGCATAGAACTTCTCAAATGTGTGTACTGACAACTATATCCATCACAGTAGGTAACAACCGTACCTAATTTCTCACCATTGGATCGAAAAGCATCCCTACGGGTTACAAATTTTCCTTTTTTTATTAAATCGGTTATGATAAAATCGTATTCTTCATTGTCTAAGATCAATCTCGAAGAATATTTTGCATTGTCAAATCTTCCACCTTGAGTGAATTTACCGATTATTCTTCGTCCGAGCTCTTTAGCCTCTCTATTCCTACCTTCGAATAACCTCTTAGACCAATCCATAAGTGTTTCACAATCTCCCAATTGTTTTCGTTGTTCGTTAATTATTTTTTCTAGATCGGGTTTTGGTAACCAAACATCTTTCTGCGCGTTATAGCATATAATAGCTTCGCTGACAATTAATGATGTTAACATACCACAATCGATCATATATCGCAATAGCACAATTGGCATCCACGCTTTTTCATACATATGTCTACCAAGCCAAAGATAACTACACGGATGTAACCCTGTAGCTAATTCGAATGATATCACACGAGCGAACCCGGTTAAATCAAAATTAGAACTGCTAGCAGTTCCAGGCAATGGACCATTAATCGCAACACGAGTCATTTCATGTGTGGGATGTCCAAATCGTTTAAAATATTCAGAGCATTCTCCATATCCGAGAAAACTTCCAGGATAACACGCGGATATATCAATTGAAATCATACCATCACGTGAGTATTTCGTATTCCACAATCCTCCATGACCCAATTCGACGCAACTCAACTTCACGTCATTGAGAAAATCACTTCGTGTTGGACGCCATGAGTTTTTTTCTCTTGCAAAGTGAGCTACCACTGATGGAATTGTGAAGCTATCCGTAAGTAGTTTTTCATGGAAACTCTCCGGTGAAAATTCATTAGCGATTTTTCTCATTCTAGTATCTAATTCTTCAGTTCGATATAATTCACCATTTGGTTTTACAAACTGATCAAATCCTATTTCCGGATCCTCATTACTCCTGAGTAACCACATTGACACAGGGTCGTCTTTGGTTAATGTGTGAATAGCATCAAATAATTTCTCTTCATAGAAACCATCCCTAGAAAATTCTTTAGGGATATATCGAACAGTTCTTTCTCGTGGAAATATATTTACCGCGGGTGTCCACGCGTGTTTGTTATGATCGATAATTTCAATTGGAGCTCCTCGCGATTGATATTTCGGTTCGTATAATACTTCTCCGGTTATCGTCGCTACCGATATTGGAAATTTTAATAATGCTTCTAATTTAGCTATATCGGAAATCGTTGCCCCGCGTTGTTTCACCGTTAGTTCCCATTCGGTTATTTTGTTTCGTCGTTGTTCAGTTAATTTGTTTCCCCGGGATGCATTTGTGAAGTGTTCTATTAACCGTGTTGCTACACAATTTAATGGTGACGACTCCGTCAAATCACCTTGTGATTTCGACGATGAAAACATCGGAGCTAGTTTTGCAATACTTGGCTTATCATTTAGCTGATATATTCCGTAAACAACTGCTGTTACAGGATAAGATTTCTCATAGTATGGTTTGTCAATTCCAGTTAGAATTCCTGGTTTGGAATCTCTACTCACAATAACAGTTTTTTTATCCTTAAGGATTGGGTCAAATTTATCTCTGATAATCCATTCACCTTCCTCTTCGATAATAAATTTTATTCTAAAAATATACCTCCGTTGAGATTTCCCGCCAAGGTGTGAAAGTATCACAGCTGCTCTTATATCATTCATAGTAGCATCAATTATGGGTATATTGACATCTTCATCAATAATTCGAAATGTCGACCACGTATGAGATGCTCCATCACGCTTAAACTCATTAAAACAGTCGCTGATTTTACTCAGTAGTGGTTTATCATCTACTAGACTTTTAGGTATATCAGAGATTCTATCGAGATTAAATCTAGCATTTTTCCAAGGAGTAATTTTCGATAATCTCTTGAACTCCTTCATATTATAATTAAAACAAGTATTTAAATAAAAAAATTTTATATAATGAATCATTGCAAATGGCTTATGATTGGATCAAAGACTCCGTGTAACAAATCATGCAGAAATGAATTCTGTGGGTATCATATGCAGAGTGTGAGAAACGGTTCGGAGGGGCCTCTACCATGTTTGCATTGTGGGGTAGGTGTAAGAGGCAAGTCGCAGTTATGCGTAAATTGCGGGGGTAAGCGTTATAGAGAGTTAAAACGTTATTATGACAAGCGAAGAATCAAAAATCCTGACGACGTCAATGACAACGTCAATGGCAAAATCATAAAAACTACGGATGACTATATAAAAAGATTTGCTAATGTTATAATTCAGCCAATTAACGAATTAGACAAATAGATATATTATATATACAAATGAGCCAAGAATTTCAAAGACATCCTGTTATTGAAAATTATGAAGCTTCTCGTGATGGTGTTGTTAGACACTGTAGACTCAAGAAATCTATTGGGTGGGATAATGGTATGGGGTATTTGATATTTAAAGCTGGAGGGAAAATGTATCTCAATCACCGTTTCGTCTTCGAAGTGTATAACGGATCAATCAAAGATGGTTTTGTTATTGATCATATTGATTCCGATACTAAGAATAACAAATTGAACAACCTTCAAGCTATTTCTCAATGTGAAAACACAAAACGAGGAAGAACTGGGAAATACCCGAAAAATGCTAGATCCGTAAAGTCAATTAATACTGACAACACGGAGATAGTATTTCAATCAATGTCAGAAGCTGGTAGGCATTTCGATATTTACCCCTCCTCAGTACAAAAAGTAGCAGAGGGAATTTATAAGACCGCTTTTTCAAAGCGTTTTAAAAACAAAATTCAGTTTTCTTACGTATAATACGTAAATGGAAATCTTACGGATTTCACGGGAGATAACTCCGTTAGGTATAACGCGTGTGACAAATCATCAATGACAGAGTTACGGATCTTAAACATGGAAACGCTAGCGTTTCTAACATTGATTTTGATTGGTTGTTATAATTACATAAATCTGAACAAAACACAATCAATTTTGTCTTTTTTCAAGTATTAACAGAACTGTTTTATAGACACGTCGTATTTAAACATTTTTTTTAATGTCTGTTTCAAGTATTATGCGTGTTTTCAACATTGTCAGTGATCGCTAATAAACAAACAAATAATTACAATCACTACACCTCTTTTATATCACCTCGTCGTAATGAGTGTATATATACAAATTCGTCTTTATTATAATTGGGCATTTAGCCGAAATTCAAGTGTAAACAAAACCACACCGTCACACGTGGTATGAACGTTATTATTGACATTCAAAACCAAAGTTTCGATTTTGCGGTTTTGTTTACACTTGAATGTAGAATAGCCCGCGTCATCCATTGTCATTGTGTCACCTATAATCTATTGTTGTACCGTCCTATGTGTATATAACCGCCTACCACACTAGATCAGGGGTTATTGTGCCGTCGTCATCCATTGTCATTGAAAATCAATTCATTCACTTATAATCTATTGTTGTACTGTCCTATGTGTATATATAACCGCCTACCACACTAGATCAGGGGTTATTGTGCCGTCGTCATTCATTATATTGTATATAATCATAATCACCTATAATCGCATTAAGCTTCTGGGTATATTAAGATGCTCAACACCTTAGTGTATCCAGAATTCATTTTGAAAATACTTTGTATTTTTAGTTCTAAAGAATTTTCATACTTTGTATTTAAACAAATATATTTTTATATATATATGAATATTGAAAATCTTAAATTGATTATTATTGAAATCAACAAACTTAAGGATCAGAATATAAAATTATGTTCAGGGTTAGATTGTGATCAAATTATGACCGATTTCGAGGATATACAATTTGCAGAACAGACGGGGAAATACGTCCTAGCGAAAAAATATTTTTTAACTAAAAAGATCCAAAAGCTTATACGTGAGAGCTTAGTCAATACGGAAGATATTAGTGTATTCGTACCATTATGTAACATCGTTGAACGTGTACGAAAGCAATTAGGCTTAGAATATGAACAAAAAAGGATTATTAATTGTAAAGTGAGACAATTAAAAATACTAATGGAAAACTCTCAAGGAGATTTTGAGGGTGATGAGCCCCACGCGTAGAGAGCCTCCTTTGTTTGTATAACCGTACGGTATACATGTCACACACACTACCTGTGTAAACGAGGAAGTAAAATTATGTGTGACTCAGTACAATAACAAGGAAGTATTAAAATGCTTTGCATTTTTAGGTTAGTGATTTCTTTCGAAATGATTTGCATTTCTAAAATCCTTTGGATTTTTAATTGACAATTAGTGATACTCTTTTAATAATGATAGGACAATCATTAACTACACGGAACACTAAAGAAAGACTTGAAGCTCTTAAGAAAATATTACCCCTTCGTGATCGTATACGTGAAAAACTTCAACAACGGCAATTATTTCAGACTGACTTCACAGAGGATACAGAACAACTCTTAAAACCTATTGTTAGTGCAACTGAGGGTGTGAAAACAGCAACTGAACGGGCGATATACGGAGATGTCCCTAAAGAAGGTCCTAGAACAGAGAAGCCTCTTCTCCCTGTGTTGGAGAAAATAGCAAAACGAACTAAACAAACAAAACAAGCTGTACAAATACTTCCAGGTGAAATCGCAGGGGAGATGGAACTACAACGACAGCAAGAACGAGAAGAACGAGAAGAACTACAACAACAGCAAGAACAAGAAGAAGAAGAAGAACAAGAAGAACAACAACAAGAAGCTGTTCCAAGGGGGGACTATAATCCTGAAAATATATTTACAGTTGATGCGTTAAATAAAATCAGAAGTATCCCAACACTCTATGGTTTAGCTAAATTTACCAACGACAACATTAAAAAAGCGAAGAGAGATGAGTATTTAATAGACGACACGTCTAAAGATTTTATAAACAGTAAACACCTTTGGGCAAATAAGGTGTTTTTAGCAAACAGCGGGGAAAACAAAATCAACAAAAAAATAAAATCTAATTATGACCAATTTCTAGCTATGGTAAAGGGGATCACAGTAGCACCACCAGCATACACAGCAGACCCAATCCCTGATGAAATACAAATAATGGCAGAGGCTGATTCCCAGAGTAAAACTCCAAAGGGTGCAACTGGTATCACTAAAAAATCCAAAGAATTTTCAAAAACAGGTAGTGGTTTAGTTGGAAACTCTAGTGTAACATGTCCTGGTAATATTCTCGGTGATATATCACGATTAGAAGTACTCGTAGGTGGAAAACGAGCCGGGAATAACTCACCAGAAATAATCAATGAAGCAGCTGATATCTGTAGGAGGTTATTTCAAGGTGGTATCATGGATATTGCAACATATAGAGATTTCATTGAGGAGTTAGCCGAAAATTCTTTGGATGGAAATTCTTCGAATTTCTACGGTTATCATAGCGATTAGATAATTGGAAATGCTAGCATTTCTATATAGAGAATGATCATACACTACAACCATGATAAACCAACTAGTGTCTACGTGGTAAACTCACGATTGCCAAAATACCGAGTATACTATGGAGATGGTCTCGGTAATACTATAATGGGATTATTTTCAAGAATGGCTCCAAAAGTGGCTCCGCTAGTAAAACAATTATCGATGAAAGCAATTGATGTTATCCGAGATAAGGGTATTAACACTATTGGTGATCTTGCCGGGAAGGAATTTTCAGCCGCTAAGGATAAACTAACAGCGCTAGTTCGACGTAGAAATTTTTCAAAACCAGGAATGACTTCACTACCATCTACTGCAGTAATGCCTACACAGGTTAGTAAAATAATAAATAACGCCGTGGATAAAAAACTACAGTCATTAATGACCCCGTCATACACGATGACTCCGTCATTGCAGGATAATATAACAGCAAATATGATAGCGGGAAGCGGCTTTAAAAGTATTAAAGCATTTTCTAATTCAAAGAATTTCCGACGTCGGTGAATAATATTTTCTCAAAAATCATCACTAGAATTGCTAGCATTTCTTATACTTGTATTAGAAACACTTGTGTTAGAAACGCTTGCGTTTCTGGTTATATTTATTTGGACAGGATTTCCAATTGTTATAGTTATTGAAATACTTGTATTTTCTGAATTTTCGATGGTTTCAGTAGAAATACTTGTATTAGAAACACTAATGTTTCCACTTGAATTTCCTATACTAGTGTTAGAAACACTAGTGTTAGAAACACTAATGTTTCTGGTTATTTGAATAGGATTCTCAGTTGTTATAGTTATTGAAATATTTGTATTTTCGATTTGATCTTCGTTATCTAGATTTGTTTTCATCAGCAACATTATTGATATACCCAACTAAATAATTAATTTAACATAATATTATTTTTTTTTATTTTCAATTCTGTATTTTGCATCGATTTTGAGTGATTTCACCTCTCAGAAATGCTAGCGTTTCCGATTTCTAATTTAGACCATCGGATATATAATAAAAAATGTTCAAACAAAACCCGGACACAGCCTTTGATATGGAAGCCCCAGTACTTAAAGATGATTCTGTACGTGATTATCAATTTTTTGCTTATCACGCAGTGCAACCTAATCTTCGCGGGAGAATTGAACTTCAAGTTCATGATACCAGTAAATACTTTTTACCCGCGGAAGCCTTTATTGAAGTCGAAGGTGAACTCGTAACAGATGTTGTAGCTAATACACCATATGCAGATGGTACTCAAGTCGGTTTTGTTAACAATGGCATCATGGCGTTATTTGAAAGTGCTAGATATCTCATTGATGGAAAAGAAATCGAAGCTATTGAACGCGAGGTTGATATTGCAACGGGGATAATCGGGTTAGCGAGATATTCTGATGACTATACTAGATCAGCTGGTCCATCTATGATGTTCGCGAAGGATATTAATGATCACGCTGGGAAAGATCAATTTATTATAAGACGCCCACAGAATCGTGCTGATCCTAATCCTGTTGATTTTGAGGTTACTATAGGTGGTGTTGCTTTTGGTATTGAGAATATGATTATAACTAACGATCCCAATTACAACCTAGGATTTGCAACAAGAGTAGCAATGTTGCAAGGAGAGCATCGACGGTTTTCATGTGCGATTCCGCTCCATCACATATTTGGATTTTGTAGAAACGTCAGAAAAGTTATCTATGGGGTAAAACATACTATAGCGCTAATGAGAAGGAGTACTGATAATCATGCAATCTGGCGTGATGCTGGCGCCGCTGCGGGTAAAGTCATTTTATCAAAACTATCACTGTGGATGCCAGTGTTGACTCCGTCGTTGTCAACAGAACCGCGGTTACTGTCATTTATGGATCAAGGGGGGGAAGCGATTATTAAGTTGGCTGTCAACGTCCACAGATACCATGGATTCTAATATTGGTGGTACACTTACATGGCATCTAGCATCAAAACAGGGTATTACAGCTCCACGGCATATTTTTATTGCGCTACAGAATACTGAGCGATTAAATAATCAAGAACGTTCCCATATGATATTTGATCAAATTGGGTGTAGTGAAGTCTCGCTGAGAATAAACGGACAGCAAGAACCATCAGAGAATATACAACTTGATTATGAAACCAATCATATTGCAAGAGTTTATCATCGGTTGCTGTCGTATATGGGACGCGATCAAAATGTCGATACTGGTCTACAAATTTCACAGTTGGATTTTAGAAGTTTATATCCGATTTATTACTTTTCGTTGGAACATCTCGACTTGATGAGACAGTCCGTCGTTGATATACACTTCCGAGCTCGTGTACATCCTGGTGCTATTGCTAATTATAGAGCGGTTGCTGTCATTCTCAGTGATAAGTCAATGATACTCGAAGGTGTTGGTGGACGAATGAGACTGGTAGATGCACCAGTGGAAAATCTTTAGAAATTCTACGAATTTTCATTGAATCGCTTGCGATTTAGAATCAATCTATTTTGTATAATGTCGTATAGTAATATCAATGTTACGTTGACACCTGGTCAGATAAAAAAATTACAATCCAAATCAGCTAAGCAATGCGGAACCACAATAACGCTGAAACCTAATCAAATGAATGGCGGAGGGAATAAACTATCGCTGACGAAAACTCAGGTTAATCATTTTAATAAAGCGCTGAAAGAAAAAAAGGGAGTTCAGGTTACTCTTTCTACGAGCGCGATTAAAAATATGGAAAAAACTGGTGGTATATTCCCGCTGTTAGGGTTGATTCCAGGGTTGATTGCCGCAGCAACACTTCCCGATATTAAAAAATCCATCGATGAACTTAAAACATTCAACAGCGCAATAAGGGATGATGCAACGAGAATGATAAGCGTTGTTGAAAAAGTAAAAATTCCTCATGATAAATCTATCGTCAACAACGTAGTACACACGATGCAACATGGATCATTTACGTGGACTCCCACAAACAACATCTTAAACATAACCGCAGCAGTCAAGGGTATTTATCGATTAATAATAGTATCACCGAATCAGTTTAATATATCATCAAGTAGTTCATCTGGAGTCAATAATACGATATCAACGATCATCAACAAGGATACAACTGAACAATTCACGATAACAAATACAGATGGAAATCTAGCCAAGGTTTCAGTAACGTGGTACGTAGAATTCGTAGTGGATTTAAGTAAACAATTAAATTGATTTAAAAATTCTTTCAGAATTTTGAATTGAAAATGCTAGCGCTTTTAAAATAAAATGACTCCATCATCGAATCAGTATCGCTATGATCAAGTCAAAGAGTTTCAAACTAAACTCAATTCTCTCTGTGAGGAGTATCAAATAAAAATAAAAAAATACCAACGAAGAATAACCGCAGTTGATATCACCGTATACTCAGTGTCGGGAGTAATCACTGCTGCTGGGATAATACTATCTTCGGTTACAATGATTGCTCCGGTTGTAGTTCCAATAGTTATTTCTTCGATAGCTACAATTGCGGGTATATTAACCGGGATCACAAAAAAATTATCATCGTGTAGCCAGAGTAAACTACATAATTACGTAATTAAATTTCATATTGCATCTGCCGGTTACTCACAATTATCCTCGTTGATATCATCGTCACTCGATGACACAACAATATCAGATAGCGAATTTTCAACGATGGCTCAATTGTATAAATCAACAATGTTAGAGCAGAATAATAATAATAATAATGTCGTCGCAAGAACTACTTCAACAAATAGTAACAAATACAACACCGGTGAAAACAAGCACAATATCAGTAACCTCAACGCGTCCTGAATTCAGTGTGAATTTTCCGATTCCCGTTCCCGTGAGCGAGATCGCGCTAGCAAAACTACGAGTGTATCATAGCTGGCCCAATATCAGATCGGTAGCATTTGGTGGTCAACAACCAAATAATTCCTTGGTGTTCGCGTGGAAAAATCGTGAAGACGGAACCCCAGACTGGAACGTTGTCTCGTTACCAACTGGGTCATATCAAATCGAACAGATCAACGCTGAATTTCAACGAAGAATAAAATCTCTCACTGGAAAAGAATCAAAAATCGCTATAACGGTTCACGAGCCGACGTTATCATCTGCGATCGAGATTAATTCCCCTGGGTATGTTGTAGATATTTATCAAAGTTCTATAAGATCAGTGTTAGGATGGCCTGAACTACCACCTCAACGAGAAACTGTTGATATACCAGAACCTGTAAAATCCGATTATGTCACAGACAAGATGAAACCTGATAATCCAATAAAAAGTTATCAAGATTATTCTCCCAACAAATTTATAGGATACGACAACAAAAATAATATGATATTTTACACCAACTTAATCAAAGAAAACTTAACAGCGATGAATAATGATTTTTCATTATTGTTAATATCCATCAAATCCGGCTCTCTCACCAAAAACGAGTTTATTAGTGTAGTACAAACAGGTAACAAAATCATCAACGATATGGAAACATTTCATACGCAAATTATTCAACAAGTATTAATGAGTGAAATTTATAAAGAAGTGTTTGCGGTAGAATTCAATATCCCAAAAGAGGATATTCAAACATCTAAAATCCCTGGGTATAAACCCGACGAATTAAAAAAATATCTCAGTTATGCCATCGATATTGGGTTTAAGAAAATCCATGACGATTGGAAGAAATTATCACGACAAAAAACAAATATTTTGACGTTTAATAACGACCAAGATGGCGGTGGGAGACATATCGCTCCGAACAACGTAAATATATCCTCGGTGATATCATTAAATTTAGTATGTGACGTTATCGAAGGAAACTATCAAATAAATCTTGAGCAAACAAATCAAGCTCAGCAGGGATATATTTTATATTCATTTGCACCAACGGCTCCTCCAGGATTTCTAATTATTGAAGACCCAACTAATCTAGTCTATATGCGATGTCATAATAATTTGTTAACGAGAATTAATTTCAAACTCACTGACCAATCTAATAATTTAATTGATCTACGAGGTGAAGTTTTGCAAATTAGTTTGTTTGTACAGTCCCTGAAAGGATTTTCGTCTTAAAGACTTTCATCGTAAAAAAATTGTTAGCGCATTAGCAGCAGAGGAGGTGAACGTCAACTAAATGGCGTCTTTTTTTTTTTATTCTTTGCTCAAATTATTATTAAAAATTAATTAAGTATTTTCAAGGAAGCCTCAGTTTAGTAAATTGGGGCTTATATAAGCAATTTTGGGAAGCCTCAGTTTAGTAAATTGACGCCTAAAAAAGTTTGTCTGTTCACACACTCTGCATTTTTTTAAATAATTTCGTTTCCGTAGAAGCCTTATTTATTTTTGCTTGAAAACCTGGTCTGTTCACCCATTCTGCTGCTAAAGTCATGCTGAAAAAAATGGTGGGAACCGGTTTTAAAGTATGGTGACGTACTATCCAATGGTGCGCAGCCAATAAACCAAGTATTAACCAAATCCAAGGGGGGTAAAGGGTTTCAACAGCTTTTATCTAAGCCCAACTGATCCATAACATGAAAAACAAAAAAGTCCGTTTTTCATCAAAAGTCATGCTGAAAAAAATGGTGGGAACCGGTTTTAAAGTATGGTGACGTACTATCCAATGGTGCGCAGCCAATAAACCAAGTATTAACCAAATCCAAGCGGGGTAAAGGGTTTCAACAGCTTTTATCTAAGCCCAACTGATCCATAACATGAAAAAACAAAAAAGTCCGTTTTTCATCAAAAGTCATGCTGAAAAAAATGGTGGGAACCGGTTTTAAAGTATGGTGACGTACTATCCAATGGTGCGCAGCCAATAAACCAAGTATTAACCAAATCCAAGCGGGGTAAAGGGTTTCAACAGCTTTTATCTAAGCCCAACTGATCCATAACATGAAAAACAAAAAAGTCCGTTTTTCATCAAAAGTCATGCTGAAAAAAATGGTGGGAACCGGTTTTAAAGTATGGTGACGTACTATCCAATGGTGCGCAGCCAAAAAACCAAGTATTAACCAAATCCAAGCGGGGTAAAGGGTTTCAACAGCTTTTATCTAAGCCCAACTGATCCATAACATGAAAAACAAAAAAGTCCGTTTTTCATCAAAAGTCATGCTGAAAAAAATGGTGGGAACCGGTTTTTAAAGTATGGTGACGTACTATCCAATGGTGCGCAGCCAATAAACCAAGTATTAACCAAATCCAAGCGGGGTAAAGGGTTTCAACAGCTTTTATCTAAGCCCAACTGATCCATAACATGAAAAACAAAAAAGTCCGTTTTTCATCAAAAGTCATGCTGAAAAAAATGGTGGGAACCGGTTTTAAAGTATGGTGACGTACTATCCAATGGTGCGCAGCCAATAAACCAAGTATTAACCAAATCCAAGCGGGGTAAAGGGTTTCAACAGCTTTTATCTAAGCCCAACTGATCCATAACATGAAAAACAAAAAAGTCCGTTTTTCATCAAAAGTCATGCTGAAAAAAAATGGTGGGAACCGGTTTTAAAGTATGGTGACGTACTATCCAATGGTGCGCAGCCAATAAACCAAGTATTAACCAAATCCAAGCGGGGTAAAAGGGTTTCAACAGCTTTTATCTAAGCCCAACTGATCCATAACATGAAAAACAAAAAAGTCCGTTTTTCATCAAAAGTCATGCTGAAAAAAATGGTGGGAACCGGTTTTTAAAGTATGGTGACGTACTATCCAATGGTGCGCAGCCAATAAACCAAGTATTAACCAAATCCAAGCGGGGTAAAGGGTTTTCAACAGCTTTTATCTAAGCCCAACTGATCCATAACATGAAAAACAAAAAAGTCCGTTTTTCATCAAAAGTCATGCTGAAAAAAATGGTGGGAACCGGTTTTAAAGTATGGTGACGTACTATCCAATGGTGCGCAGCCAATAAACCAAGTATTAACCAAATCCAAGCGGGGGTAAAGGGTTTCAACAGCTTTTATCTAAGCCAAACTGATCCATAACATGAAAAACAAAAAAGTCCGTTTTTCATCAAAAGTCATGCTGAAAAAAATGGTGGGAACCGGTTTTAAAGTATGGTGACGTACTATCCAATGGTGCGCAGCCAATAAACCAAGTATTAACCAAATCCAAGCGGGGTAAAGGGTTTCAACAGCTTTTATCTAAGCCCAACTGATCCATAACATGAAAAACAAAAAAGTCCGTTTTTCATCAAAAGTCATGCTGAAAAAAAATGGTGGGAACCGGTTTTTAAAGTATGGTGACGTACTATCCAATGGTGCGCAGCCAATAAACCAAGTATTAACCAAATCCAAGCGGGGTAAAGGGTTTCAACAGCTTTTATCTAAGCCCAACTGATCCATAACATGAAAAACAAAAAAGTCCGTTTTTCATCAAAAGTCCATGCTGAAAAAAAATGGTGGGGAACCGGTTTTAAAGTATGGTGACGTACTATCCAATGGTGCGCAGCCAATAAACCAAGTATTAACCAAATCCAAGCGGGGTAAAGGGTTCCAACAGCTTTTATCTAAGCCCAACTGATCCATAACATGAAAAACAAAAAAGTCCGTTTTTCATCAAAAGTCATGCTGAAAAAAAATGGTGGGAACCGGTTTTAAAGTATGGTCACGTACTATCCAATGGTGCGCAGCCAATAAACCAAGTATTAACCAAATCCAAGCGGGGTAAAGGGTTTCAACAGCTTTTTATCTAAGCCCAACTGATCCATAACATGAAAAACAAAAAAGTCCGTTTTTTCATCAAAAGTCATGCTGAAAAAAATGGTGGAACCGGTTTTTAAGTATGGTGACGTACTATCCAATGGTGCGCAGCCAATAAAAAAAGTATTAACCAAATCCAAGCGGGGTAAAGGGTTTCAACAGCTTTTATCTAGGCCCAACTGATCCATAACATGAAAAACAAAAAAGTCCGTTTTTCATCAAAAGTCATGCTAAAAAAAATGGTGGGAACCGGTTTTAAAGTATGGTGACGTACTATCCAATGGTGCGCAGCCAATAAACCAAGTATTAACCAAATCCAAGCGGGGTAAAGGGTTTCAACAGCTTTTATCTAAGCCCAACTGATCCATAACATGAAAAACAAAAAAGTCCGTTTTTTCATCAAAAGTCATGCTGAAAAAAATGGTGGGAACCGGTTTTAAAGTATGGTGACGTACTATCCAATGGTGCGCAGCCAATAAACCAAGTATTAACCAAATCCAAGCGGGGTAAAGGGTTTCAACAGCTTTTATCTAATCCCAACTGATCCATAACATGAAAAACAAAATAGTACGTTTTTTCATCAAAAGTCATGCTGAAAAAAAATGGTGGGAACCGGTTTTAAAGTATGGTGACGTACTATCCAATGGTGCGCAGCCAATAAACCAAGTATTAACCAAATCCAAGCGGGGTAAAGGGTTTCAACAGCTTTTATCTAAGCCCAACTGATCCATAACATGAAAAACAAAATAGTACGTTTTTCATCAAAAGTCATGCTGAAAAAAATGGTGGGAACCGGTTTTAAAGTATGGTGACGTACTATCCAATGGTGCGCAGCCAATAAACCAAGTATTAACCAAATCCAAGCGGGGTAAAGGGTTTCAACAGCTTTTATCTAAGCCCAACTGATCCATAACATGAAAAACAAAAAAGTCCGTTTTTCATCAAAAGTCATGCTGAAAAAAATGGTGGGAACCGGTTTTAAAGTATGGTGACGTACTATCCAATGGTGCGCAGCCAATAAACCAAGTATTAACCAAATCCAAGCGGGGTAAAGGGTTTCAACAGCTTTTATCTAAGCCCAACTGATCCATAACATGAAAAACAAAAAAGTCCGTTTTTCATCAAAAGTCATGCTGAAAAAAATGGTGGGAACCGGTTTTAAAGTATGGTGACGTACTATCCAATGGTGCGCAGCCAATAAACCAAGTATTAACCAAATCCAAGCGGGGTAAAGGGTTTCAACAGCTTTTATCTAAGCCCAACTGATCCATAACATGAAAAACAAAAAAGTCCGTTTTTCATCAAAAGTCATGCTGAAAAAAATGGTGGGAACCGGTTTTAAAGTATGGTGACGTACTATCCAATGGTGCGCAGCCAATAAACCAAGTATTAACCAAATCCAAGCGGGGTAAAGGGTTTCAACAGCTTTTATCTAAGCCCAACTGATCCATAACATGAAAAACAAAAAAGTCCGTTTTTCATCAAAAGTCATGCTGAAAAAAATGGTGGGAACCGGTTTTAAAGTATGGTGACGTACTATCCAATGGTGCGCAGCCAATAAACCAAGTATTAACCAAATCCAAGCGGGGTAAAGGGTTTCAACAGCTTTTATCTAAGCCCAACTGATCCATAACATGAAAAACAAAAAAGTCCGTTTTTCATCAAAAGTCATGCTGAAAAAAATGGTGGGAACCGGTTTTAAAGTATGGTGACGTACTATCCAATGGTGCGCAGCCAATAAACCAAGTATTAACCAAATCCAAGCGGGGTAAAGGGTTTCAACAGCTTTTATCTAAGCCCAACTGATCCATAACATGAAAAACAAAAAAGTCCGTTTTTCATCAAAAGTCATGCTGAAAAAAATGGTGGGAACCGGTTTTAAAGTATGGTGACGTACTATCCAATGGTGCGCAGCCAATAAACCAAGTATTAACCAAATCCAAGCGGGGTAAAGGGTTTCAACAGCTTTTATCTAAGCCCAACTGATCCATAACATGAAAAACAAAAAAGTCCGTTTTTCATCAAAAGTCATGCTGAAAAAAATGGTGGGAACCGGTTTTAAAGTATGGTGACGTACTATCCAATGGTGCGCAGCCAATAAACCAAGTATTAACCAAATCCAAGCGGGGTAAAGGGTTTCAACAGCTTTTATCTAAGCCCAACTGATCCATAACATGAAAAACAAAAAAGTCCGTTTTTCATCAAAAGTCATGCTGAAAAAAATGGTGGGAACCGGTTTTAAAGTATGGTGACGTACTATCCAATGGTGCGCAGCCAATAAACCAAGTATTAACCAAATCCAAGCGGGGTAAAGGGTTTCAACAGCTTTTATCTAAGCCCAACTGATCCATAACATGAAAAACAAAAAAGTCCGTTTTTCATCAAAAGTCATGCTGAAAAAAATGGTGGGAACCGGTTTTAAAGTATGGTGACGTACTATCCAATGGTGCGCAGCCAATAAACCAAGTATTAACCAAATCCAAGCGGGGTAAAGGGTTTCAACAGCTTTTATCTAAGCCCAACTGATCCATAACATGAAAAACAAAAAAGTCCGTTTTTCATCAAAAGTCATGCTGAAAAAAATGGTGGGAACCGGTTTTAAAGTATGGTGACGTACTATCCAATGGTGCGCAGCCAATAAACCAAGTATTAACCAAATCCAAGCGGGGTAAAGGGTTTCAACAGCTTTTATCTAAGCCCAACTGATCCATAACATGAAAAACAAAAAAGTCCGTTTTTCATCAAAAGTCATGCTGAAAAAAATGGTGGGAACCGGTTTTAAAGTATGGTGACGTACTATCCAATGGTGCGCAGCCAATAAACCAAGTATTAACCAAATCCAAGCGGGGTAAAGGGTTTCAACAGCTTTTATCTAAGCCCAACTGATCCATAACATGAAAAACAAAAAAGTCCGTTTTTCATCAAAAGTCATGCTGAAAAAAATGGTGGGAACCGGTTTTAAAGTATGGTGACGTACTATCCAATGGTGCGCAGCCAATAAACCAAGTATTAACCAAATCCAAGCGGGGTAAAGGGTTTCAACAGCTTTTATCTAAGCCCAACTGATCCATAACATGAAAAACAAAAAAGTCCGTTTTTCATCAAAAGTCATGCTGAAAAAAATGGTGGGAACCGGTTTTAAAGTATGGTGACGTACTATCCAATGGTGCGCAGCCAATAAACCAAGTATTAACCAAATCCAAGCGGGGTAAAGGGTTTCAACAGCTTTTATCTAAGCCCAACTGATCCATAACATGAAAAACAAAAAAGTCCGTTTTTCATCAAAAGTCATGCTGAAAAAAATGGTGGGAACCGGTTTTAAAGTATGGTGACGTACTATCCAATGGTGCGCAGCCAATAAACCAAGTATTAACCAAATCCAAGCGGGGTAAAGGGTTTCAACAGCTTTTATCTAAGCCCAACTGATCCATAACATGAAAAACAAAAAAGTCCGTTTTTCATCAAAAGTCATGCTGAAAAAAATGGTGGGAACCGGTTTTAAAGTATGGTGACGTACTATCCAATGGTGCGCAGCCAATAAACCAAGTATTAACCAAATCCAAGCGGGGTAAAGGGTTTCAACAGCTTTTATCTAAGCCCAACTGATCCATAACATGAAAAACAAAAAAGTCCGTTTTTCATCAAAAGTCATGCTGAAAAAAATGGTGGGAACCGGTTTTAAAGTATGGTGACGTACTATCCAATGGTGCGCAGCCAATAAACCAAGTATTAACCAAATCCAAGCGGGGTAAAGGGTTTCAACAGCTTTTATCTAAGCCCAACTGATCCATAACATGAAAAACAAAAAAGTCCGTTTTTCATCAAAAGTCATGCTGAAAAAAATGGTGGGAACCGGTTTTAAAGTATGGTGACGTACTATCCAATGGTGCGCAGCCAATAAACCAAGTATTAACCAAATCCAAGCGGGGTAAAGGGTTTCAACAGCTTTTATCTAAGCCCAACTGATCCATAACATGAAAAACAAAAAAGTCCGTTTTTCATCAAAAGTCATGCTGAAAAAAATGGTGGGAACCGGTTTTAAAGTATGGTGACGTACTATCCAATGGTGCGCAGCCAATAAACCAAGTATTAACCAAATCCAAGCGGGGTAAAGGGTTTCAACAGCTTTTATCTAAGCCCAACTGATCCATAACATGAAAAACAAAAAAGTCCGTTTTTCATCAAAAGTCATGCTGAAAAAAATGGTGGGAACCGGTTTTAAAGTATGGTGACGTACTATCCAATGGTGCGCAGCCAATAAACCAAGTATTAACCAAATCCAAGCGGGGTAAAGGGTTTCAACAGCTTTTATCTAAGCCCAACTGATCCATAACATGAAAAACAAAAAAGTCCGTTTTTCATCAAAAGTCATGCTGAAAAAAATGGTGGGAACCGGTTTTAAAGTATGGTGACGTACTATCCAATGGTGCGCAGCCAATAAACCAAGTATTAACCAAATCCAAGCGGGGTAAAGGGTTTCAACAGCTTTTATCTAAGCCCAACTGATCCATAACATGAAAAACAAAAAAGTCCGTTTTTCATCAAAAGTCATGCTGAAAAAAATGGTGGGAACCGGTTTTAAAGTATGGTGACGTACTATCCAATGGTGCGCAGCCAATAAACCAAGTATTAACCAAATCCAAGCGGGGTAAAGGGTTTCAACAGCTTTTATCTAAGCCCAACTGATCCATAACATGAAAAACAAAAAAGTCCGTTTTTCATCAAAAGTCATGCTGAAAAAAATGGTGGGAACCGGTTTTAAAGTATGGTGACGTACTATCCAATGGTGCGCAGCCAATAAACCAAGTATTAACCAAATCCAAGCGGGGTAAAGGGTTTCAACAGCTTTTATCTAAGCCCAACTGATCCATAACATGAAAAACAAAAAAGTCCGTTTTTCATCAAAAGTCATGCTGAAAAAAATGGTGGGAACCGGTTTTAAAGTATGGTGACGTACTATCCAATGGTGCGCAGCCAATAAACCAAGTATTAACCAAATCCAAGCGGGGTAAAGGGTTTCAACAGCTTTTATCTAAGCCCAACTGATCCATAACATGAAAAACAAAAAAGTCCGTTTTTCATCAAAAGTCATGCTGAAAAAAATGGTGGGAACCGGTTTTAAAGTATGGTGACGTACTATCCAATGGTGCGCAGCCAATAAACCAAGTATTAACCAAATCCAAGCGGGGTAAAGGGTTTCAACAGCTTTTATCTAAGCCCAACTGATCCATAACATGAAAAACAAAAAAGTCCGTTTTTCATCAAAAGTCATGCTGAAAAAAATGGTGGGAACCGGTTTTAAAGTATGGTGACGTACTATCCAATGGTGCGCAGCCAATAAACCAAGTATTAACCAAATCCAAGCGGGGTAAAGGGTTTCAACAGCTTTTATCTAAGCCCAACTGATCCATAACATGAAAAACAAAAAAGTCCGTTTTTCATCAAAAGTCATGCTGAAAAAAATGGTGGGAACCGGTTTTAAAGTATGGTGACGTACTATCCAATGGTGCGCAGCCAATAAACCAAGTATTAACCAAATCCAAGCGGGGTAAAGGGTTTCAACAGCTTTTATCTAAGCCCAACTGATCCATAACATGAAAAACAAAAAAGTCCGTTTTTCATCAAAAGTCATGCTGAAAAAAATGGTGGGAACCGGTTTTAAAGTATGGTGACGTACTATCCAATGGTGCGCAGCCAATAAACCAAGTATTAACCAAATCCAAGCGGGGTAAAGGGTTTCAACAGCTTTTATCTAAGCCCAACTGATCCATAACATGAAAAACAAAAAAGTCCGTTTTTCATCAAAAGTCATGCTGAAAAAAATGGTGGGAACCGGTTTTAAAGTATGGTGACGTACTATCCAATGGTGCGCAGCCAATAAACCAAGTATTAACCAAATCCAAGCGGGGTAAAGGGTTTCAACAGCTTTTATCTAAGCCCAACTGATCCATAACATGAAAAACAAAAAAGTCCGTTTTTCATCAAAAGTCATGCTGAAAAAAAGTGGTGGGAACCGGTTTTAAAGTATGGTGACGTACTATCCAATGGTGCGCAGCCAATAAACCAAGTATTAACCAAATCCAAGCGGGGTAAAGGGTTTCAACAGCTTTTATCTAAGCCCAACTGATCCATAACATGAAAAACAAAAAAGTCCGTTTTTCATCAAAAGTCATGCTGAAAAAAATGGTGGGAACCGGTTTTAAAGTATGGTGACGTACTATCCAATGGTGCGCAGCCAATAAACCAAGTATTAACCAAATCCAAGCGGGGTAAAGGGTTTCAACAGCTTTTATCTAAGCCCAACTGATCCATAACATGAAAAACAAAAAAGTCCGTTTTTCATCAAAAGTCATGCTGAAAAAAATGGTGGGAACCGGTTTTAAAGTATGGTGACGTACTATCCAATGGTGCGCAGCCAATAAACCAAGTATTAACCAAATCCAAGCGGGGTAAAGGGTTTCAACAGCTTTTATCTAAGCCCAACTGATCCATAACATGAAAAACAAAAAAGTCCGTTTTTCATCAAAAGTCATGCTGAAAAAAATGGTGGGAACCGGTTTTAAAGTATGGTGACGTACTATCCAATGGTGCGCAGCCAATAAACCAAGTATTAACCAAATCCAAGCGGGGTAAAGGGTTTCAACAGCTTTTATCTAAGCCCAACTGATCCATAACATGAAAAACAAAAAAGTCCGTTTTTCATCAAAAGTCATGCTGAAAAAAATGGTGGGAACCGGTTTTAAAGTATGGTGACGTACTATCCAATGGTGCGCAGCCAATAAACCAAGTATTAACCAAATCCAAGCGGGGTAAAGGGTTTCAACAGCTTTTATCTAAGCCCAACTGATCCATAACATGAAAAACAAAAAAGTCCGTTTTTCATCAAAAGTCATGCTGAAAAAAATGGTGGGAACCGGTTTTAAAGTATGGTGACGTACTATCCAATGGTGCGCAGCCAATAAACCAAGTATTAACCAAATCCAAGCGGGGTAAAGGGTTTCAACAGCTTTTATCTAAGCCCAACTGATCCATAACATGAAAAACAAAAAAGTCCGTTTTTCATCAAAAGTCATGCTGAAAAAAATGGTGGGAACCGGTTTTAAAGTATGGTGACGTACTATCCAATGGTGCGCAGCCAATAAACCAAGTATTAACCAAATCCAAGCGGGGTAAAGGGTTTCAACAGCTTTTATCTAAGCCCAACTGATCCATAACATGAAAAACAAAAAAGTCCGTTTTTCATCAAAAGTCATGCTGAAAAAAATGGTGGGAACCGGTTTTAAAGTATGGTGACGTACTATCCAATGGTGCGCAGCCAATAAACCAAGTATTAACCAAATCCAAGCGGGGTAAAGGGTTTCAACAGCTTTTATCTAAGCCCAACTGATCCATAACATGAAAAACAAAAAAGTCCGTTTTTCATCAAAAGTCATGCTGAAAAAAATGGTGGGAACCGGTTTTAAAGTATGGTGACGTACTATCCAATGGTGCGCAGCCAATAAACCAAGTATTAACCAAATCCAAGCGGGGTAAAGGGTTTCAACAGCTTTTATCTAAGCCCAACTGATCCATAACATGAAAAACAAAAAAGTCCGTTTTTCATCAAAAGTCATGCTGAAAAAAATGGTGGGAACCGGTTTTAAAGTATGGTGACGTACTATCCAATGGTGCGCAGCCAATAAACCAAGTATTAACCAAATCCAAGCGGGGTAAAGGGTTTCAACAGCTTTTATCTAAGCCCAACTGATCCATAACATGAAAAACAAAAAAGTCCGTTTTTCATCAAAAGTCATGCTGAAAAAAATGGTGGGAACCGGTTTTAAAGTATGGTGACGTACTATCCAATGGTGCGCAGCCAATAAACCAAGTATTAACCAAATCCAAGCGGGGTAAAGGGTTTCAACAGCTTTTATCTAAGCCCAACTGATCCATAACATGAAAAACAAAAAAGTCCGTTTTTCATCAAAAGTCATGCTGAAAAAAATGGTGGGAACCGGTTTTAAAGTATGGTGACGTACTATCCAATGGTGCGCAGCCAATAAACCAAGTATTAACCAAATCCAAGCGGGGTAAAGGGTTTCAACAGCTTTTATCTAAGCCCAACTGATCCATAACATGAAAAACAAAAAAGTCCGTTTTTCATCAAAAGTCATGCTGAAAAAAATGGTGGGAACCGGTTTTAAAGTATGGTGACGTACTATCCAATGGTGCGCAGCCAATAAACCAAGTATTAACCAAATCCAAGCGGGGTAAAGGGTTTCAACAGCTTTTATCTAAGCCCAACTGATCCATAACATGAAAAACAAAAAAGTCCGTTTTTCATCAAAAGTCATGCTGAAAAAAATGGTGGGAACCGGTTTTAAAGTATGGTGACGTACTATCCAATGGTGCGCAGCCAATAAACCAAGTATTAACCAAATCCAAGCGGGGTAAAGGGTTTCAACAGCTTTTATCTAAGCCCAACTGATCCATAACATGAAAAACAAAAAAGTCCGTTTTTCATCAAAAGTCATGCTGAAAAAAATGGTGGGAACCGGTTTTAAAGTATGGTGACGTACTATCCAATGGTGCGCAGCCAATAAACCAAGTATTAACCAAATCCAAGCGGGGTAAAGGGTTTCAACAGCTTTTATCTAAGCCCAACTGATCCATAACATGAAAAACAAAAAAGTCCGTTTTTCATCAAAAGTCATGCTGAAAAAAATGGTGGGAACCGGTTTTAAAGTATGGTGACGTACTATCCAATGGTGCGCAGCCAATAAACCAAGTATTAACCAAATCCAAGCGGGGTAAAGGGTTTCAACAGCTTTTATCTAAGCCCAACTGATCCATAACATGAAAAACAAAAAAGTCCGTTTTTCATCAAAAGTCATGCTGAAAAAAATGGTGGGAACCGGTTTTAAAGTATGGTGACGTACTATCCAATGGTGCGCAGCCAATAAACCAAGTATTAACCAAATCCAAGCGGGGTAAAGGGTTTCAACAGCTTTTATCTAAGCCCAACTGATCCATAACATGAAAAACAAAAAAGTCCGTTTTTCATCAAAAGTCATGCTGAAAAAAATGGTGGGAACCGGTTTTAAAGTATGGTGACGTACTATCCAATGGTGCGCAGCCAATAAACCAAGTATTAACCAAATCCAAGCGGGGTAAAGGGTTTCAACAGCTTTTATCTAAGCCCAACTGATCCATAACATGAAAAACAAAAAAGTCCGTTTTTCATCAAAAGTCATGCTGAAAAAAATGGTGGGAACCGGTTTTAAAGTATGGTGACGTACTATCCAATGGTGCGCAGCCAATAAACCAAGTATTAACCAAATCCAAGCGGGGTAAAGGGTTTCAACAGCTTTTATCTAAGCCCAACTGATCCATAACATGAAAAACAAAAAAGTCCGTTTTTCATCAAAAGTCATGCTGAAAAAAATGGTGGGAACCGGTTTTAAAGTATGGTGACGTACTATCCAATGGTGCGCAGCCAATAAACCAAGTATTAACCAAATCCAAGCGGGGTAAAGGGTTTCAACAGCTTTTATCTAAGCCCAACTGATCCATAACATGAAAAACAAAAAAGTCCGTTTTTCATCAAAAGTCATGCTGAAAAAAATGGTGGGAACCGGTTTTAAAGTATGGTGACGTACTATCCAATGGTGCGCAGCCAATAAACCAAGTATTAACCAAATCCAAGCGGGGTAAAGGGTTTCAACAGCTTTTATCTAAGCCCAACTGATCCATAACATGAAAAACAAAAAAGTCCGTTTTTCATCAAAAGTCATGCTGAAAAAAATGGTGGGAACCGGTTTTAAAGTATGGTGACGTACTATCCAATGGTGCGCAGCCAATAAACCAAGTATTAACCAAATCCAAGCGGGGTAAAGGGTTTCAACAGCTTTTATCTAAGCCCAACTGATCCATAACATGAAAAACAAAAAAGTCCGTTTTTCATCAAAAGTCATGCTGAAAAAAATGGTGGGAACCGGTTTTAAAGTATGGTGACGTACTATCCAATGGTGCGCAGCCAATAAACCAAGTATTAACCAAATCCAAGCGGGGTAAAGGGTTTCAACAGCTTTTATCTAAGCCCAACTGATCCATAACATGAAAAACAAAAAAGTCCGTTTTTCATCAAAAGTCATGCTGAAAAAAATGGTGGGAACCGGTTTTAAAGTATGGTGACGTACTATCCAATGGTGCGCAGCCAATAAACCAAGTATTAACCAAATCCAAGCGGGGTAAAGGGTTTCAACAGCTTTTATCTAAGCCCAACTGATCCATAACATGAAAAACAAAAAAGTCCGTTTTTCATCAAAAGTCATGCTGAAAAAAATGGTGGGAACCGGTTTTAAAGTATGGTGACGTACTATCCAATGGTGCGCAGCCAATAAACCAAGTATTAACCAAATCCAAGCGGGGTAAAGGGTTTCAACAGCTTTTATCTAAGCCCAACTGATCCATAACATGAAAAACAAAAAAGTCCGTTTTTCATCAAAAGTCATGCTGAAAAAAATGGTGGGAACCGGTTTTAAAGTATGGTGACGTACTATCCAATGGTGCGCAGCCAATAAACCAAGTATTAACCAAATCCAAGCGGGGTAAAGGGTTTCAACAGCTTTTATCTAAGCCCAACTGATCCATAACATGAAAAACAAAAAAGTCCGTTTTTCATCAAAAGTCATGCTGAAAAAAATGGTGGGAACCGGTTTTAAAGTATGGTGACGTACTATCCAATGGTGCGCAGCCAATAAACCAAGTATTAACCAAATCCAAGCGGGGTAAAGGGTTTCAACAGCTTTTATCTAAGCCCAACTGATCCATAACATGAAAAACAAAAAAGTCCGTTTTTCATCAAAAGTCATGCTGAAAAAAATGGTGGGAACCGGTTTTAAAGTATGGTGACGTACTATCCAATGGTGCGCAGCCAATAAACCAAGTATTAACCAAATCCAAGCGGGGTAAAGGGTTTCAACAGCTTTTATCTAAGCCCAACTGATCCATAACATGAAAAACAAAAAAGTCCGTTTTTCATCAAAAGTCATGCTGAAAAAAATGGTGGGAACCGGTTTTAAAGTATGGTGACGTACTATCCAATGGTGCGCAGCCAATAAACCAAGTATTAACCAAATCCAAGCGGGGTAAAGGGTTTCAACAGCTTTTATCTAAGCCCAACTGATCCATAACATGAAAAACAAAAAAGTCCGTTTTTCATCAAAAGTCATGCTGAAAAAAATGGTGGGAACCGGTTTTAAAGTATGGTGACGTACTATCCAATGGTGCGCAGCCAATAAACCAAGTATTAACCAAATCCAAGCGGGGTAAAGGGTTTCAACAGCTTTTATCTAAGCCCAACTGATCCATAACATGAAAAACAAAAAAGTCCGTTTTTCATCAAAAGTCATGCTGAAAAAAATGGTGGGAACCGGTTTTAAAGTATGGTGACGTACTATCCAATGGTGCGCAGCCAATAAACCAAGTATTAACCAAATCCAAGCGGGGTAAAGGGTTTCAACAGCTTTTATCTAAGCCCAACTGATCCATAACATGAAAAACAAAAAAGTCCGTTTTTCATCAAAAGTCATGCTGAAAAAAATGGTGGGAACCGGTTTTAAAGTATGGTGACGTACTATCCAATGGTGCGCAGCCAATAAACCAAGTATTAACCAAATCCAAGCGGGGTAAAGGGTTTCAACAGCTTTTATCTAAGCCCAACTGATCCATAACATGAAAAACAAAAAAGTCCGTTTTTCATCAAAAGTCATGCTGAAAAAAATGGTGGGAACCGGTTTTAAAGTATGGTGACGTACTATCCAATGGTGCGCAGCCAATAAACCAAGTATTAACCAAATCCAAGCGGGGTAAAGGGTTTCAACAGCTTTTATCTAAGCCCAACTGATCCATAACATGAAAAACAAAAAAGTCCGTTTTTCATCAAAAGTCATGCTGAAAAAAATGGTGGGAACCGGTTTTAAAGTATGGTGACGTACTATCCAATGGTGCGCAGCCAATAAACCAAGTATTAACCAAATCCAAGCGGGGTAAAGGGTTTCAACAGCTTTTATCTAAGCCCAACTGATCCATAACATGAAAAACAAAAAAGTCCGTTTTTCATCAAAAGTCATGCTGAAAAAAATGGTGGGAACCGGTTTTAAAGTATGGTGACGTACTATCCAATGGTGCGCAGCCAATAAACCAAGTATTAACCAAATCCAAGCGGGGTAAAGGGTTTCAACAGCTTTTATCTAAGCCCAACTGATCCATAACATGAAAAACAAAAAAGTCCGTTTTTCATCAAAAGTCATGCTGAAAAAAATGGTGGGAACCGGTTTTAAAGTATGGTGACGTACTATCCAATGGTGCGCAGCCAATAAACCAAGTATTAACCAAATCCAAGCGGGGTAAAGGGTTTCAACAGCTTTTATCTAAGCCCAACTGATCCATAACATGAAAAACAAAAAAGTCCGTTTTTCATCAAAAGTCATGCTGAAAAAAATGGTGGGAACCGGTTTTAAAGTATGGTGACGTACTATCCAATGGTGCGCAGCCAATAAACCAAGTATTAACCAAATCCAAGCGGGGTAAAGGGTTTCAACAGCTTTTATCTAAGCCCAACTGATCCATAACATGAAAAACAAAAAAGTCCGTTTTTCATCAAAAGTCATGCTGAAAAAAATGGTGGGAACCGGTTTTAAAGTATGGTGACGTACTATCCAATGGTGCGCAGCCAATAAACCAAGTATTAACCAAATCCAAGCGGGGTAAAGGGTTTCAACAGCTTTTATCTAAGCCCAACTGATCCATAACATGAAAAACAAAAAAGTCCGTTTTTCATCAAAAGTCATGCTGAAAAAAATGGTGGGAACCGGTTTTAAAGTATGGTGACGTACTATCCAATGGTGCGCAGCCAATAAACCAAGTATTAACCAAATCCAAGCGGGGTAAAGGGTTTCAACAGCTTTTATCTAAGCCCAACTGATCCATAACATGAAAAACAAAAAAGTCCGTTTTTCATCAAAAGTCATGCTGAAAAAAATGGTGGGAACCGGTTTTAAAGTATGGTGACGTACTATCCAATGGTGCGCAGCCAATAAACCAAGTATTAACCAAATCCAAGCGGGGTAAAGGGTTTCAACAGCTTTTATCTAAGCCCAACTGATCCATAACATGAAAAACAAAAAAGTCCGTTTTTCATCAAAAGTCATGCTGAAAAAAATGGTGGGAACCGGTTTTAAAGTATGGTGACGTACTATCCAATGGTGCGCAGCCAATAAACCAAGTATTAACCAAATCCAAGCGGGGTAAAGGGTTTCAACAGCTTTTATCTAAGCCCAACTGATCCATAACATGAAAAACAAAAAAGTCCGTTTTTCATCAAAAGTCATGCTGAAAAAAATGGTGGGAACCGGTTTTAAAGTATGGTGACGTACTATCCAATGGTGCGCAGCCAATAAACCAAGTATTAACCAAATCCAAGCGGGGTAAAGGGTTTCAACAGCTTTTATCTAAGCCCAACTGATCCATAACATGAAAAACAAAAAAGTCCGTTTTTCATCAAAAGTCATGCTGAAAAAAATGGTGGGAACCGGTTTTAAAGTATGGTGACGTACTATCCAATGGTGCGCAGCCAATAAACCAAGTATTAACCAAATCCAAGCGGGGTAAAGGGTTTCAACAGCTTTTATCTAAGCCCAACTGATCCATAACATGAAAAACAAAAAAGTCCGTTTTTCATCAAAAGTCATGCTGAAAAAAATGGTGGGAACCGGTTTTAAAGTATGGTGACGTACTATCCAATGGTGCGCAGCCAATAAACCAAGTATTAACCAAATCCAAGCGGGGTAAAGGGTTTCAACAGCTTTTATCTAAGCCCAACTGATCCATAACATGAAAAACAAAAAAGTCCGTTTTTCATCAAAAGTCATGCTGAAAAAAATGGTGGGAACCGGTTTTAAAGTATGGTGACGTACTATCCAATGGTGCGCAGCCAATAAACCAAGTATTAACCAAATCCAAGCGGGGTAAAGGGTTTCAACAGCTTTTATCTAAGCCCAACTGATCCATAACATGAAAAACAAAAAAGTCCGTTTTTCATCAAAAGTCATGCTGAAAAAAATGGTGGGAACCGGTTTTAAAGTATGGTGACGTACTATCCAATGGTGCGCAGCCAATAAACCAAGTATTAACCAAATCCAAGCGGGGTAAAGGGTTTCAACAGCTTTTATCTAAGCCCAACTGATCCATAACATGAAAAACAAAAAAGTCCGTTTTTCATCAAAAGTCATGCTGAAAAAAATGGTGGGAACCGGTTTTAAAGTATGGTGACGTACTATCCAATGGTGCGCAGCCAATAAACCAAGTATTAACCAAATCCAAGCGGGGTAAAGGGTTTCAACAGCTTTTATCTAAGCCCAACTGATCCATAACATGAAAAACAAAAAAGTCCGTTTTTCATCAAAAGTCATGCTGAAAAAAATGGTGGGAACCGGTTTTAAAGTATGGTGACGTACTATCCAATGGTGCGCAGCCAATAAACCAAGTATTAACCAAATCCAAGCGGGGTAAAGGGTTTCAACAGCTTTTATCTAAGCCCAACTGATCCATAACATGAAAAACAAAAAAGTCCGTTTTTCATCAAAAGTCATGCTGAAAAAAATGGTGGGAACCGGTTTTAAAGTATGGTGACGTACTATCCAATGGTGCGCAGCCAATAAACCAAGTATTAACCAAATCCAAGCGGGGTAAAGGGTTTCAACAGCTTTTATCTAAGCCCAACTGATCCATAACATGAAAAACAAAAAAGTCCGTTTTTCATCAAAAGTCATGCTGAAAAAAATGGTGGGAACCGGTTTTAAAGTATGGTGACGTACTATCCAATGGTGCGCAGCCAATAAACCAAGTATTAACCAAATCCAAGCGGGGTAAAGGGTTTCAACAGCTTTTATCTAAGCCCAACTGATCCATAACATGAAAAACAAAAAAGTCCGTTTTTCATCAAAAGTCATGCTGAAAAAAATGGTGGGAACCGGTTTTAAAGTATGGTGACGTACTATCCAATGGTGCGCAGCCAATAAACCAAGTATTAACCAAATCCAAGCGGGGTAAAGGGTTTCAACAGCTTTTATCTAAGCCCAACTGATCCATAACATGAAAAACAAAAAAGTCCGTTTTTCATCAAAAGTCATGCTGAAAAAAATGGTGGGAACCGGTTTTAAAGTATGGTGACGTACTATCCAATGGTGCGCAGCCAATAAACCAAGTATTAACCAAATCCAAGCGGGGTAAAGGGTTTCAACAGCTTTTATCTAAGCCCAACTGATCCATAACATGAAAAACAAAAAAGTCCGTTTTTCATCAAAAGTCATGCTGAAAAAAATGGTGGGAACCGGTTTTAAAGTATGGTGACGTACTATCCAATGGTGCGCAGCCAATAAACCAAGTATTAACCAAATCCAAGCGGGGTAAAGGGTTTCAACAGCTTTTATCTAAGCCCAACTGATCCATAACATGAAAAACAAAAAAGTCCGTTTTTCATCAAAAGTCATGCTGAAAAAAATGGTGGGAACCGGTTTTAAAGTATGGTGACGTACTATCCAATGGTGCGCAGCCAATAAACCAAGTATTAACCAAATCCAAGCGGGGTAAAGGGTTTCAACAGCTTTTATCTAAGCCCAACTGATCCATAACATGAAAAACAAAAAAGTCCGTTTTTCATCAAAAGTCATGCTGAAAAAAATGGTGGGAACCGGTTTTAAAGTATGGTGACGTACTATCCAATGGTGCGCAGCCAATAAACCAAGTATTAACCAAATCCAAGCGGGGTAAAGGGTTTCAACAGCTTTTATCTAAGCCCAACTGATCCATAACATGAAAAACAAAAAAGTCCGTTTTTCATCAAAAGTCATGCTGAAAAAAATGGTGGGAACCGGTTTTAAAGTATGGTGACGTACTATCCAATGGTGCGCAGCCAATAAACCAAGTATTAACCAAATCCAAGCGGGGTAAAGGGTTTCAACAGCTTTTATCTAAGCCCAACTGATCCATAACATGAAAAACAAAAAAGTCCGTTTTTCATCAAAAGTCATGCTGAAAAAAATGGTGGGAACCGGTTTTAAAGTATGGTGACGTACTATCCAATGGTGCGCAGCCAATAAACCAAGTATTAACCAAATCCAAGCGGGGTAAAGGGTTTCAACAGCTTTTATCTAAGCCCAACTGATCCATAACATGAAAAACAAAAAAGTCCGTTTTTCATCAAAAGTCATGCTGAAAAAATTGGTGGGAACCGGTTTTAAAGTATGGTGACGTACTATCCAATGGTGCGCAGCCAATAAACCAAGTATTAACCAAATCCAAGCGGGGTAAAGGGTTTCAACAGCTTTTATCTAAGCCCAACTGATCCATAACATGAAAAACAAAAAAGTCCGTTTTTCATCAAAAGTCATGCTGAAAAAAATAGGTGGGAACCGGTTTTAAAGTATGGTGACGTACTATCCAATGGTGCGCAGCCAATAAACCAAGTATTAACCAAATCCAAGCGGGGTAAAGGGTTTCAACAGCTTTTATCTAAGCCCAACTGATCCATAACATGAAAAACAAAAAAGTCCGTTTTTCATCAAAAAGTCATGCTGAAAAAATGGTGGGAACCGGTTTTAAAGTATGGTGACGTACTATCCAATGGTGCGCAGCCAATAAACCAAGTATTAACCAAATCCAAGCGGGGTAAAGGGTTTCAACAGCTTTTATCTAAGCCCAACTGATCCATAACATGAAAAACAAAAAAGTCCGTTTTTCATCAAAAGTCATGCTGAAAAAAATGGTGGGAACCGGTTTTAAAGTATGGTGACGTACTATCCAATGGTGCGCAGCCAATAAACCAAGTATTAACCAAATCCAAGCGGGGTAAAGGGTTTCAACAGCTTTTATCTAAGCCCAACTGATCCATAACATGAAAAACAAAAAAGTCCGTTTTTCATCAAAAGTCATGCTGAAAAAAATGGTGGGAACCGGTTTTAAAGTATGGTGACGTACTATCCAATGGTGCGCAGCCAATAAACCAAGTATTAACCAAATCCAAGCGGGGTAAAGGGTTTCAACAGCTTTTATCTAAGCCCAACTGATCCATAACATGAAAAACAAAAAAGTCCGTTTTTCATCAAAAGTCATGCTGAAAAAAATGGTGGGAACCGGTTTTAAAGTATGGTGACGTACTATCCAATGGTGCGCAGCCAATAAACCAAGTATTAACCAAATCCAAGCGGGGTAAAGGGTTTCAACAGCTTTTATCTAAGCCCAACTGATCCATAACATGAAAAACAAAAAAGTCCGTTTTTCATCAAAAGTCATGCTGAAAAAAATGGTGGGAACCGGTTTTAAAGTATGGTGACGTACTATCCAATGGTGCGCAGCCAATAAACCAAGTATTAACCAAATCCAAGCGGGGTAAAGGGTTTCAACAGCTTTTATCTAAGCCCAACTGATCCATAACATGAAAAACAAAAAAGTCCGTTTTTCATCAAAAGTCATGCTGAAAAAAATGGTGGGAACCGGTTTTAAAGTATGGTGACGTACTATCCAATGGTGCGCAGCCAATAAACCAAGTATTAACCAAATCCAAGCGGGGTAAAGGGTTTCAACAGCTTTTATCTAAGCCCAACTGATCCATAACATGAAAAACAAAAAAAGTCCGTTTTTCATCAAAAGTCATGCTGAAAAAAATGGTGGGAACCGGTTTTAAAGTATGGTGACGTACTATCCAATGGTGCGCAGCCAATAAACCAAGTATTAACCAAATCCAAGCGGGGTAAAGGGTTTCAACAGCTTTTATCTAAGCCCAACTGATCCATAACATGAAAAACAAAAAAGTCCGTTTTTCATCAAAAGTCATGCTGAAAAAATGGTGGGAACCGGTTTTAAAGTATGGTGACGTACTATCCAATGGTGCGCAGCCAATAAACCAAGTATTAACCAAATCCAAGCGGGGTAAAGGGTTTCAACAGCTTTTATCTAAGCCCAACTGATCCATAACATGAAAAACAAAAAAGTCCGTTTTTCATCAAAAGTCATGCTGAAAAATATGGTGGGAACCGGTTTTAAAGTATGGTGACGTACTATCCAATGGTGCGCAGCCAATAAACCAAGTATTAACCAAATCCAAGCGGGGTAAAGGGTTTCAACAGCTTTTATCTAAGCCCAACTGATCCATAACATGAAAAACAAAAAAGTCCGTTTTTCATCAAAAGTCATGCTGAAAAAAATGGTGGGAACCGGTTTTAAAGTATGGTGACGTACTATCCAATGGTGCGCAGCCAATAAACCAAGTATTAACCAAATCCAAGCGGGGTAAAGGGTTTCAACAGCTTTTATCTAAGCCCAACTGATCCATAACATGAAAAACAAAAAAGTCCGTTTTTCATCAAAAGTCATGCTGAAAAAAATGGTGGGAACCGGTTTTAAAGTATGGTGACGTACTATCCAATGGTGCGCAGCCAATAAACCAAGTATTAACCAAATCCAAGCGGGGTAAAGGGTTTCAACAGCTTTTATCTAAGCCCAACTGATCCATAACATGAAAAACAAAAAAGTCCGTTTTTCATCAAAAGTCATGCTGAAAAAAATGGTGGGAACCGGTTTTAAAGTATGGTGACGTACTATCAAATGGTGCGCAGCCAATAAACCAAGTATTAACCAAATCCAAGCGGGGTAAAGGGTTTCAACAGCTTTTATCTAAGCCCAACTGATCCATAACATGAAAAACAAAAAGTCCGTTTTTCATCAAAAGTCATGCTGAAAAAAATGGTGGGAACCGGTTTTAAAGTATGGTGACGTACTATCCAATGGTGCGCAGCCAATAAACCAAGTATTAACCAAATCCAAGCGGGGTAAAGGGTTTCAACAGCTTTTATCTAAGCCCAACTGATCCATAACATGAAAAACAAAAAAGTCCCTTTTTTCATCAAAAGTCATGCTGAAAAAAATGGTGGGAACCGGTTTTAATGTATGGTGACGTACTATCCAATGGTGCGCAGCCAATAAACCAAGTATTAACCAAATCCAAGCGGGGTAAAGGGTTTCAACAGCTTTTATCTAAGCCCAACTGATCCATAACATGAAAAACAAAAAAGTCCGTTTTTCATCAAAAGTCATGCTGAAAAAAATGGTGGGAACCGGTTTTAAAGTATGGTGACGTACTACCCAATGGTGCGCAGCCAATAAACAAGTATTAACCAAATCCAAGCGAGGTAAAGGGTTTCAACAGCTTTTATCTAAGCCCAACTGATCCATAACATGAAAAACAAAAAAGTCCGTTTTTCATCAAAAGTCATGCTGAAAAAAATGGTGGGAACCGGTTTTAAAGTATGGTGACGTACTATCCAATTGTGCGCAGCCAATAAACCAAGTATTAACCAAATCCAAGCGGGGTAAAGGGTTTCAACAGCTTTTATCTAAGCCCAACTGATCCATAACATGAAAAACAAAAAAGTCCGTTTTTCATCAAAAGTCATGCTGAAAAAAATGGTGGGAACCGGTTTTAAAGTATGGTGACGTACTATCCAATGGTGCGCAGCCAATAAACCAAGTATTAACCAAATCCAAGCGGGGTAAAGTGTTTCAACAGCTTTTATCTAAGCCCAACTGATCCATAACATGAAAAACAAAAAAGTCCGTTTTTCATCAAAAGTCATGCTGAAAAAAATGGTGGGAACCGGTTTTAAAGTATGGTGACGTACTATCCAATGGTGCGCAGCCAATAAACCAAGTATTAACCAAATCCAAGCGGGGTAAAGGGTTTCAACAGCTTTTATCTAAGCCCAACTGATCCATAACATGAAAAACAAAAAAGTCCGTTTTTCATCAAAAGTCATGCTGAAAAAAATGGTGGGAACCGGTTTTAAAGTATGGTGACGTACTATCCAATGGTGCGCAGCCAATAAACCAAGTATTAACCAAATCCAAGCGGGGTAAAGGGTTTCAACAGCTTTTATCTAAGCCCAACTGATCCATAACATGAAAAACAAAAAAGTCCGTTTTTCATCAAAAGTCATGCTGAAAAAAATGGTGGGAACCGGTTTTAAAGTATGGTGACGTACTATCCAATGGTGCGCAGCCAATAAACCAAGTATTAACCAAATCCAAGCGGGGTAAAGGGTTTCAACAGCTTTTATCTAAGCCCAACTGATCCATAACATGAAAAACAAAAAAGTCCGTTTTTCATCAAAAGTCATGCTGAAAAAAATGGTGGGAACCGGTTTTAAAGTATGGTGACGTACTATCCAATGGTGCGCAGCCAATAAACCAAGTATTAACCAAATCCAAGCGGGGTAAAGGGTTTCAACAGCTTTTATCTAAGCCCAACTGATCCATAACATGAAAAACAAAAAAGTCCGTTTTTCATCAAAAGTCATGCTGAAAAAAATGGTGGGAACCGGTTTTAAAGTATGGTGACGTACTATCCAATGGTGCGCAGCCAATAAACCAAGTATTAACCAAATCCAAGCGGGGTAAAGGGTTTCAACAGCTTTTATCTAAGCCCAACTGATCCATAACATGAAAAACAGAAAAGTCCGTTTTTCATCAAAAGTCATGCTGACAAAAATGGTGGGAACCGGTTTTAAAGTATGGTGACGTACTATCCAATGGTGCGCAGCCAATAAACCAAGTATTAACCAAATCCAAGCGGGGTAAAGGGTTTCAACAGCTTTTATCTAAGCCCAACTGATCCATAACATGAAAAACAAAAAAGTCCGTTTTTCATCAAAAGTCATGCTGAAAAAAATGGTGGGAACCGGTTTTAAAGTATGGTGACGTACTATCCAATTGTGCGCAGCCAATAAACCAAGTATTAACCAAATCCAAGCGGGGTAAAGGGTTTCAACAGCTTTTATCTAAGCCCAACTGATCCATAACATGAAAAACAAAAAAGTCCGTTTTTCATCAAAAGTCATGCTGAAAAAAATGGTGGGAACCGGTTTTAAAGTATGGTGACGTACTATCCAATGGTGCGCAGCCAATAAACCAAGTATTAACCAAATCCAAGCGGGGTAAAGGGTTTCAACAGCTTTTATCTAAACCCAACTGATCCATAACATGAAAAACAAAAAAGTCCGTTTTTCATCAAAAGTCATGCTGAAAAAAATGGTGGGAACCGGTTTTAAAGTATGGTGACGTACTATCCAATGGTGCGCAGCCAATAAACCAAGTATTAACCAAATCCAAGCGGGGTAAAGGGTTTCAACAGCTTTTATCTAAGCCCAACTGATCCATAACATGAACAACAAAAAAGTCCGTTTTTCATCAAAAGTCATGCTGAAAAAAATGGTGGGAACCGGTTTTAAAGTATGGTGACGTACTATCCAATGGTGCGCAGCCAATAAACCAAGTATTAACCAAATCCAAGCGGGGTAAAGGGTTTCAACAGCTTTTATCTAAGCCCAACTGATCCATAACATGAAAAACAAAAAAGTCCGTTTTTCATCAAAAGTCATGCTGAAAAAAATGGTGGGAACCGGTTTTAAAGTATGGTGACGTACTATCCAATGGTGCGCAGCCAATAAACCAAGTATTAACCAAATCCAAGCGGGGTAAAGGGTTTCAACAGCTTTTATCTAAGCCCAACTGATCCATAACATGAAAAACAAAAAAGTCCGTTTTTCATCAAAAGTCATGCTGAAAAAAATGGTGGGAACCGGTTTTAAAGTATGGTGACGTACTATCCAATGGTGCGCAGCCAATAAACTAAGTATTAACCAAATCCAAGCGGGGTAAAGGGTTTCAACAGCTTTTATCTAAGCCCAACTGATCCATAACATGAAAAACAAAAAAGTCCGTTTTTCATCAAAAGTCATGCTGAAAAAAATGGTGGGAACCGGTTTTAAAGTATGGTGACGTACTATCCAATGGTGCGCAGCCAATAAACCAAGTATTAACCAAATCCAAGCGGGGTAAAGGGTTTCAACAGCTTTTATCTAAGCCCAACTGATCCATAACATGAAAAGCAGCAGAGAGGGTGAACCTCACAACTTTTCGAGCGTCGATTTGGAAATCTGAGGCTTCCACCAAATAGTAAAAAAAATAGCGTCTATTCGATAAAATAAGATTTCCTTATATACGCCAACGTCGTTGTCATCCACCCTCTCTGCTGCTGCAAATGTTTCATTTGTGGTTAATAATTCTTTTACGAGTTCAACCAAATATTTGATCGAGTCCGATACGATATCGTGTCCGAGGATCATGTAAATTTATTGTTATAAATCCGTGCGGAGTCGACTGAGCGTTACTAAAGAAATTTTTAAATTGATTGAAGTCCATATCAGAGCACCATGTCTGCCAAATATTTCGAAGCGTATGAGTATCAACGCCGTTAAATACACACAGTAAGTTACAGTTGTCTCTAATCACTTTTGGAATCTGAGTGTATCGTTGAGTGACATATATCACGTCAGTGTTTTTGTGCCTGCCTCTGGAAAATATTCTAGCTGGGTTTTTTTGATTGTCTAACATCACATCGTCGTATACGACTAAATTGTTAATGCTCCCATCAAGGTCATCCACGGATGGCGCCTCGTCAATATCAGTTATAAAATCAATGGTATTCTCACCTTTAATTTCTGATGCATTCTCGTTAAAATCCTTTAACACTTCATAGCATCGTTGATCATCTACGCTAGGAGCAATTAAATACAACTTATCCCACTTCATCCATCTCATTATTAAATTGAGCAACAATTGAGTCTTGCCGGATCCAGATGGCCCGATTATAATTGCACGGATAGAGTTTGGTAGCGCTGCATGATGCTTAACTGGTTCTCTTATTTTAGTCGCTGAAAATCAATTATATTCATATCTCTATACATAAATTATGGATCTATATTGTGTGAAGTGTAAAACGCGTACTAGCACAAATGATGTGACGACGGTTACAACTAAAAATAACAGATCAGCACTAACTGGTAGATGTGCAACATGTGGTATTAAAAAGTTCAGATTTGTTTCTACAAAATCAAAGATTTTACAATCCGGAGATGTTTTAAAAAAAAACGAGGAGGTGATATCGCAGCCAAATTGGCAAAGCTCCCTGGAACCCCATGGGCAAAGTACCCCGGAGAAAAGCACCTTCCAGGATATAGCTACTGTGGCCCCGGAACACGATTAGATATCAGACTTGATGATCAAAATCAACCCCGACCCGGCGAGTATCCGATAAACGCTATTGATAAGGCGTGTCATGCTCATGATGTTGCATATAAAAGCAGTAATCTGCAAAACAGGCATCTCGCGGATGTGAAATTAATTCATGCGTTAAATGCTGTTCCTGATAAATCTTTGAAAGAAAAATTGGCTTCGTGGTTGGTAAAATCAGCTATGAAAGGCAAATTGATGATGGGCGCTGGTAATTAATAATATGGAATCTATTTATTATTCTCCGAGGGGATACTGGAGGGGTAACGCTGCAATCAATAAACTCGCCAACGCCGCAAAAGTGAAAAAGGCTACTGCGGCTAATTGGTTATCCAAACAGGCTATATGGCAAATTTATCTACCGCGTCCTAAACAAATCAATTTCTCGCATTTTGATGTGACTGTCCCTAATGAAGTTCATCAGGCTGATTTATTGTTTTTACCACATGACAACGGTTACAAATACGCGCTAACCGTAGTTGACGTTGCTAGTCGATACAAACAAGCAGAACCGCTAAAAACAAAATCATCACCTGAAGTTGCTTCTGCATTTGAAAAGATTTATCGACGAGGCCCTCTACGCTGGCCAAATCTGTTACAAGTTGATCCTGGCAAGGAATTTCAAGGCGCTGTTTTATCAGCGATGAAACATCACAATGTCACCATCAGACAAGGACATACTGCACTACATCGCGATCAGGCAATTGTTGAACGATTTAATCGGACTCTTGCTGAACGGTTATTTGGATATCAATACGCGAAGGAGTTTATTCAGGATAAAAGATCCCGTGAATGGGTTAAGAGATTACCAGCTGTGATTACCGCGCTCAATAACGAGATTACTCGAACAATTAACATGAAACCTGTCAACGCGATTAAGAAAGCGTCTATACCAAAATTGGAAATCCAAGGAATTTCACAAAAAGATTTCAAAGAACCAATTCTTGGTAGTAATGTCACTGTAAGGTACTTATACGAACCAGGAGAGCTTGAGGGTGGTAAAAAAGAGCTACCGATCCTATTTGGAGTGTTACTGCACACAAGATATCTACTATAACACGATCTACGGGTAGACCAGCAATCTATAAACTGGATTCAACTGCTCCTCAGCGAGGATTTACTCGACAACAACTACAGGTAATCCCCGAGGATACTCAATTACCACCGCGTGGTCTTAACTAGCACCCGATGCCAGAGGCATTGTGCTTGCACCTCTGCGTCTGTTGCACTCAAGACAAGTCAGCATAACGTTATCTTTGATATGACCAATGCTGCTATTCTTTCTGTCTACGGTAAATTGGCGAGGATCTTTATCCGAATACTGCCAACGCATTATACAATTGCAACTCGCGCAGTGATTATTCTGTTGTTGCTTCAGCGTAGTTATTAATTCAGCATCAATGTCAAATTTTCTATTATTTTTTTTATCCTGTTGTTTATAACCAGAGAGTTTTTTTCTGATTATATCCTTGACGTTGTCGGCGTTGATTGTGGTGTCATCATCGCCACAAATGATTTCATCATCGCCACTGGCTTCGCCAACGACAACTCTTCGAAGCTGATTTATTCTTCGTACTCTGGATACTGCGAGATAGACTAAATTCGACCATTCGATGCGATTATCTACCATCCAAACAATTGTATCTGATATAGTTAATCCCTGTGAAGAATGTATCGTCGCTGCGTATCCTAGCGTCCATGGGGATTTATTAGCACGCAATGCATTTTCGACGACGCTGATATCAACCAGCACAATATCATTTAACACGAGAATCTGCTTTTCACTCTTCCCTGGAATATCAACTTCAATATTCTGCTTTCGTGTATCCGAAGGCCTATAACACAACGGTACTGGAAGTGTTGCAAATTTTTATTTATGCGTTTCAAATAACTTCATCTGAAGTGTGTCTCTGACTATTTTTCTACTTGCTACTATCAAATCATTTGGTCTCCACGTTTCCCAGAAATCATTCATGGGAGTTTCTGAAATTATTTCACGCGCTATTTCGCATTGGATTTTATCCGGTTGTAATCTAATCAGTGCTTTGAACTCGCGTAATTGTTCATCAAGTGATCTATGGTCGGTATTAATTTCTTCATAATAGTCTACAGAACCCTTTAGCCATTCATGTGGAGATCCACCGACAAATGGTGGTGGTTGGCCGTGATCACCGCACATGACGACTTTTGTGTTTTTGTTTAACAACCACTCGAGAAATGTTTGTAATACTCTCAACGATACCGTGCATATTTCATCCCAAATTATGATTTCAGGAATGAATTTATCACCCATTCGATCAGGGGTCCATTCATCGCCTTTCCATCGAAAGAAACTATGATAAGTACAGGCATTTACCCCTCGCTGTATCATCTCTCTGGCGAGTCTGTGAGTCGGTGTTAACACAATCATGTTTGTGAAATCCGTAGGATTTTTCCGACGATATAATTCAATTGCACGAGTTGTCTTTCCTGACCCACCACAACCGTTTAAATAAACTGTCTTGTATCTACATATTGGATCAGATACCGGTGGTGCATTAGAAAATTCTGATTGAATCTCATCACATTTTAAGTACTTTTCATCCATGGTAACATCTGCCGATTCACAATACTCATGTAGCGTCTCCTTTTTAAATCTCCAACCCCCCCACGCTTCCTCCTGGGATGTGAATTTAGCTACATCTGATTTGTATTTATTGTGTATATACATCGAATCAGTAGCTACTCTAACCGCGGTATTAGGAAATCTATTTATCATCGAAAATAAATTGATAGAAGCATAAGCTAGCATAGAACTTCTCAAATGTGTGTACTGGGAATTATATCCATCACAGTAGGTAACAACCGTACCCAATTTCTCACCATTGGATAGAAAAGCATCCTTACGGGATACAAGTTTTCCCTGCTTCGTTAAATCCGTTACAAGAAAATCGTATTCAGCGACGTCTATGATCAACCGCGAGGAAAATTTTGCATTGTCGTATCTTCCACCCTGGGTAAATTTACCGATTATTCTTCGTCCAAAATCCTTTGCTTGTTCTTTTTTAATTTCAAATAACTTCTTAGACCAATTCATGATTTGTTCTTCATTGAAATCAGGGAATTGTTTTCGCAATTCGCTGATTATACGATCTAGATCGGGTTGTGGTAGCCAAACTTCTTTCTGAGCTCGATAGCATATAATAGCTTCGGAAACAATCAACGATATCAGCATGCCACAATCAATCATATATCGTAGTAACACTATTGGCATCCAGGCCTTTTCAGATAGGTGTCTACCGAGCCAAACATAACTACACGGATGTAACCCTGTAGCGAGTTCAAATGATATCACACGAGCGAATCCGGTTAAATCAAAATCAGGTAATGGTCCATTAATCGCAACACGAGTCATTTCATGCGTGGGGTGTCCAAATCGTTTAAAATAGTTACTACATTCTCCATACCCGAGAAAACTTCCAGGATAACACGCGGATATATCAATTGAAATCATACCGTCACGATGGTATTTTGTATTCCACAGTCCTCCATGACCAAATTCGATGCAACTCAATTTAACGTCCTCGAGAAAATCACTTCGTGTTGGACGCCAGGAGTTTTTTTCTCTCGCGAAGTGAGCTACCACTGAAGAAATAGTAAAACTATCCGTGAGTAGTTTTTCATGGAAACTCTCTGGTGAAAAATCATTAGCGATTTTTCTCATTCTGTTATCTAATTCTTCAACGCGATATAATTCACCATTTGGTCTTACAAATTGATCGAATCCTGATTCGGAACCAGCACTGCTAAGTAACCACACTGACACAGGGTCCTCTTTACACAACGCATGAATAGCATCAAATAATTTCTCTTCATAGAAAACATCCCCGGAAAATTCCGGGGGGATATATCTCACGATTCGTTCTCGTGGAAATATTGTTACCGCAGGTGTCCACGCGTGTTCGTTATGATCAATAATTTGTATTGGCGCTCCTTGTAATCTATATTTCGGTTCGTGTAATACTTCCCCGGTTATTGTCGTTACTGATATTGGGAATTTTAATAATGTCTCTAATTTAGCTATATCAGAAATCTTTGCACCGTGCTGTTTCACTGTCAGTTCCCATTCTGTTATTTTCCTACGTCGCAGATCAGTTAGTTTATTTCCTCGGGATGCATTTGTGAAGTGTTCCATTACCCGTGTTGCTACACAATTGAGCCTTAACGAAGTCAATGGTGAATATTTCATAGGAGCTAGTTTTGCAATATCGGGTTTATCATTTAACGGATATATCCCATAAACGATTGCTGTTACGGGATAAGATCTCTCGTAGTATGGTTTGTCAATTCCAGTTAGAATTCCTGGTTTGGAATCTCTACTTACAATGACAGTTTTTTTATCCTTGAGGATTGGTTCAAATTTATCCCTGATAATCCATTTGCCTTCGACTTCGATAATGAATTTTATTCTGAAAAAATACTTTTGTTGGGAATTGCTTTGTTTGGGAATTGCTTTGCTTGAAATCTTTTGGATTTCCACCTTTGGATTTCCACCTTTGGATTTCTCATGGGAATTGCTTTGTTTGGGAATTGCTTTGCTTGAAATCTTTTGGATTTCCACCTTTGGATTTCCACCTTTGGATTTTACGCCAAGGTGTGAAATTATCTCAGCTGCTCTTTTATCGTTCATAGTAGCATCGATGATGGGTACATTGACATCATCATTGATAATTCGAAATGTCGACCAACAGTATGCTGCACCGTCTCGGTAGAATTCATTAAAACACTCCCTGATTTTACCGAGTATAGTTCTATCACCGATTAGACGTTTTGGTGTATTAGAGACTCTATCAAGATTGAATTTAGTATTTTTCCAGGGCTTAATTTTCGATAATCTTTGGAACTCCCTATCAAGATTGAATTTAGTATTTTTCCAGGGCTTAATTTTCGATAATCTTTGGAACTCCCTAGCAAGATTGAATTTAGTATTTTTCCAGGGCTTAATTTTCGATAATCTTTGGAACTCCTCCATGTTATAATTAAAACAAGTATTTAAATAGAAAAATATAGTATAATGAATCACTGTAAGTGGCTTATGATTGGATCAACAACCCCGTGTAACAAATCATGCAGAAGCGAATTCTGTGGGTATCATATGCAAAGCGTTAGGCGAGGAAGTTTTGGCCCTCTCCCATGCCTCCAATGTGGGGTGGGCGTTAGAGGAAAATCGCAGTTGTGTCTTGCTTGTGGGGGTAAACGATACAGGGAACTAAAACGCTATTATGACAAACGAATCAATGACTCCGTCCTTGATAAAATCAAGGACAAAATCATCAAAACCCCGCAAGATTATATCAAGAGGTTTATAATAAATTAGACAAATAGTATTATTATACAAATGAGCCAAGATTTCAGACCTCATCCAGTGCTTGTTAATTACGAAGCCTCCAGTGATGGTGTTGTCAGGCACCGCAGACTAAAAAAAACGGTTGGATATCTGAATAATATGGGTTATTTGTTGTTTAGTGCTAGAAATAAAACATATCTTTGTCACAGAATTATTTTTGAATGTCATAACGGATTAATCGAAGACGGATTTGTGATTGATCACATAAATGGCGTGAAGACTGATAATTGTCTTGAGAATCTTCAAGCCGTCTCACAAAGTCTGAATGCAAAATTAGGTGGAACAGGCAAATATGCAAAACGTCCTAGGGGAGTTAAATCGTTTGATTTAGAAACCAGCGAGGAGAGAATCTTTCATTCGATAAACGAAGCCAGTAGATACTTTGACATTTGCGTGCCTTCAATTCGATTTGTTGCACAAAATTTAATTAAAACATCTCTGTCTAAAAAAAATGGTCATAAAGTAAGATTCGTATACACCTGAAACGATTCAAGGGAGATAAATCCCCATGGACAAATCCAACCACTCAAAACACTCTACCTACTAAGTTCCCTTGTATTATGACGTCAAAGGAATTTGTCGCCTGCTATATTACCTGTACTTGACTAGGCGTGCCCACGTGACTGTAATGGAGATCGATAGAGAATAAAACTTTTTATTGTCGCTTGTGGGCTAAAACTGTATTATTTATTTAAGCTAACTCGTTCTTTTCAGTACAAAATTTTTTATTTATCTACATATCTCATGTGTGGGGGGTGGGTGGACTAGCAGTAAAGCAGACAGCTAACTCGTTCTTTTCAGTACAGACGTTCTTTATAATCTACGCATTACCTATGTTCGTTCAGCCGGAACGCGAGTGTTTCCTATTCATTGAAGTAGGTGGGCGTGGTTAAAATTCCTTGTATACAGCTCTTTATGAATGTATTTTATCTAGAGAATTATAACAGAGTATATAAAACGCTGTTTTATTTAACAACTAAAATGTTGCAGCATAAAATTGTCTGTTTTAAAAATCTCTTATTGTTAAGTATATCAGAAGATATATATATATTAAAAAATCTCTATTCTGTATGACAGCTCCGTGGTGTAATGGTATATCGTGTTTGTCTTGTAAACATAGATCTATCAACTACGTGTTCGGTCCCCATAGCAGATACATTATTTGATGGCGAAACGGAAGATGTTTTTCTATTAATTGGGGGGGAGGGGCGATCCCCCTGAGCCAAACCAACATTGTAACTCATGCTATCGCATTCTCGGTAGCGTGGGTTGGTGTTTTTTTCCAACTCATGCAACCATGAATTCGATTTCATGGGTTGCCATGTTGGTTTGGTTTACCACGCCCACATCATTACCATCATCGTTCCATTGAATTATAATCCATCCTTAATTAAGTACATGTTATGCCTAAAATTTGCCGCAACACTCGAGCGGAGATATATATGGCATTGTGCCGTCCATGTTGTGACGTCCCCCCCAAGCATATCTTCTGGGCGGTCTAAGATGGCGTTTGCCACCTTAGGCCTCCCGCCGGAGATGTATGTTTCGGGTTCCCTTGGGCTTACTTGGATGCGAAGGCAACCAAGGAGTTCCAAAGATGTGTTGTCGTAAACCTCTGGGTCTCTCTGACGTCATAGGGCGCCAGCGAGATTGCCAAATGAGTGTTTTTTGTTTTGTTTTTTTTTAATAATTAGAGATATAGTATACTATATTTATATAAAACTATAAATAATGGATATCAATGATGTAAATGCTATAATTGCTGAAATTTCAATTTTAAAAAATAAAGGGGTATTATTATCTGAAGATCTTGACGCTTACAAGATTGCCTCGGAATATGAAGACATTGAGTATCAGTGTAGTAAGAGTCGTTATGTTTTACCCAAGATGTACAGGCTCGTGAAAGGAATTCAAAAATCCATCAATGCTTGTTTGTATGGTAACGACATTAATGTATTCATAACGCTATTTAGCACCGTTGAAGCAATACGTCAAAAGCTCGGCCAAGAGTATCAAAAACGAGCTGAAATTAGTTCTAAGGTTCGTGATCTTAGAAAAATGTTAAACGAGGAAAAACCCGTATCTTAACCACGTGAGCGTTACTATAAAATAGGCTTTCAGTAATTTTTATTAAAAATAAATTTTTTTTTAGCGTTTTTTGTAACACTTACATAGGATTTTCTCCTGAAAGGATACTCAGCAGTCTGGACTTGCCCATGCAGTTATGTGCATAATGGATGATCTGGTCGTAGTAGCAAGTAATCACCGCGACGCCTCCATTTTCACGTAGTTGTTCTTGTTGCCGCGTCGTTAACACAAATCGTTCATCGCCGTTCTCAGATATTACAATTCTGAAACCCCCAGCGATGTTATTTCTGAAACATTCGCGGATAGCGTCGTACAGTTTAACCCTGTCGAAGATGAATACGTTAGCTTGATGGTACATTATTTAATAACTAAGTTATTTAATAACTAAGCTTTTAATTGTGATAGTTTTACATTTGAAAATTTAGTTCACAAACAATATATGGTTGGTGAATCGCTTACAACTAAATTAACCCGAGAGCGGCTAGCAGCAATTAAAAAGTTTATACCGGTTCGAGACAGACTTCGCGAGAAACTTCAACAACGACAACAAGCGCAGACTGACTTTTCTGTGTCAAGTGAACAACTGTTTACTCCGATAACAAGTGCGACCAAAGATGTGAAAACAGCAACTGAACGAGCAATATACGGAGATATTCCTAAGGAAGGCAAGCGACGAGAAGTGCCTGTTCTTGGTGTGCTTGAAAAGATAGCAGCAGAGACCGGACAAACACGCGCAGGAATACAACAGCTATCCAGTGATATAAAAACTCAACGCGAGTATGAACGACTAGCTGATATTGATGATTCTGCGCCTGAAACTCAACCTGTTGATGTCGTCACCCCAAGAGGTGTTTCCTTTATAGACAAACTCACCGAAGGAGCTATAGCAGAAATCAAACGACCTCAATTAATAAAACCCGAACATTATAAGATTTTTGGTAATTTTGCCGCCCAAAGCTTTCATTCCAGAAAAAACTTTTTAAAAGACGAGTATAAGAACAGTAGAATAAGCCGAGATGAATGGGCTGATTGGTTGTATAAAACGAATAGGGGGGTTGGCCGTTTAAATAAAAGAGAATTGGGATATAAAGAATTTAGAAAGGGAATTGAAGAGTATGATGAAACTGGTACAACTGAGAAAACAAGCGGAAAAGGATATTCGATTGGAAATCTAAAGGATGTCTTTGACTCTACAGTGACATGCCCTGGTAACATTCTAAGTGATATATCAAGGTTAGAGGTTCTCATCGGAGGGAAACGAGCCGGAAATAACTCACCGGAAGTAATTAATGAAGCAGCTGATATCTGTAGACGATTATTTGCCGGCGGTATCATGGACATTGATGTATATCGAGAACTTATTGCTGAATTAGTTGAAAATCACAACGATGACAACGTCATTGATGATGAAAATCCAATGGATGTAAGCGATTAATCACTAATTGAAAAACTACTAGTTTTATAACAAGATGATTATACACTACAACCATGATAAACCAGTAAGCGTCTACGTGGTGAACTCACGATTGCCTGTTTATAGAGCATATTACGGAGATGGTTTCGGCAATACCATTGCGGGGTTATTTACAAGAATGGCTCCCAAGGTGGCGCCGTTAGCTAAACAATTATCAATGAAAGCCATTGATGCTATCCGTGATAAGGGAATCAATTTCGTTGGAAATCTTGCCGGAAAGGCATTTTCTGCCGCGAAAGATAAAATAGCATCATTGGTGCGAAAGAAACCAGGAATGACTTCGTCAGTGGTGAAACCAGGAATGACTTCGTCATTAGTGCTGCCATCAACTACAGTGATGCCTGCAAAAATCAGCAAAGCAATAAATAACGCAGTGGAAGAAAAACTAGCGCAATTGACTTCGTCACCACCGGTAACAGATAGCGCTATCATGAACGCGATAGCAGGAAGTGGTTTGAAACAAAAAAGAAATTCGAAGAATTTTCAACGACGATGATTATTGCTTTGCAATTCACCAATTGAAAACACTAGTAATGTTATAAATGTTTAAACGAACAGCTGATCCCGCGTTAGATATGGAAGCCCCAGTGCGCAAAGATGATTCCGTCCGCGATTATCAATACTATTCCTATCATGCAATACAACCCGACCTACGATCGCGAATTGAACTTCAAGTTCAAGATACCAGTAAATACTTTTTGCCGTGTGAAGCATTTATTGAAATCGAGGGAAAACTCGTAACAAATGTTGCAGCTGATACACCATATGAAAATGATCCAAATATCCGAGTTGGTTTTGTTAATAATGGTATAATGGCGTTATTTGAAAGTGCAAGATATCTCATTGATGGAAAAGAGATTGAATCAATAGACCGCGAGGTTGATGTTGCAACAACAATAATCGGGTTAGCAAGATACTCCGATGATTATACAAGATCGGCTGGTCCGTCTATGATGTTTGCAAAGGATACCTCTGATAACGCTGACCACCTTCAATACATTAAAGTGTTAACACCGCAAGACACTTCAGTTGATAATCAACGAGAAGCAACTAATCCAGAACGTCGAGCTAGACCAGGAGCTGCGTTTGATATTCTTGGAGGCGTTAATGGTAATTTCAATTTAGGATTTGCAACACGAAAATTAGCATTGCAAGAACAGCAGCGATATTTTTCATGTGCGATTCCACTCCATCATATATTTGGATTCTGCAGAAATGTAAGAAAGGTCATCTATGGAGCCAAACACACAATCGCGTTAGTGCGAAAAGGCAATGACAATGATGCAATTTGGCGTACTGGTGCCGCTGATGGTAAAGTTGTTTTGAGTAAAATAGTATTATGGATGCCAGTAATGACTCCATCAATTACCACGGAAGAGCGGCTGCTCTCATTTATGGAAACCGGTGGTAAATCATTGCTAAGTTGGCTAACAACAACGACTGATGCTAAAGAGGATAATGTTAATAGCACATTTACATGGCACCTGGCATCAAAACAAGGCGTTTCAGCTCCACGTCATATATTTATAGCGCTGCAGAATAGGAATCGATTAGGTTCCCAAGAACGCAGTCATATGATATTTGATCGATTAGGGGTAAGTGAGGTTTCACTGAGAATAAACGGACAACAAGAACCATCTGAGGATATACAGCTTAATTACGAAAACAACCAAATAGCACGTGTGTATCATCGGATGCTGTCATATATGGGTCGTGATCAAAATGTTGATACCGGTTTGCAAATATCGCAACTCGATTTTAAGAATTTGTATCCAATTTATTACTTTTCACTGGAACATCTTGATTTAACAAGGCAATCCGTCGTCGACATACATTTTAGAGCTCGTATAGATCCTGGTGGTGTTGATTATAGAGCGGTTGCTGTTATTCTCAGCGACAAATCAATGTTGTTAGAAGGGGCTGGCGGACGAATGAGAATCGTTGATGCACCAGTGGAAAATCTATGATTGAAATCGTAAACGATTTTCACAATTAGATCAATTGAAAGCATAAATGTGTTTTACAATAAAATGCCATATAGTGTTGTTAGTGTCAAGCTGACTGATGGTCAGGTCAAGAAATTAAAATCAAAATCCGCTAAAGAATGTGGAACCACAATAACGTTAAAACCAGCGCAGATGTCTGGCGGTACACATAAAATATCATTAACGGATCGTCAAATAAAACATTTTAATGATGCAATGAAAAATAAGCGAGGAGTTCAAATAGAATTTTCAAAAGCCGCAGTCGCGAACATGATAAAATCAGGTGGTATATTTCCATTGTTAGCCGCAATACCAGCATTGATTGCAGCGGTTGCCCCAGCGGTGGCGAAAGCGGCAGCGTTGGGAGCCGTTGGTACCGCGGCAGGGATGGCGTTGAAAAAGGCAACTGGGAAAGGATATAAAAAAAAGGGAAAGGGGTTGTACCTACCAGGAACCCCGTATTCATGGTACAGCGGGAAATCCGTGAACGGATCGGGTCTAAGAAGAATACCAGGAACGGTTTATTAATTGAAAAATCTTCGATTTCCGAACCTATGGTTCCTATGTCCAATTTTGATTTAATTGATGCTGCTAAAAAACTAGCGATAAAAAACTTCAGAGGGGTTTTTATGAGAGATCAATTACCAAGAAAACCAAATAACGTTGAAACCGGTATCATCAATCTTGATAACAGCAGCGGATCGGGAACTCACTGGGTTGCATACGCGATTGATCCACGTGGAATTGTCTTTTTCGATTCATATGGGTTAGCTCCACCAAGCGAGTTTATGCGGTATATAAATTCTTCGATGAAACTCAAAAAGTTTCCGATTTTTTATTCCACGCTGCCAACACAACAATTAAATGATCCACCGATATGCGGCCGTGAAGTATTAAATGTCCTCGCGGAGATTTCATTAAAATCCTTTGGATCTCCGTGGAAACCACCTCATCTGGTTGTAAACGAATACACGAGTGGGAAATTACAAGGATCAATAAATTGAAAACACAAGTTACGATAACAATAATGATTGATATTTGGGGACAATCTCTGTCAATGTCGGAACCCACCGCGGAAACATCTGCGGGTTCTATCGAGGATGTAAAAAAAATAATTGAAGATGAAATCGCTGAGATGTTAAATTTAATAGATGTTGACCCGAACGAATTAGTTGTATTTCAAGATCGCCAGGGTAAATTGAAAAGCAGTAATATATCCGTGAATGACATTTTGATACGGCAGAGCGATGCCGCTGAAAACTCTATTGCGCTTTATTCCAACGGTGGACGACTTAAACCAGGTGCACTTGTGTCTACGATCACCGACGCGATTGCTACCAACGAACGTGAGCTGAATGATCTTATACGAGGTTATAATAATTTTCGCAAAAATGTTATACATAAATTCTTTGGAACCCCGCTTGTGGTTGGCATGACTCTCGCTGAAATTAAAGACTTGTTGAATTCATTCTTCGCTAACAAGGAAGCTGGAAGGATGATGACTGCTTCAGAAATCAAGGCAAATTATCTCGAGATTTCTAAACTAATAGAAGATCAAAAACCCACTAACGACGTAGTTGTTAAGTTTTTTGGAACCCCACTTGTGGCTGGCATGACTCTCGCTGAAATTAGCGAGTTTATCGGCAAGCACACTCACAATGCCTACATCGCTAATAGTTTCTTTGGTGTCCCAGCTACATCTACAATGACTCTCAAAGATATTAATATGTTTATGGTGAGACAAACAACACTTAATACCATCGTTGATAAATTTCTTGGGAGAACACCTGTGTCTGAAACCACATCGTTGACAGGCCCGACCCTCGCTGAAGTTAAAAGCGCTATTGACGAACAAAAACTCATCAACAAAATGGTTAATAATTTCTTTGAGAGTTCTAAAAATTACAATATCACGACGACATATTCTCAACTCGACGCGAATTATAGATCCCAAACAGGTTTTGGAGTTAACTTCCTTGTGGTTTCATTTTTTATTCGCCGCGATAAAACGACAATGAAGTATACCGAAATCAATAAAACCTATTCCGACGTTATTGACGATATTATTAAATTAAAGGAAGATCAAAAACCAGTCAATGACATTGTTGATAAGTTTTTTGGTGTCCCGGCTACATCTACGATGACTCTCAAAGATATTTACAATGATATTCGTAAACTAAAAGAAAATTTTGAAAAGATAAAGATTTCGCATCCACACATAAGAATTAAAAATGTCGTGTATACAGTCGATCATGGAACCATGGATTGGATAAGAGACGTTTATACTACATTATCCACTGGTCTCTGGACGAGGAGTGATGCGGGGGGCGATATCTACAGTACAACGGGGATTGAAGGTATCTACAGGCTAACGTGGATCTCTATCAATCAATTTAACATGATCGCGGGCGGTAAAACCTACTCTGGTGGCACTGCGATGTTAATTATCAAGAGTAACGGTCAACACTTTAATGTCGTCGCGGTTGATAGCTCCACCATTAGATCAAAAATAACTTGGTGTTTAGAACTCGTAGATGATTTTTCAGGCTGAAGCTACTAACAATTCCCGCTAACGATGGCAAATAATTGAAAACACTAGCGGGTTTAAAATAACAATGATTTCATCAACGCAATGTCGCTATGATCAGGTCAGAGAATTTCAGACTAGACTCAAAACCCTCACTGAGGAGTATCAAATAAAAATAAAAAAATACCGACGAAGAATCACCGCAATTGATGTTATTATGTACTCGGTGTCAAGCGTTCTCACTGGCGCCGGAATAATACTTGCATCGGTTATAATGATTGCCCCGGTCGTAGTTCCAATTTGCATTTCTGCGGTGGCTACAATCGGGGGTATATCAACCGGGATAGCAAAAAAGATATCATCATGCAGCCAGAGTAAACTGCAGAATTACTTACTTCAATTTCATATTACATCAACCGCATATTCGCAATTATCATTGATGATATCATCGTCACTCGATAATACGATTATATCAGATAGTGAATTCTCAGCGATGGTCAGTATTTTTGATTCAGCGATATCAAAATTAGAGCAACAACATGAATATAATAACAATGACAACACCGATGGAATCAGAAAACACGAACCCAAAAACAAACCCAAAAACCAAAATGATCTCAATAATCTCAACCATACCAGATTGTGAGTTCTCAGTGATGGTCAGTATTTATGATTCCTCGATACCAAAATTAGAAATAAATCATGAGTATAATAACAATGACAACACCGATGGAATTACTTCAACGAGTAGTGGAGAACACGAACCCAGTACAAACAAGCATGATATCAATAACATCAACGAGTCCTGAATTTAGTGTGAACTTCCCTTCTCCGATTCCAGTGCGTGAGATCGCGCTGGCAAAATTACGAGTATATCATAGCTGGCCTAATATCAGATCGGTTGCATTTGGCGGTCAGCAACCCAATAACGCACTGGTGTTCTCGTATAAGAATAAACCCGATGGTACTCCAGAGTGGGAAACTGTTTCGTTACCAACTGGGTCGTACCAAATTAAGCAAATCAATGCTGAAATTCAGCGTAGAATAAAATCAATCACTGGAAAAGAATCAAAAATAGCTATTAATCTTCATCAACAAACGCTCTCGTCGTCGATCGAAATAAGCACAGAGGGATACATTGTAGATATCTATAACAGCTCGTTAAGAACAGTGTTAGGATGGCCTGAAAAACCACCGGAAAATTCCACCGCCGACTTAACCACGGACGTACAATCATATCATGAAATCAATCCCAGTTATCGAGATAATTTATCTGATATAAGAAAAGGAAGAATCGCCGATAGATTTATATTTACCAACAAAGACACATTGCAATGGGATTTTATCATTAAAAGAACAACCGACTCATCTGTTACTATTTCATTTACGCTAACTGACGTCCGTGGTTATTTTAATGAAATTAAACAATTATATGAAACACAACTAGAACAACTACGGAAAACAAAATCGCAAAAACACGTTGAAATAATAAATCAACTTATATCTGATATGGAATATATCTATGAACTAATTATTCAAACAATAATTAATGACAACAGCGACAATAAACAACGATTCCTAACCGATTACAATATCACAGAGGACAATCTGCGTAATTTCAAGTTTCCCGGGTACAAAGCTGATGAACTAGCAAGAATTGTTAAAACCGATATCAAGGCGCTACAAAAACAAGATCCATCTGTCCTCTTCAGGTATAATAATGATCCAGATGGTGGCGGTAGGCATATTGCCCCTCATAATGTGAATATTTCAACGGTGATTGCGCTCAATTTAGTATGTGATGTTATCGAAGGAAGCTATCAAATTAATCTCGAACGATCAAATCAAGCTCAGCAAGGATATATTCTTTATTCGTTTGCACCAACAGCTCCTCCAGGATTCCTAATTATTGAGAACCCAATTAATCCTGTCTACATGCGATGCAATAATAATTCGTTAACGAGAATTAATTTCAAACTCACCGACCAGTCAAATAATCTGATTGATTTACAAGAAGAGGTGTTAGCGATTAGTTTGTTTGTGAAATCCTAAATTGCTTTGCAATTTTCAAACGATTTTCGTCCTAAAGACTCGATCAAATACTTGGTTGAACTCGTAAAAGAATTATTAACCACAAATGAAACATTTGCAGCAGCAGAGAGGGTGGATGACAACGACGTTGGCGTATATAAGGACATCTTGTTTTATCGAATAGACGCCATTTTTTTTTACTATTTGGTGGAAGCCTCAGATTTCCAAATCGACGCTCGAAAAGTTGTGAGGTTCACCCTCTCTGCTGCTTGAAAAACAAAAAAGTCCGTTTTTTCATCAAAAGTCATGCTGAAAAAAATGGTGGGAACCGGTTTTAAAGTATGGTGACGTACTATCCAATGGTGCGCAGCCAATAAACCAAGTATTAACCAAATCCAAGCGGGGTAAAGGGTTTCAACAGCTTTTATCTAAGCCCAACTGATCCATAACATGAAAAACAAAAAAGTCCGTTTTTCATCAAAAGTCATTCTGAAAAAAATGGTGGGAACCGGTTTTAAAGTATGGTGACGTACTATCCAATGGTGCGCAGCCAATAAACCAAGTATTAACCAAATCCAAGCGGGGTAAAGGGTTTCAACAGCTTTTATCTAAGCCCAACTGATCCATAACATGAAAAACAAAAAAGTCCGTTTTTCATCAAAAGTCATGCTGAAAAAAATGGTGGGAACCGGTTTTAAAGTATGGTGACGTACTATCCAATGGTGCGCAGCCAATAAACCAAGTATTAACCAAATCCAAGCGGGTAAAGGGTTTCAACAGCTTTTATCTAAGCCCAACTGATCCATAACATGAAAAAACAAAAAAGTCCGTTTTTCATCAAAAGTCATGCTGAAAAAAATGGTGGGAACCGGTTTTAAAGTATGGTGACGTACTATCCAATGGTGCGCAGCCAATAAACCAAGTATTAACCAAATCCAAGCGGGGTAAAGGGTTTCAACAGCTTTTATCTAAGCCCAACTGATCCATAACATGAAAAACAAAAAAGTCGTTTTTCATCAAAAGTCATGCTGAAAAAAATGGTGGGAACCGGTTTTAAAGTATGGTGACGTACTATCCAATGGTGCGCAGCCAATAAACCAAGTATTAACCAAATCCAAGCGGGGTAAAGGGTTTCAACAGCTTTTATCTAAGCCCAACTGATCCATAACATGAAAAACAAAAAAAGTCCGTTTTTCATCAAAAGTCATGCTGAAAAAAAATGGTGGGAACCGGTTTTAAAGTATGGTGACGTACTATCCAATGGTGCGCAGCCAATAAACCAAGTATTAACCAAATCCAAGCGGGGCAAAGGGTTTCAACAGCTTTTATCTAAGCCCAACTGATCCATAACATGAAAAACAAAAAAGTCCGTTTTTCATCAAAAGTCATGCTGAAAAAAATGGTGGGAACCGGTTTTAAAGTATGGTGACGTACTATCCAATGGTGCGCAGCCAATAAACTAAGTATTAACCAAATCCAAGCGGGGTAAAGGGTTTCAAACAGCTTTTATCTAAGCCCAACTGATCCATCACATGAAAAACAAAAAAGTCCGTTTTTCATCAAAAGTCATGCTGAAAAAAATGGTGGGAACCGGTTTTAAAGTATGGTGACGTACTATCCAATGGTGCGCAGCCAATAAACCAAGTATTAACCAAATCCAAGCGGGGGTAAAGGGTTTCAACAGCTTTTATCTAAGCCCAACTGATCCATAACATGAAAAACAAAAAGTCCGTTTTTCATCAAAAGTCATGCTGAAAAAAATGGTGGGAACCGGTTTTAAAGTATGGTGACGTACTATCCAATGGTGCGCAGCCAATAAACCAAGTATTAACCAAATCCAAGCGGGGTAAAGGGTTTCAACAGCTTTTATCTAAGCCCAACTGATCCATAACATGAAAAACAAAAAAGTCCGTTTTTCATCAAAAGTCATGCTGAAAAAAATGGTGGGAACCGGTTTTAAAGTATGGTGACGTACTATCCAATGGTGCGCAGCCAATAAACTAAGTATTAACCCAATCCAAGCGGGGGTAAAGGGTTTCAACAGCTTTTATCTAAGCCCAACTGATCCATACACATGAAAAACAAAAAAGTCCGTTTTTCATCAAAAGTCATGCTGAAAAAAATGGTGGGAACCGGTTTTAAAGTATGGTGACGTACTATCCAATGGTGCGCAGCCAATAAACCAAGTATTAACCAATCCAAGCGGGGTAAAGGGTTTCAACAGCTTTTATCTAAGCCCAACTGATCCATAACATGAAAAACAAAAAAGTCCGTTTTTCATCAAAAGTCATGCTGAAAAAAATGGTGGGAACCGGTTTTAAAGTATGGTGACGTACTATCCAATGATGCGCAGCCAATAAACCAAGTATTAACCAAATCCAAGCGGGGTAAAGGGTTTCAACAGCTTTTATCTAAGCCCAACTGATCCATAACATGAAAAACAAAAAAGTCCGTTTTTCATCAAAAGTCATGCTGAAAAAAATGGTGGGAACCGGTTTTAAAGTATGGTGACGTACTATCCAATGGTGCGCAGCCAATAAACCAAGTATTAACCAAATCCAAGCGGGGTAAAGGGTTTCAACAGCTTTTATCTAAGCCCAACTGATCCATAACATGAAAAAACAAAAAAGTCCGTTTTTCATCAAAAGTCATGCTGAAAAAAATGGTGGGAACCGGTTTTAAAGTATGGTGACGTACTATCCAATGGTGCGCAGCCAATAAACCAAGTATTAACCAAATCCAAGCGGGGTAAAGGGTTTCAACAGCTTTTATCTAAGCCCAACTGATCCATAACATGAAAAACAAAAAAGTCCGTTTTTCATCAAAAGTCATGCTGAAAAAAATGGTGGGAACCGGTTTTAAAGTATGGTGACGTACTATCCAATGGTGCGCAGCCAATAAACCAAGTATTAACCAAATCCAAGCGAGGTAAAGGGTTTCAACATCTTTTATCTAAGCCCAACTGATCCATAACATGAAAAACAAAAAAGTCCGTTTTTCATCAAAAGTCATGCTGAAAAAAATGGTGGGAACCGGTTTTAAAGTATGGTGACGTACTATCCAATGGAGCGCAGCCAATAAACCAAGTATTAACCAAATCCAAGCGGGGTAAAGGGTTTCAACAGCTTTTATCTAAGCCCAACTGATCCATAACATGAAAAACAAAAAAGTCCGTTTTTCATCAAAAGTCATGCTGAAAAAAATGGTGGTAACCGGTTTTAAAGTATGGTGACGTACTATCCAATGGTGCGCAGCCAATAAACCAAGTATTAACCAAATCCAAGCGGGGTAAAGGGTTTCAACAGCTTTTATCTAAGCCCAACTGATCCATAACATGAAAAACAAAAAAGTCCCGTTTTTCATCAAAAGTCATGCTGAAAAAAATGGTGGGAACCGGTTTTTAAAGTATGGTGACGTACTATCCAATGGTGCGCAGCCAATAAACCAAGTATTAACCAAATCCAAGCGAGGTAAAGGGTTTCAACATCTTTTATCTAAGCCCAACTGATCCATAACATGAAAAACAAAAAAGTCCGTTTTTCATCAAAAGTCATGCTGAAAAAAATGGTGGGAACCGGTTTTAAAGTATGGTGACGTACTATCCAATGGTGCGCAGCCCAATAAACCAAGTATTAACCAAATCCAAGCGGGGTAAAGGGTTTCAACAGCTTTTATCTAAGCCCAACTGATCCATAACATGAAAAACAAAAAAGTCCGTTTTTCATCAAAAGTCATGCTGAAAAAAATGGTGGGAACCGGTTTTAAAGTATGGTGACGTACTATCCAATGGTGCGCAGCCAATAAACCAAGTATTAACCAAATCCAAGCGGGGTAAAGGGTTTCAACAGCTTTTATCTAAGCCCAACTGATCCATAACATGAAAAACAAAAAGTCCGTTTTTCATCAAAAGTCATGCTGAAAAAAATGGTGGGAACCGGTTTTAAAGTATGGTGACGTACTATCCAATGGTGCGCAGCCAATAAACCAAGTATTAACCAAATCCAAGCGGGGTAAAGGGTTTCAACAGCTTTTATCTAAGCCCAACTGATCCATAACATGAAAAACAAAAAAGTCCGTTTTTCATCAAAAGTCATGCTGAAAAAAATGGTGGGAACCGGTTTTAAAGTATGGTGACGTACTATCCAATGGTGCGCAGCCAATAAACCAAGTATTAACCAAATCCAAGCGGGGTAAAGGGTTTCAACAGCTTTTATCTAAGCCCAACTGATCCATAACATGAAAAACAAAAAAGTCCGTTTTTCATCAAAAGTCATGCTGAAAAAAATGGTGGGAACCGGTTTTAAAGTATGGTGACGTACTATCCAATGGTGCGCAGCCAATAAACCAAGTATTAACCAAATCCAAGCGGGGTAAAGGGTTTCAACAGCTTTTATCTAAGCCCAACTGATCCATAACATGAAAAACAAAAAAGTCCGTTTTTCATCAAAAGTCATGCTGAAAAAAATGGTGGGAACCGGTTTTAAAGTATGGTGACGTACTATCCAATGGTGCGCAGCCAATAAACCAAGTATTAACCAAATCCAAGCGGGGTAAAGGGTTTCAACAGCTTTTATCTAAGCCCAACTGATCCATAACATGAAAAACAAAAAAGTCCGTTTTTCATCAAAAGTCATGCTGAAAAAAATGGTGGGAACCGGTTTTAAAGTATGGTGACGTACTATCCAATGGTGCGCAGCCAATAAACCAAGTATTAACCAAATCCAAGCGGGGTAAAGGGTTTCAACAGCTTTTATCTAAGCCCAACTGATCCATAACATGAAAAACAAAAAAGTCCGTTTTTCATCAAAAGTCATGCTGAAAAAATGGTGGGAACAGGTTTTAAAGTATGGTGACGTACTATCCAATGGTGCGCAGCCAATATAAACCAAGTATTAACCAAATCCAAGCGGGGTAAAGGGTTTCAACAGCTTTTATCTAAGCCCAACTGATCCATAAC
>JARLTB010000090.1:645000-707500 GCA_030141615.1 Unio pictorum
ACCGCCTATCCATACAAAAATATGAACACTTCATTCATCTGTAACAAAGAAACATATCAAAGTACGTTATTAAATCAATGTAATACTGAACTTTTTGTATCATAGTATCGATACATTATGCATATATGACAAAGAAAAACATCATATACATTACATCATGATAAAGGTGAATTTGAATTAAATAACTTGTGTTTTGGAGTGCTTCTGCCGTTTGATTTCCGGCGGACTTTCCTGAGCTTATTATTACAAAAGCACTGCTGTAAAATTACCCCCGGAGTCCTGGTAATTACTTCTACCTTTGGTTTCTCTCTTGCAGATAAATTTTCAGACTAATTCAAACTCACTGACTCAGAGAATATATTCCCCAATTCTAGGTTTCGACCCAACCCTCTTTCCTATACATTTGACCAATCGGAATAAATGCTATTTTTGCGGACCTTTTGAAAACCGTCTATCAAGATGCCAAAATGCCACTTAGGATCGAAATGTCACCTTATCATTTGTTTCCTATCACTCTGACAGCTCTACGTGCGTAATCACCTAATTTTAAGCGAGTCAAACACTCAGTCCACTTTCACTCTAAATATTGGAACAGTCTGACCAAGGTAAACTAACATTCTTTCCGTTCAAACTCTACTCCAAGACAGTTGATTGTCGGCTAGCCTACGAATTAATTACGGGATTTCACTGACGAAACATTTGGCACTTGACACATACATACATACATACATACATACATACATACATACATACATACATACATACATACATACATACATACATACATACATACATACATACATACATACATACATACATACATACATACATACATACATACATACATACATACATACATACATACATACAGCATTAGGAGCTTTTCAACATCTATAATGAAATGACTACATACAGAAAAACAAAAAAACAAAAACCATGTACATTGGAAAACATAAAAGATGAAAAATAAAAACACACACACACATACACACATAGCATACATACATACATACATACATACATACATACATACATACATACATACATACACACATACATACATACATACATACATACATACATACATACATACATACATACATACATACATACATACATACATACATACATACATACATACATACATACATACATACATACATACATATATGCATGCATGCATACAAACATTCATACATACATACATAAGTATTTTATGGAACTTTGTTTTTTACATTGCATACATGAATGTGTTTGTTAAACAAGAAACTACTAAATAATACGTAACGGCATGTATCAGACACATTATAGTCGCTAGACATTTAAGTGAGTATAGACAAGTGTACTGTACTGACTAAAATGGTCATATCAAATAGTTTCATATAAAGCCTGTTACTATATATTAACAATGACTTGTTGCACCGGCCAATTGGCTGTTTACATTAACATCGTTCTTTAATAATTTTCTTTCTGAGGAAAACAAGAGATAGTTTTCAATTGTTTACGTGTATTCCGATTTATCAATAAATCCATATATTCTTTATCAATTTCCACAGTTTAACAAAACAGTTTGCAATAATAAATTCAAAATTCTAAAAAAAATGTGATCGACCCCATTGCTGACACACCAATTATATAAATTTGAAAGATTCCCGGAAGTACAGAAGGAAGTGCAAAAAAATTAACCCTGGGCTACAAATTAATTCCGTACAAAAGAACAGATTAGTTATGTAGGTCTGTTTCGTGTGTATGTGTGTATGTAAGCATGTAGAAATGATACGGAAGTATTTGTCATGGAATCGGTTACCATGACAAATAACTGATTTCATTAATTGTGAATGCTCTCATGACCTAAGTTGTACAGCGTTCGCCTCCATCACAAAATCATATCAAGGACGTATACAAGTGATACTAGTAGCAACCTTGCTTGGCTCACTGCATTAGATTATTAGAGTTAAGAACGAATGGATTGATGTCTACAAAATCTGACTGGATAGAACACTATATTACATGTCGGCGGCTTGATGCCCCAGTGCTTCATATGACTGTAAAAGTCCCAAGTCGCTGTTGCTATTTCTGCACTATTACGAGCAAGTTATTTATCATTATCTCATTAAATTTCATCTATGAGAAGCTAATCAAAAATTACAGTGGAAAACTTTAAAGTCTCAATTTTTATAAATTAATAACTATTATAATGTACAACCATTACCAATTAAAACCATACAGATAAACATGACACGTTAAGTAATGATCAATTAGTTGTGAGATATGAAAATAAGACTAGCAAATTGCCGATATATTCAAGATATGTATTTGTCGTCTGTATGTCTATATGTCTTTCTTTATGCTCCTTTCGAAAGAGGTCACCTTACAAAGTTAAAAATGTACCCGCTAAGGTGATTAGCTTAGCCTAGAGACAAGCCAATAACTGTACTTAACATACATGCATACATACATACACAAATACAGTCAGCCAGCCAGACATACAAACATGCATGCATGCATGGATACATGCATACATACATACATACGTACGTACGTACGTACATGCATGCATGCATACATACATACATACATACATACATACATACATACATACATACATACATACATACATACATACATACATACATACATACATACATACATACATACATACATACATACATACATACATACATACATACATACATACAAACAAAAACACAGACAGACATACAGACAAACAGACAGACAGACATCATACATACGTATGTACATTGATACATACATACATACATACATACATACATACATACATACATACATACATACATACATACATACATACATACATACATACATACATACATACATACATACATACATACATACATACATACATACATACATACATACAGACATACATACAGACATACGTACGTACGTACATACATACATACATACAGACAGACAGACAGACAGACAGACAGACGTACGTACGTACGTACGTACGTACATACATACATACATACATACATACATACATACATACATACATACATACATACATACATAGATACATACATACATACATACATACATACATACATACATACATACATACATACATACATACATGCATGCATGCATGCATGCATGCATGCATGCATGCATGCATGCATGCATGCATGCATGCATGCATGCATACATACATACATACATACATACATACATACATACATACATACATACATACATACATACATACATACATACATACATACATACATACATACATACATACATACATACATACATACATACATACATACATACATACATACATACATACATACATACATACATACTGTAATGTGCTCCCGGTTATCAAGGTGGTATTAGTACAATATTGCACAAGGCCTGGTCAGAGGTATTGCGCAACTTGGAAAAACCACGCTTGGAGACCGCCTCCCTCTAATTATCGTTATCTTGAAGATGATCTCTACGGTGTAATTTGCTCGGTTAATGGATATGGTAATCTGAGATGGTACTTTGAACAAGACAACACACGAGCCCCCGTAAAGATAAAATATGAATTTAATTAAAATACAATTAAGAAAAGAATGACACTGTGAATTACAATTTCTTTCTTTCTGAATACACTTAGTTCAGAAATACATAAACTGAAGATTTAAAATAATGGATACATTCATAAAAATCCCAAACACTAATAAAAATAAATGAAGTTAGCCGTTAATACTGAGAGCAAATTTCATCAAGGAATCGAATGTTCATTTAACATTGGACTGTTGGGTAATTCAAAATGACCTTGTTCGTCGACTGGTTTTTTCTTCTTCTGCGTTAGTCTCAACTTGAGCTTGCCCTTTGGTTGTACGTGGGATTACACAACTCTGTCTTCCAACTTCTTTTTTTCGTCTCTGAATTTCGGCTTCCTCGCCATTTCTTATTCGATCTTCAACCAAACTATTTTTCCTTTGAAAAGAAAAGAGTAAAACGCCCTAAGTATCTCGTTACTTTAAGAGTTGAGATTGTAAGTCCGTCTTTAGGTTCGAAAAATCAGATCTTTCTATCAGTGTTATCATTTATACGGCTAACAAATACTATACAAGTCTTCAGATCAATAGAGCTATACTGCTAATTATCGACATCAGAATTCGGGAAAGTCATATATTCCCGTAAATCATTACGTAAAGTGAGGCAATATATCATAACACACAATCCATATTTACTAATATGATAAATTCAAATTAATGTAACACTTTCCAATCATAAATGTACACTGCGGGTTTTCTACACCACCGATTTACCTACCTAAGTATATAAGGTAAAAAATGCTAATTCAAAATTCAAAAATACATTATTAAATCAATGTAAAACCGCCTATCCATACAAAAATATGAACACTTCATTCATCTGTAACAAAGAAACATATCAAAGTACGTTATTAAATCAATGTAATACTGAACTTTTTGTATCATAGTATCGATACATTATGCATATATGACAAAGAAAAACATCATATACATTACATCATGATAAAGGTGAATTTGAATTAAATAACTTGTGTTTTGGAGTGCTTCTGCCGTTTGATTTCCGGCGGACTTTCCTGAGCTTATTATTACAAAAGCACTGCTGTAAAATTACCCCCGGAGTCCTGGTAATTACTTCTACCTTTGGTTTCTCTCTTGCAGATAAATTTTCAGACTAATTCAAACTCACTGACTCAGAGAATATATTCCCCAATTCTAGGTTTCGACCCAACCCTCTTTCCTATACATTTGACCAATCGGAATAAATGCTATTTTTGCGGACCTTTTGAAAACCGTCTATCAAGATGCCAAAATGCCACTTAGGATCGAAATGTCACCTTATCATTTGTTTCCTATCACTCTGACAGCTCTACGTGCGTAATCACCTAATTTTAAGCGAGTCAAACACTCAGTCCACTTTCACTCTAAATATTGGAACAGTCTGACCAAGGTAAACTAACATTCTTTCCGTTCAAACTCTACTCCAAGACAGTTGATTGTCGGCTAGCCTACGAATTAATTACGGGATTTCACTGACGAAACATTTGGCACTTGACACATACATACATACATACATACATACATACATACATACATACATACATACATACATACATACATACATACATACATACATACATACATACATACATACATACATACATACATACATACATACATACATACATACATACATACATACATACATACATACATACATACATACATACATACATACATACATACATAAATACATACATACATACATACATACATACATACATACATACATACATACATACATACATACATACATACATACATACATACATACATACATACATACATACATACATACATACATACATACATACATACATACATACATACATACATACATACATACATACATACATACATACATACATACATACATACATACATACATACATACATACATACATACATACATACATACATACATACATACATACATACATACATACATACATACATACATATATGCATGCATGCATACAAACATTCATACATACATACATAAGTATTTTATGGAACTTTGTTTTTTACATTGCATACATGAATGTGTTTGTTAAACAAGAAACTACTAAATAATACGTAACGGCATGTATCAGACACATTATAGTCGCTAGACATTTAAGTGAGTATAGACAAGTGTACTGTACTGACTAAAATGGTCATATCAAATAGTTTCATATAAAGCCTGTTACTATATATTAACAATGACTTGTTGCACCGGCCAATTGGCTGTTTACATTAACATCGTTCTTTAATAATTTTCTTTCTGAGGAAAACAAGAGATAGTTTTCAATTGTTTACGTGTATTCCGATTTATCAATAAATCCATATATTCTTTATCAATTTCCACAGTTTAACAAAACAGTTTGCAATAATAAATTCAAAATTCTAAAAAAAATGTGATCGACCCCATTGCTGACACACCAATTATATAAATTTGAAAGATTCCCGGAAGTACAGAAGGAAGTGCAAAAAAATTAACCCTGGGCTACAAATTAATTCCGTACAAAAGAACAGATTAGTTATGTAGGTCTGTTTCGTGTGTATGTGTGTATGTAAGCATGTAGAAATGATACGGAAGTATTTGTCATGGAATCGGTTACCATGACAAATAACTGATTTCATTAATTGTGAATGCTCTCATGACCTAAGTTGTACAGCGTTCGCCTCCATCACAAAATCATATCAAGGACGTATACAAGTGATACTAGTAGCAACCTTGCTTGGCTCACTGCATTAGATTATTAGAGTTAAGAACGAATGGATTGATGTCTACAAAATCTGACTGGATAGAACACTATATTACATGTCGGCGGCTTGATGCCCCAGTGCTTCATATGACTGTAAAAGTCCCAAGTCGCTGTTGCTATTTCTGCACTATTACGAGCAAGTTATTTATCATTATCTCATTAAATTTCATCTATGAGAAGCTAATCAAAAATTACAGTGGAAAACTTTAAAGTCTCAATTTTTATAAATTAATAACTATTATAATGTACAACCATTACCAATTAAAACCATACAGATAAACATGACACGTTAAGTAATGATCAATTAGTTGTGAGATATGAAAATAAGACTAGCAAATTGCCGATATATTCAAGATATGTATTTGTCGTCTGTATGTCTATATGTCTTTCTTTATGCTCCTTTCGAAAGAGGTCACCTTACAAAGTTAAAAATGTACCCGCTAAGGTGATTAGCTTAGCCTAGAGACAAGCCAATAACTGTACTTAACATACATGCATACATACATACACAAATACAGTCAGCCAGCCAGACATACAAACATGCATGCATGCATGGATACATGCATACATACATACATACGTACGTACGTACGTACATGCATGCATGCATACATACATACATACATACATACATACATACATACATACATACATACATACATACATACATACATACATACATACATACATACATACATACATACATACATACATACATACATACATACAAACATACATACATACATACATACATACATACATACATACATACATACATACATACATACATACATACATACATACATACATACATACATACATACATACATACATACATACATACATACATACATACATACATACATACATACATACATACATACATACATACATACATACTGTTACAGAATTTGGCAAAACAATAATTTGGTTATGCCTTAAAAATATTTGACTGATTTTCGTTGTAAATGCGTACAACGCTATTTATTGTGAATAAGCGTCTTTTGAGGTAAGCTACGCAACTAAGATGTATCTCGCTGCAAATTACTTGCGAAAAAATACATTATAATCATGATATGCCTGTGTAATGTTCTCTGAATATTACTCACTGTCTTATGGATTTAAGCAAGATCAATTTATGACCAGCACACTGGTCGTTTTGGATGTCGTCGAGGAGTGCACGTTCTATATTGTGTTCTTAAGCTATAGGGTTGTATGTTTAATTTAAATTTTTTTGATAAGCAATCTTATTGAGATTTTAATGTTATATCGTGTAATGACTAATTTATCACAACGCAGATTTGAAACGTTGTTGTGAGCTGTGAATCCCACGTTGCTATTAGAATTTAAGGTCTTAGGCTGTATATATATATATATATATATATATATATATATATATATATATATATATATATATATATATATATATAGGTATTTGTTTAGAACCCATTATTATTATCAGTTTGGTTGTATTGTAGCTGACAAGATTAACTGACAGTAGAGTTGGTGAGTAGCGCAATCTATATGCATGTACGTATATCTGTACATGTGGTGGAGCCACGACTGTAGACGTAGCTAATAATTCAATGGTGTTGTATGTTATCTGTAAGTGTATACGTATGACTGACTGTTCAGGTGGTGGATCCGTGAAGGGTGCGAGTGGCTGATAAAAGTTTGGGCCAACCAAAAGTTATGAATCGTAGGACTGTACAAAGGTCAACAACCATTTATTTGTTCTAATTGTTTATTTATTTGGGTGTATTTTCATTTACATGAACTCATTTTGAACCATATGTGTCTTCCATGAGATGTATGTAAATCTCAATTACAGTGCAGTACATTTTAAACATATTTGAATACCTTGAGATTGTTTGAATTTTAATTGTAGTCCATACGTGACATTATGTGAATATCTTACAGTGCATACTATTGTTCGATACGTATATGAAATCCATGATGTTTTCTGAATCTGTGTTTCAGAATGATATCATAGTTTTAGATTGTTTTCACTTTGTGAATGTTTGTAAAGAGTAATTGGATCAATATTGTGTTGTTAGCGTGTGAGAATCTTTATATTCTTACATGATATATTTTTCTCTACTAATTATATTCATAGATACACATGTTTCACACATTGTGTTTGAGATATTTTTAGAATCCAAAACCCACTCGGTTTTTATTATGCACAAATGTAAACATACATACATACATACATACATACATACATACATACATACATACATACATACATACATACATACATACATACATACATACATACATACATACATACATACATACATACATACATACATACATACATACATACATACATACATACATTCAAAAAAAAGGTGCCTTGTTGATCTATGTTTTAATTGTTGATGGCAATACAATTATATAGATAGAATTTCCAATAAAAATTTTATTAGCTTTTTATACAGGAAATTTGATGAGTTTATGATAAATATCTCGCTACTTAGAGTGTATAAACAACAAAGTTACTTAGACATTTTACAATCGTATGTAACTTTGGTGCATCATGTCACAGATGTAACATAATGTCCCATACTGCCAGGATTTTCTGACACAAATCAGCCAAGTCCTAACACTAATCTCTTAATACCATGTACCAAGTGGGGTAGGTACTAGTACCATATGTATAAGATATTTGTATGATTTTGCCTGGGGTGAACCAGGGACGTGACGCATCCTAGGTGGACGCTGCAGCTACGTAGGCCACTTTAGCTGTTACAAGTAATGAAATCGAGAGTAAATTATTTCATATTCTACAAAGTTTTAAAAATTACCTAGTATCCTTCATATAATAGGTCACAAAATACCATTTCCTATAACTATGAACTAATATTGAAAACAATAATGTTGAGCCAATATAAATAAACCATACCCAGGTGGCAGACACCATCTACTTGGAAATTTGAAATCTGAATCAACTGTTTTACTTCTGTAACACCACACTGGTGTATTTTGCTCTTCACTCTTAGCTTGTTTTGTACAGGCGAAGCTACATATATTGAAATCAACCTGTCCTATGATGCATATTAAAAACTAAATCTTCTTTTCCTCTAGAGTCCAAAGTTAAAAAGTTTAATTAGTAATGTATACGCTTTAGAAATGAGTATCTAATGTAGTAGCTTTACAGAAACAGAACGTTTTGTATGGAGCAATTTTCATAATGCACCAGGTATCAACTCCTGGACCTAAGGTATTACATAGTTGTGTCACACACGTGTATTTACCTGTGTTAATAAAATTAAAATGTGTTAACCTTTAAGTTTTCAACGAGTTCATGTAGTAGGTAATAAAGTAATGTAGGGAAAGTTGCCGCTTTTTCATTTTATTTAATAAACATTGATAATTGTTTGACTATATATCAGAATGGCGCACTTCATTGATTTTGTTCACCATGGAGTTCACACAATCGGTAAAAAAACGAAATGGGTTACGATTCCCAAGCACGATCTTTTCTTTATTTTACGACGAGCATAAACATTGTTTCAAACTAATTCATTTACTGTAACTTTAAACATGCAACCCACAAGCATTATGTTTATTAAGGTAATCAAATCGAAATAAGAAATCAACACAATGATATGTAATCTTTTTTTCACATGAACTTGTCAAAAATAACAAGGAAGTACACGCTATGTACGAAGATGTTTCTACTTAAAACGTAAACGTGCGATACATTAAGCTGAGACAAATAGTTCATCATCGTCATCAGCATCATCATCAGCATCATCATCATCATCATCAGACTTTTAATCTAGTGTGGTCGCTGAGGCACTGTGCTGATGAAGATCTGACCAGTTACTTCCACTTGTCTCGATCATGTGCCAATGCTTGCCTGGGTCTCCGCAAAACTTTATATCGTTCATCATGTGATGTTGTGAGTCCACCTTGTTTCTCTTCTACCTTTCCTTCTGTACCTCTGTAAGCTCCTCTGCTGTAATGTTGTGGATAGACTGTTGAATATAATGACATGGCCATACCATTTCATCGCTCTAAGTATGGTTCTGTGTCATATCATTTCAAGTGACTGGGTTGTTCGTTGTAATTCTGAAGTAAGGATGCAGGTCTCACATGAATACAAACTGTATGAGATGATTAGTGCTCTCAATAGTCTGATTTTAGTTTTAAGACATAGCTGCCGTTGTTTGTGCTGCTCGTGACAATATTTCTGCTCTTTATCCTTCTTTGATGATTATGGAACCAATATATTTAAGATGGCAAACTGTTTCCGGTTCCGGTTCTCGGACTTTAGTCTTGACTGAGCTTTGTTTGCCACTATTTGTCATCAGCTTTTTCTTTACGGCGTTTATCTCCATGTCAAATCTGGAAATTGTTTTATCCAGGTTCTTTACTATCGTGGCACGTTCGTCTTCATTGCCTGACAACCCATCAATGTCGTCTGCAAAGGGTAGGTTGGTGATTTTACGACCTCCAATGCTGACTGTCTCACAGGAGTGTTCCAGGGCTTCGCTCATGAAGCTCACTTATTAGATTTTGAAAACGTTTGGTGACAGGAGATGGCCTTGACGTTCTCCAACTGGTGTTATGAACCAGTCCCCAACAAAACCTAAAACAATTACAGCACTGCTAACCTTGGCGTACAGCTGTTTGATTTTATTTGTAAACGTTTGAAACATGTTGTACTTCTTCACTGTTGCTCACAGTGCCCCATTCCACACTATGTCAAAAGTCTTTTTGAAATCTATGAATATTTGATATATGTCTTCCTGATGTTGCGAGTAATTTTCACACTGTACCCTGAGATTGAATAGTTGTTATGTTGTGCTTCTTCCACTCCTGAATGCTGCCTGTTCTTCAGCGATTGTTTCTTCTGCATGTTGTTTCAGTCTTCTCAAGTTGATATTCATCATCATATTACTAGCGGGCTGATCAAATTGATATTTCTTTAATTTTGGTTCAGCTGGTGATTCAAGTTCTGTTATCTTGATGTATTTGTCTACAAGAAAGCCGACTACATTTATGGACTTGTACAACTCTCCACTATAGAAGAATACATATAGTTCAAAGCTAGAGACAGCATCACCATCGCCACCTGAAGTTATTGAACTCTGGCGCAAATTGGAAGACTCCAAGAGTTGACACATGCGATTGAACACCTCACATGGCACATCAATGGACTCTTGTGAAGTCAGTTGGAAAGTCCTAGGAGAACAACAAACTGAAAATAGGCATACATTCTGATTTTTGCAAATCTAAATAAATTTTATCTAATATACTAAATTTAGCAACACGACATGCGCCCCAAAATCAAGTTATATTTTAAAAATCAATGCCAATTGTAATGTTTTATTTGATATTGAAAGACGTCCAAAGAGTGTATCCTCAATGTTACATCAACTCTTATTCATTGATAAGAACTATCAATTTATAAAAGCATTGTCTTGTTTATCGAACTAGGATTAATTGTTTTGTAGTAAGATTGTTTTAAAATATTATGATGACACTTAACATCCTATTTTTATTAATATTGGAGTACATGACCCTGTATTAAAAGAAACATATTTATGAGAAATGTTTTTATAAAATAAATAATAGCAACGGTTCATCTTATTAAAAAAATGGATCATTTGATTGAGGAGAATACTGAACACCAAAAGGTATGACTTCTGTGTATATGGAATGGTCATTATAAACGACAAATACATATTGTGGAACAGGGTAATGCGCAATTACAAAAAAGATGAGATATCCATAATTGTAGGTAAAAGACATATATAGAGGTATATGTTATTCAAGTATTAGTAGACATTTGTATCGGAATATATAATCTTTCCTCAACCATATCTGCAATGGCTACAGTCTAGTTTACCAAAGGAGATTTAGATAGTATGTTGAATGATATATTGCAATTGAACATAACAAAATATATTAGAGATCATTTTGATAAGTCTTCTAAGTGTTCTGTGATGCATTTGTAATACATAATAGTATCATGCAATGATTTATAAGAAAGAAAGTAAGAAAATAATTAGGAGCAATGGTTATTATTATTTAAACAATTATATATATATATATATATATATATATATATATATATATATATATATATATATATATATATATATATATATATATATATATATATATATATATATCGCCGTTGTCAATTTCACAGAAACATTTCCGTTTACTCAAATAAGGCCGCTGCTGTTGGCTATAATCTCTTAACCCAAAGTGGAAAAGGCACATAATGAGAGTCTTGGAAGAGCTTTTTATCAAATTATGGTCTATCACTATTACATAGCTTGACAGCCGGTTTGGAGGGACTAGGCAAGATTTACATTAGCCAAAATGTAGCTAAAGAATCCTATAGCCATACTCGGTGAGGCTAGGGAACAACTAATTTCCTTGAGGCAAAAGTTCGCTGATTCTTACAAATTTGGTTTCCACACTCATAGAAAGAAACAAAACCTTGGATAAATGTATGCTAAGCCAAATTTCGTTATTGTCATCAGCGGTTTTTAATACAAGTTGCACATGTGGCTATTAGAACTAAAAATCTGAAAACCTCAGTCTCTCTTACCATAATGTAGATATATGACCTCAAGGCACAAACCAAATGTTTTCCAGAAACATATATTTATCAAATATTTGTTTAATAACTGCAAAAACTATTGTCATAATCTGAAGGTGTGCATCAGAGGGATAAAATATATTTTGGAAAAGTGGTTAATCAGCTAATATTTGGGAGAATTGATATGAAAGCTTGGAAGAAAACAAACAATGTGTCTGTATTTATGAACATGTATTTATACAGTAGACTCATTATGTATGGTACCCTTTTAAATGCAAGCGGGGTTTGGTATAAAGTAGTCAAAACCCTGTTTAGTGGCCACTTGCTTATAAACCCTATTGTTTTTTTTCTCAATTTTCTATAAAGTTTGCCTGCAGATTTTGATCCCTGATCAGTGACCACTGTTATTCTCTCATGGATTCTTGTGTACTGTGACCGTGATTATCTAAGCATGTTTATATTCACATCACTGAACTAATAAAAAACACTTGCTAAATCTTACATACAATCTCAACTGCCTGATTTAAACAATTGTCTCTAATTAGATGTATTGCATAAACAGCTCAGTTAATTATAATCTAAAAATGTTCTTTGATTAGCTTATCTGTTATAAATCCTTCTACCATTGCATCTGCTTATATGTAGTTGACCAACCTTTTCATATTTTTTTATCTGCTGCCCTCCTCTCACATTCCTCCCACTCGCTCTCACTCTCTCTCTCTCATTCTGTTGTGTCGTGATTTTTTCTTAAATGCTTGCACATTACACTTATCAATATATAAGGTCATCTTTAAAGAGCACATGTGGCCCTTGTGTTGGATTCCGAATTTTGTATGCAATTTTAAAAGAAATATACGTGAACATAGAACTTACTGTGTAACATTCAAATTTAATGAATGGGAGAATTCCAAACCATCCCAGTAATTCATATAAGGTTAGTGTTTTTATATTACTTCTTTAGGTAATTTTTTTTTACCTCCACCCACCACCATTCCATTATATTAAACGTGTGCCAACCATACTGTTAAAAATGTGCAATCAGAATACTATCTAGTGAATATATAGTTTTTAGCTCTAATCCAGAGGAAATGAATAGAGAATCAAAATGATAATACCACATTGATATTAAATATCCATATTTTGAATGAAAATACCTGGAACATATTTATGTAATGTAAATATCTTATTTTAAACATCTTTTTATCTATCTTCATTAACATACACCATTCACATCATCCCCCGTTGATCAGCAAGCTATATATTTTACTATTTGCATCTTATCGTTTTATTTTCAACCATTTGGTTTTTGATATCGCTGGTTGATATGAAAACTTTAACTATTTTAACTTTTATTTAAATAACAGATTGTGTAGCGCTTAATAGCCTAAAAGTGCTGGTGCACCATTAACATTCAATCAATGAATAAACCACATGGCCTTTATATAGCCGTATTATCAATGTGAATTTAGAACTTTTTAAAAATTCAGATAGTGCTTTGTCAAGTTTTGCCAAAAAATGATGTCACGGCATAACGTCTACAACTTTATTATTCAATACACTTAACCATTGTGCTTCCTGTATATACATCTTTGTAAGAAACAAGTTAATATGCTTTGACCTTCAGAAAACCACAAACCTTTGCAGCACATAAATAAAGTACAGGTAAACTGTATAATCTGTTTAACCAAGAAATCTATGTAAAAAGAATGTAAATGAACGAAGGAAACGTTTGCAATTGATAGTATGTCTTTATTTGAATATTTTATAAAAAGGGGAAGAAGGCACGCGTTGGATGATGGTACTTTGATCCGATAGAGTTTTAAGGAGCACATTATCAAGTATGAACCCTGGTAATCCATTTTATTTCTAATTCTGACCTGCCATCACAAAAGAGAAGTGATCGAAGCTTTAAATATAACAAAAAACACAAACATAATGGGTCTTTTTGCTTTAAGTTCAAATGTACATGTTGATAATTACGTGAAACTTTGCTTCTATATGATGATAATTTGTAACATATTTAAATCATACCATAGTATTAACAAGTTAAATTCCATATATTAACAGCATAAAAAATTAATTTGAATGATTGCCTGAGGTTCATCTTTAGTGATTTAAAGGCAAGTGGTTAAATGTAAAAATTTCTACACTCTCTAAAAGACATGTCTTCTATTACAATTAAAAGAAATATTTGATGAGACCTAGTGGCTACAGAGATGCTGTTTTACCCATTAAAAACCAGTAAGTTGTAGTATAATATGTTTCTATTGTGACTATTAAATACGGAGAAACTTTTAAAGGAATCAATGGACTATATTATGAGATCACAAAACCTGATTGATATATACAGAAAGTTAAATATGTTAAGAACAGAATACACGCTTGAATATAAGGGTGATAAGGGAAGTAGAATAGATAAATTATGGGGCTATCAATTAGGGACAAATAAATATATTAAAGCACGGATAATAGAATATAAGATTTCGGACCATAAACTATTTTTTGTAGAGATAAGGAAAATAAAAAAGATGGGAGGCGGGGCAATGGAAGTTAATAAAATTTTGGAAAATGAAGACTTTGGGGGGGGGGAATTAAAAGGGAAATAAAAAAAATTACAAATCAAGGGAACCTAGATATAATTTCGGAATAGGATAAATTAAAAGGGATGTTCAAAAAGCAACGATTTTTCACTCCAAAATGAGGGTTTAAAAAATAAAAATAGAAATAGAAGCTCTGGAAAATCATTTAAAAGCAATAAAAGTACAGGGCATAATAAAACACTAGAAGAAAAACTTAAAAACCTAAAAAAGAATTAAACAAGGGAAGTGAAATAAAAGCAGGAAAATTTACACATTTATAAAAAAAAATGCAGAAGAGTTATATAGAATCTTATAATCACTTAAAATAGGCAGGGAAACAAAGACAGACAAAACTAAAGTACTCAATCATATACAAAATTACTACAAGGACCTATATACTTCACAGAACATAGAAGACGAAGATACAGAAACGTACCTACAAGAGACAAATTGCGAGATAATGACCGATGAACATAGATGCAAATGTGAGGAATTTATCTCGCAAGACGAGATTATAGAGACCATAGGAAATTTATCAAAAAATAAATCGCCAGAAAAAGATGGAATCTCCGCGGAATTCTATAAAACATTCTGTGGTTAACTGTCGCCCATACTAGAATGGTTATATAATAATATTGCATTAAGGAACCGAGACATATCTAAAACAATGAGAGAGGGGATGATAATACTTATATGCAAAGGGAAAAAGGATAAGGAAGAATTAAAAAACTGGAGACCCACCTCCCTCCTTAATATTGACTATGAAATTATAAGTAAAATACTAGCAGAAAGGGATAAAATGGGTCTTGACAAAATTATAAATGTGAATCAAACTAGTGGTCCAAAAGGGAAATACAAAATAATTTACTAAATATTAGAACTATAATATAATACATAAATTAATGAAAAAAATAGTCCTATGGTACTAACAGACCAGGAAAAAGCCTTTGACAGACTTGAACAAAAACAATCTAAACAATATACTAGATAAATTTGGTTCTGGAAAAAACTTCCAAAATTGAACTGAAATCCTGTATAGGAACATAAACTCATGTATACTGGTACACGGAGCTAAAACGGAAAAAACTGAAATTAAAAGATCAGTGAGGCAAGGATTCTCACTATCTATGATATTATACGTAATAGCAATAGAAATACTTAGTATTAAAATAAAAAAACCAAGATCTTAAAGGAATCAAAGTTCCAAATAATAAAGAGGAAGTGTAAATGTTACAACATGCTGACGAATGCACCAACTTTATACAAGATACATTTTCCTACAATTAATTGATGAAGGAATTTAACAATTTTGGCAAGTTGTCGGGTTCTAAAATTAACCCCGACAAAACAGAAATATTTTTAATAGGGCACTGGAGAGGTAAGCAGCATGGGCTTCCTCCCAATTTAATTAAAGACAAAGTAAAAACACTAGTTGTAAATTTCGGGAAAAATGAGGAGAAACAAAACCTCAAAGAAATCAGGGAGAAAATTAATTAAAAATCTGGGCTCTCACGACATTATTCCTACTGGAAAGGGCGCAGGTAGCAAAAAAACTATATGCATATGCACCTAAATTATAAACTGAAATCCATAGACATCAAAAATACTACGCTTAAAATCATAGATAACGAACTTATTAAATACCTATGGGGTTTTAAACTGCACTATATCAACAAAGAACAATGTATAGGGAGGAGAAAAGGTGCGGCATAGGCCCCCCCCCATTCAATACTAATTCAATACACCAACATACTAAACTGGTTTAAGGGAATTAAAGCAGAGCCAAAACTAGCTAGTCATGGTCTCTATATTTACTATTTTGGGTTCTAAATGAAGCAGAGAACAGACATATACAGAACTAATAAACTTATGAAACTAATAGAGGTGCCGAGGAAATTAAGATCTGTAAAAGAACTTTTTAATAAATATAGGGATGCTAGGGACTTATGGGATATTGACAATAAATCAACGTACAAAAGGGATACAGAAAAAAACTATAAAAAAGGATTACAACAAAAAAGAACAAGAACACATAACTGTTAACTGGAATAGGGTCTGGGGAAACTGGGTCAGATTACGATCTTTAAAAATGATAAATCTCCTGTTGAAATGCATGCCTGATGCGTGTTTGACAGAAGATTTCGAAGTGCGACGGCATATGATCAGAGTATCGCCTAATTGTCCTATGTGTACATATTATTCTTTCACAAAAGTATATACAATGAAAAAATGTGAAAACAACAGACCTGAAAGAGTAGAAATCATTTTAAAAATTAAGAAAACACAGCTGTATAACAGCATACAAATACTGTATCTTGATAGAAATTACCCAACAAAACTATTAAATGACATAGCAGATTTTATAGTTAGGAATATGAGAGCATGCGGTCAAGTTATAGTTATAGAGCAGCACATTAGATAGAATGGGAAACAGGAGGAGAAGTACTAGCTAAGAGGACACGGGGCGATACCACATGGCGCTACGCGAAGTGGGCAGGCCCGAGGAAGAGCTAAGAAATACTCACCTATAGAAATTAAGCAGAACAACACAGTTCACACACTACATAGCCTCCTGACCTTTTTGTTTAGCACGTGCTGCTCACCAAAATATGCTCTCATATTACAGTCACTAGTGAGCTTAATTTATGTATTCTCTGTATAGTTCACATGAACTATACAGAAAGCCCGTTTAGAGGGATAATAAATAGTTTTTTTTTGGCACGGAATAGAGTAAATACAGTAAACAAATACAGGACGAAAAAAATTCAGACCGGTGATGTACAAATAAAATTAAAAAATGTACTGTTCCCGTTTCGATCAAAGTAAACCTAATGATTAAATAAGGAAGAACACAAGGCATGGAACGGGATAATACAAGCATTAAAACAATAAGGATGGGTAACAACCCATACTAAAAGTTTTGACTTAGTACACCATGTTTGAACAAAATTCAAAAGGAATAAAATAATTCAAGACTCTATACATATATATATATATAACAAAAAAGTGAAGACCGTTTACGAGTCTATAAATGTTATACAACTGGGGAATTTGTTCTAAAAAGAGGCTATCCTAACAAGACACACTATATATATATATATATATATATATATATATATATATATATATATATATATATATATATATATATATATATATATATATATATATATATATATATATATATGTACACATATAGCAACATACAAATATCACAACACAAATAACATACACTGGATGTAGGAAACAGATAGCCAGGGTTAACTTTAAAAAATTAAAAAATACAGGAGACCCACGAAGGGATTTTTAAACCCAACTTTCAGGAAACTTTCTCACATAAAACATTATGGACTAACACTCCTCCTGTTATTCATATAATTCCGATGGAAAAAATAGGGTTAGATTAAAATTGAAGAAATTTAAAACAAAACCGCAAAACAACACATCAGGGGGAACTCACTCACAAATGACACACTTTTCCTTAGTTTATTAGATAGGGGGAGGGGCATTTGTCTGGTGTCCCCCTCCGAAAAAATAATAATATATTTCTTTAACAGCTCTCACCCAATCATAATATCATAGGAGAACCATTACTACCAGTCAAATCCAGTGTTCCTAGAGTAAATCTCATTAGTTACAAGGAGGAAATATGCAGTAAGGAATCAGGTTTTAGTTAAGAGATCAACTAATGAATCTCTTGAGAGTGGTGCAGTAATTCATACATGTGCTTAATTTTGAATGTTTGTTGCAATTGCTTCGTTTTTCTGTTCATGGTTCTCATCCGTATAATTTAGTTGTTCATTATCTCTAGTTCAAACTTGGAGGTCAAATACATTTCATAGATTTTTTGGATATCTTTCATATTTAATGTTGTTTCTAAACCATCAGCAAACTGAAATTTAAAATTTCCAGTCTCAAGTGTCCTTAATGGCTTTTGACTGGTAGAGAAGTTTAATGGTACCCTGAAAAGCATGCTACGAAAGATGTGCGCGGAACGTCTGCAAGACTGGGACCGTTATTTGAATGCTGTTCTGTTCGCGTACCGTGAAGTACCGCATGAAAGTTTAGGGTTTTCACCCTTCGAACTGTTGTACGGTAGAACAGTTCGAGGCCCGATGCGGATACTACGCGAAATATGGACTGATGATGTCGCGAACGAGGAAATAAAAACAACTTACCAGTACGTGTTAGATCTGCGAAATAAACTTGAGAGTACATGCCAGATGGCACGTGACGAATTTATTAAATCAGGGCCCAGATATGCCAAGTATTATAACCGCAGAGAGCGAAATAGGAAATTTCTTGTAGGAGATCAGGTTCTATTGCTTCTTCCAACGAGCTCAAATAAGTTATTAGTCCAGTGGAAAGGTCCCTATGAAGTTAAAGAGGAAAAAGGTGACATGGACTATAAAATTGACATAGACGGTAATTGAAAGACATTCCATGCTAACATGATAAAGTTGTACATCAAGAGACAGAGCGACAATGTTGAAAAGGGGGTTTTAAATGTCGTTTGCACGGCAGTCGTAGACGATGATGAAGCAGATTCAAATATCGAGAGTTCTTTTGAATGACACTTGGGAGTTGCGGGGGAAGGGATAGATAAAGTCGATGTGAGTGTGGAGTTGACGAAAGACCAGCGTCAACAGATTAATGCGCTCTTGGCTAAACACTCTTATGTATTCACAGACAGATCAGATTGTACAACTTTGTTGGACCTCAAAATTAAACTGAATACGTCTGACCCTATTCGAATCAAGGGCTATCTGGTGCCATACAACGCACGTGAAGCTGTGGACGAAGAGGTGGGTAAAAGTTTGGATCTGGGGGTGATTGAACCCTCCAACTCGCCATATTCTTCTCCAGTAGTGCTAGTCAGGAAAAAGGACTGGACGAACCGATTCTGTATCGATTCTCGGCAGTTGAATAAAATCACTGCGTTCGATGCAGAACCAATGCCAGATATGGAGGGTCTATTTGCAAAGTTGTCGGGAAACCGATGGATTTCCAAATTAGATCTGGCCAAGGGATATTGGCAGGTTCCCATTGTCCCAGAATCCCGAGCATTGACAGCATTTGCGACCCAAAAAGGACTGTATCAATTCAAAGTGATGCCATTCGGGTTAGTTGGAGCCAGCGCCACCTGTTGTCGCTTGAACCGAAAGTTGCTTAAAGATTTAGCAAACGTTGATAGCTTTGTAGACAACATATTCGTGTACACGAATACTTGGAGTGAGCACGTGTCTTTCCTGGGCGAACTCTTCAATAGAATCCGCAGAGCGAACCTTACAGTGAGACCCACTAAATGCAGTATTGGTTATACAGATTAAGATTCTTTGGGTCATAGGGTCAGTGGTATGGGTCAGTTAAAACCTCACCCCAAGCAAGTTGAAGCAATTAGAGACGCACCAAAGCCAGCCAACAAAACGCAGGTAAGATCATTTCTAGGTCTAGTAGGTTTTTATAGAAAGTTTATACCAAACTTTGCAGCCATTGCTAGCCCACTGTCTGATTTGACCAAGAAGGGGAAACCAAACAAAGTTGAATGGGGACCGCCACAAGATAAAGCATTTTGTGCTCTGAAGGAGAAACTTGTTAGTGCACCTATATTAAAATTGCCAGATGTCAACAAACCCTGTATTTTAAGAACAGATGATTCTGAAACTGGGTTAGGGGCAGTTTTACTGCAAGAACAAGACGACAGTAAGTTACCCGTAGCTTACTCGAGTAGGAAATTGCTACCCAGGGAGAAAAAATATTCCGTTCTAGAAAAGGAATGTCTGGCCGTAGTATGGAGAATTGGGAAGTATCACGCATATCTATTTTGGAGAGATTTCGTTCTCGAGACTGATCACCAACCCCTACTGTATTTAAACAAGGCCAAGGTCGCTAACGCTCGGTTGATGCGTTGGGCGCTAACACTACAACCTTATTGTTTCCGTGTAGAAGCAATAAGGGGAGTTGAAAATATAGGGGCAGACTACTTGAGTAGGGCATGATGGGAAATTGGTATGAAGATGCCCAGTATTAAAATCCAGATTGCAGTATAACCAGTGTAAATGTTGTAAGATATCATCAGTAGTTATTTTTCTTCTATTCTGTTAGTTTTAAAAATGTGTACATTTTTATTCTTTGGGGGGAGGTATTGTCACAGAATTAGGCGAAAGTTGAATTTATTTCTTCTTGAATTTAAAACTAATTTCACCATTTTTTTTTGTTTCGTCGTACATGCGTAACCTGGGGTGAATAAGTTCTTTTTCCAAGGTAAGCGACGCGTAACGATTTGCATGTGCCTGACTACGAATCACTTGAAGTCAGGAACATGAGAATCACTGGGTGCACTGGAATTTTGCCGTGAATTCTGCTCACCTATTTGAGGATATATAAGGCAGAATATTTCTGATAATATTACGGGTCCAAAAGTATCTTATCACAGGAAATATAGCTCGTCATTCTTTCTCCAGCCAAAGGGGTGAGTGTTAAATTTATATTTCGTTTTATTGTGAATTGTATTCAGTTTACAATGCAGATTTAAAACGTGGAATATTTGGAATTACTAGTCACTATTAGACATTAAATGCAATAGCGTAATCTAAGTTGTAGTTTGTTTTAGAAACAACTATTACTAGTTCGGTTTCTTTATTGTAGCTCATATTGTAGCGGAACGTCTCTGATTTGTAGCGGAACGTCCCTGATTTCTAGCGGAACGTCTCTGGTTTGAAGCGGAACATCTCTGATATTGTAGCGGAACGTCTCTGATATTGTAGATGAACGTCTCTGAATTGTAGCTGAACGTCTCTGAACGTCTCTGAATGTCTCTGAATTGTAGCTGAATGTGATTGATTGTGCCGTGATTGTGCTGTTTAATTGTGCGATCGAATTGAGGTATCTGACTGTCTGTCTGTCGGATTGCTGTCCGTCTACGTCTGTCGTGATGTGTAAATATCCGGAAATCTAGAAGTCTAAATGTCCGAGTATCGGAGCTGTCTAGAGGTGTAAACATCCGGAGTGGCATCTAAGTATTTGGGACCGTTGGTTCTAGTAGATGCTGTATGCTGTCTGTACGTATAACTGTGGTGGATCCGTGAAGGGCAAGTGACAGATAAAAGTATTGAGTCATCCCTAGGTATTCGGAGAAGCTGGGCGGCGATTCAACAGTTGGTGAATCGTACGGTTGTACAGGGTCGAGACACATGTGTGTGTTGCAATTGTAGTACAATTGAATACATTGTTATATTTACACATAGTTACTTTGAATCACAGTAGTATTTCAAGGGATTACATTAATCTCAATAAAAGTTAGCAACTTGATTAAATACATGTATATGTTTGTGCTAGATGTCGCAATCCATGCGATAGTATAGTTTGATGTTGTATTTGTTATCGCAATTTATACTTGCGTTAATATAACTTTTGTAAAGGTTCCTTGGATCTGTGTATAGTCCAGGAGATTCCTTGGATCTGTGTTTATTTTGTATTAATATTTAATTTATTTTTGAATTGTGAATGGTTTTGGAATGTGATTGTAGGTTGAATGCATGAGTTATTGTGTTGATACATCATTATTTTACATAAATAATTTATTTCATAAATTTACATTATCTTTCACATATTGTGTTTGTGTTGTTCATTTAATCCACCATCCACTCGGTAACAATTTTGTTACAACATCCATCCATTAATCCAAATTTACTACATACATCCATATATTTATTGATCTGTTCAGACATACATACATACATACATATATACATACACGCATAGATACATACATACACACACACGCACGCACGCACGCACGCACGCACGCACGCACGCACGCACACACACACACACACACACACACACACACACACACACACACACACACACACACACACACACACACACACACACACACATACATACATACATACATACATACATACATACATACATACATACATACATACATACATACATACATACATACATACATACAAAACAATAGAACCATGAAAGACTTCAGTCTTTTGCCTAATAAGTCATAACTATACAATTTTCATACTCCTAACCTTTTTGTTTTCCATGATTCAAATGTTGCTAACAAGATTATCTTCTGAAGGTTAATATAAGCGCCGTTTATTAGGTACTCAGGATTTCAAGCACCAAAATCACGACAAAGGACGAACATGGCAAACATCGGACTGACATGGAAATCATGTGTGTATATATATATATATATATATATATATATATATATATATATATATATATATATATATATATATATATATATATATATATATATATAAAGTGTACTGCATCCGATAAACCCAAAATTGTCAATGAGAAAACTAATTTTGATCGCCTATGGTTATTAAGGCGACTTATACGGAAGTAATTATCATAAGGAAGTTAAAATGATACATAAATACACAGAAACGCACGCATGCATTCACCCATAGATACATACATACACACATCCATACATACATCCATACATACATACATACATACATACATACATACATACATACATACATACATACATACATACATACATACATACATACATACATACATACATACATACATACATACATACATACATACATACATACATACATACATTCATACATACATACATACATTCATACATACATACATACATACATACATACATACATACATACATACATACATACATACATACATACATACATACATACATACATACATACATACATACATACATACATACATACATACATACATACATACATACATACATACATACATACATACATACTGTTATACCTGTTCTAATTTATGTTTGTGGTTTTTAAATCTTTGTATTCTACATGCTATCATACTAAAATCTTGTTTACTTGATTGGCCATTTTTGCCCAAAAAAATTTGTTTCACCTAACTGTTATATTATGAATACATAAAAAAACATTGTATCTGTATGCTGACCTAGTTCAAGACCTAGATTAAATATCAATAGTAACAACTTTTTTAATCATTTATTCACAATATGTTCTTGGTAGGATAAGTTTAAACGTAACTGAATGAACCACATATTCGACATCACCAATAAAGCAGAGATTTTATACCATGAAGAGAGACAGATGATCAATAAAATATTTGTATGTTCTGCTATAATGGATTACAAATCAATAAAATACACATTTTAGCCACACCCGCAACCCAACATACCGTCGTAATAACACTAATGCTATTCAGTTATTTGCAAAATATATAAAACATTTCTCAACTAACTTATCACAACACATTTCATTTTAAATAAAATTATCGTTTCTAAATGATGACACGTAAAATCTATTTTAAGGTGTCTAAAAATGGATCTAAAAAGTAATGTTAGGTGAACACGTTGTGTACTTATTGGACGTAATACATTAAAACAACGTATAACGTATTACTAGTACAACAAAAAGATTTCGATGACACATACAATTTTCAGTTAACGCCAAATGGGAAATAATTACATTATTTTGCTAACACATTGCTAAATTTGGAAAAACCCGTAATGAATTCTGTCCTACAAAGAGTGTTATATCTTGTAACTTTATTTCGTTAGCAAATCTGAACAGGACCTTAACAATAGAGTCATGAAAGAATTGATCCCTCTTCTTAATAATCATGACTATACAATTTTCATACTCTTGAATGTGTTTGCTAGATTTAATCGGCGCTATGCAGCCATATAATGGCTAAATATACTTTGTAATGACAAAGTCACGCATAACACATATGCACATACACATATACACAGACATCGTATAACAGCTGTGTGTTAGTTATTTAGTAGTCAGGATTTCAAGCACCAAGATCAGGACAAATAATGAACACAAGGAACCCTCTAATTGACATTGAAATCATAGATACATTAAGTGTATCTACTAAACCCAAATGTTTCAAAGCGAAAACTAATTTCATATCGCCTATGGTTATTCAGGCGAGTATCAGGACCTGTGACAGACGGAACAGTCTCTGCTTTAACCGTTGAGAGATTTAATGTATTGCTAGACAACGACCTAGCTAGAGACACCGCTATGGTTAACCTACTGACAGGCCTTTTTTGACTTAAAAAAAATTGATCTAATTGAAGCAAACTTCCTTGATTTATTCCCAGCTTGTGCAATTACCAGATCTATGGCAAATAATGGTATTGAACATGATAACGAAAGTATTCTTTGAGCTGATACTGTATGGGTCAGGCTTTTATGAGGTCACTTTTCCTCCTTTTTTAGATCAATCAGAAGGTATTGATCACTGTGATTCTCTTTTACCGACACATTCTCTTTATACTAATCAGGGTGGCACACGAAAATCACTTGTTCTCCAACAGGAAAAGGTTTCTGAGATCCTATTAGTGCCAAAACAAGTAATATTAGGTAATTAGGTAGCATTGTAGTTAGGATAACATCTCTAGGTATTCATATATGTGTGGGAAATAATGAAAAACTATAATTCATATCAACAATTAATTTACTTATCTACACTATAATGTACACATGCAAATGACACTTACGGTATTGTGAATTCAATCCCACAAAATATTCAAAATGTCTTACCGCTAGTTTAAACGTTATGAATGATCCAAATGATTTCCAATAGCCTTGAATGTAATAAATCCCTCACAGTAATGCAAAACAGATCCTTCCAAAACATACAACGAAATCGAATAATTCAAATGCAGTGCTTTTTTCGCAATTTCAATAAATAATATAAGTAAATAATTTCTGCCGAATTATATCAGAAGACAATGGCAAATCACTCTAAAAGATGGAGCCTGATATAAAAACTTGTTTTAATAAAATTCTTTGTAAGATCCGTGGCGTGAGGAAGATGTTATAACAACTTACCACAAACGGGGTTCATATATCATCGCATAATATCCCTTGGCGTGAGTAAGATATTACAACAACTTAACACAAACGGAGTTAATGTTTGAAAAAATATATATTTTTTATATTAGAAATATATATAATTATATAAAATGAATTCTGAAAATATTGATAAGATTGTATCCGAAATTTATAAATTGAAAAAACAAGAAATTAAATTATCTGACAATCTAAACCATGACCAAATTATGTCTGACTTTCAAGATATAGAGTACGGTATAATTACGAACAAATACATGTTACCAAAGAAATATGCATTTATAAAAAAAAAATTCAGAATTAAATTCGAGATTCTCTTGCATTTTGTAGTGATGTAAGCGTGTTTGTCCCGCTATTTACTGTCGTAGAAGGTATACGGAAAGAATTAGGCCGAGATTATGAATTGAAATAAGAGGTCAATTCGAAGATTATAAATATCCGAGCATTAATTCAAGGAAATGAAAATTCCCTTTAGATACCTCCCGCTATAATCTTGTAAATGCAAGGTAATATGTGTACTATAAATAACCATGGACTGCAATATAATGGAACAGATATTGCAATGGAAAGGTATGTACACTTAACTGTATAATCAAATACCGGCTTGGTCAAACAACATGGAAGTAAATTGCCTGTAGTGAAAAATATTTTACTGAGTAGTTTTTTTTTCGGTTATTTTTCATTGACACTTGTCGGGTTAAATAGTCAATTCTTTTTAAATGAATCTATTAGACACTTTCCATTTGAAATCCTTTGGATTTTCATATATGATGACAAAATCACTACATGACAATCTCTTCGAGATTCAAATTGGAAGATTGTTTATGATTTCAATAATGGAAATGAAGCATTAACCACTCGATTAGCGAGATAAAGACTGGTGGCTATCAAAACAGATATTGCAATGGAAAGGTATGTACACTCAACTGTATAATCAAATACCGATTCCGTCAGGGGTAAATTACAGAATCGGTAGAGTCTTCAGACTGACCTTTCCGTAGGATCTGAACAGTTATTTCAACCGATTACCAAGGTAACGAAGGAAGCAGCAGAGGGGATAATATCAGGTACTGAGTGAGCTATATGGGAGGATGTTCGCAAGGACGAACCAAGAAAAGAAGAGCCCCTTCTTGGTGTACTTAAAAAAATAGCAACGGGAACTGAAAAAAAACATCAGCGTTGTTAACAAAACAAAAAATGATTACTCCTTCAGTTGGTAAGCGTACAGAAGAGGCTATAACACAAATAAAACAACAAAATCCATACGCGTTAAAGCGATTTTGTTATTAACAGCTATAATTCTAGAAATGAGTATTTAACAGACGAGTATAAAGACGATCCAATATCACTCCATGATTGGGCTGATGAGTTGTATGAAATAAAAACAGGGATCATATATAGGAGGAGGAGGGAGTATAAAACCTTCAGAGGGAAAATTGATGATTATAAGAGAGAAGAAAGAAAACTCCAAATAACACCGACACGAAGACGAAAAAGACAAGAAGACCCCTAATGGGATGATGATGATAATTTAGAAGAAATGAATACATCACTGGATCAATTATCTCGTAAGCAAGGTGCAACTGGTAAAAGCGGAGATGGATATCAAAAGGATTTTTCAGATAGTGGTCTAGTTAGTTGTCCTGGTAATGTTCTTGGTGATATATCACGATTAGAAGTACTCATAGGAGGAAAACGAGCTGGAAATAACTCACCGAAAATAATTAATGAAGCAGCTGATATCTGCATGCGGTTATTTCAAGGTGGCATCATGGATATCAAAACATATCGAGATTTCATTGGCGAGTTAGTGGAAAATCCTACGGATGGTTATTATAGTGATTAATCACTGTGACTAAAAATCCCTTGGATTTTTCATTAGATAAATATCATTTAAATAAGAATGATCATACACTACAACCATGACAAAGCAACCAGCGTCTATGTAGTAAACTCACGATTTCCGGTTTATAGCGCGTACTATGGTGATGGTCACGGTGATACAATTGCGGGGTTATTTGCAAGAATGGCTCCAAAAGTGGCGCAGCAAAACAGTTATCAATGAAAGCCATTGATGTTATTCGTGATAAGGGTATTAGCGCTGTTGGAGATCTTGCCGGAAAGGCGTTTTCAGCCGCAAAGGATAAACTAACAGTGCTAGTTCGACGGCGAAAGAAACCGGGATCTAGCATCTACAGCGGAAATGCCTGCGCGGGTTAGTAAAATAATAAATAATGCAGTTGATCAAAAACTGGCGTCACTGGCCACTTCGTTGACAGCAAGTGACCAAGATAACATACCCGCAAATATGATAGCGGGAAGCGGCTTAAAAAAAAACCACGGCGGGGTCGATGACGACGATCATTTAGATCAATGAATATAATATAATAAAATGTTCAAACGGTGATCTGATCCAGCGTTTGATATGGACGCCCCAGTGCGTAAAGATTATTCTGTACGCGATTATCAATTTTATTCTTATCACGCAACACAACCAGATCTGCGATCAAGAATTGAACTTCAAGTTCATGATACCAGTAAATACTTTTTGCCTTGTGAAGCGCTTATCGAAGTGGAAGGAGAACTTGTAACAATCGATGCTGCTAATAATGATCCACCATATGACAATAACCCAAATATCCGAGTAGCTTTTGTTAATAATGGTATCATGGCGCTATTCGAAAGCGCTAGATATCTCATTGATGGAAAGGAAATTGAATCTACAGAGCGTTATGTTGATGTTGCCACAACAATAATAGGGTTAGCAAGATATTCTGATGATTATACAAGATCAGCTGGTCCATCTATGATGTTTGCAAAAGATCTCACTGATTTTCCTGAACACGTCCAGTATTCCAGAGTAAAGGCAGCACATGCCGCTTCAGTTGCCGACCCAGGAGAAGGATATGTAAGACCAGCTGGTACATTTGATGTCGTAGATATTAATCGTAATCACATCATAGGATTTGCAACACGCGTAGCAACGTTGCAGGGGCGGCGTCGACAATTTGCATGCGCGATTCCACTGCATCATATATTTGGATTCTGTAGAAACGTCCAAAAAGTAATCTATGGATCGAAGCATACAGTAGCACTCGTGCGAAAGGGTACTGATGCTGATGCAATTTGGCGCGGTGCTGATGTTGCTGCCGGTAAAGTTATTTTATCAAAACTATCATTATGGATGCCAGTATTAACTCCATTAATTACCGAAGAGGGGCGATTACTATCATTTATGGACCAAGGAGGAAAGTCGTTACTGAGTTGGTTATTAACAACGGGAATATACCACCTGATTTTATCATGGTGGTATGGGTAATATTGATGGTACATTTACATGGCACCTGGCATCAAAACAAGGTGTTTCAGCTCCATTTCATATATTTATTGCGTTACAAAATAATGAGCGAGTTGGTAATCAAGAACGAAGTCATATGATATTGGATCAGATAGGCGTTAAAGAAGTCTCGCTGAGAATAAATGGACAACGGGAACCATCCGAGGATATACAACTTGATTACACCACTAACCATATAGCACGTGTATATCATAATATGTTATCATATATGGCACGCGATCAAAATGTTGATACTGGTTTACAAATATCACAGTTGGATTTTAAAAATCTGTATCCGATCTATTACTTTTCATTGGAACATCTTGATTTAACAAGACAGTCCGTCGTCGATATACACTTTAGAGCTCATGTAAACCGTCCTGGTGGTATTGTTAATTACAGAGCGGTTGCTGTCATTCTCAGCGACAAATCAATGCTACTCGAAGGTGTTGGCGGAAGAATGAGAATGATTGATGCACCAGTGGAAAACATGTAACAATTAGATCAATCTGTTATTGTATAATGTCATATAGTCATATTAGTGTTACGTTAACTCCCGGTCAACTCAAGAAATTACAATCGGAATCAGCTAAAAAATGCGGAACCCCAATAACACTGAAACCTGGTGACTGGTGGTGCGAATAAATTGTCGCTGACGAATCGTCAAGTAAAACACTTCAATAATGCTTTCAAAGATAAAAAAAATCGTTCAGATCACTATCTCCGCAGCCGCGATTAAAAGCATGATAAAATCAGGTGGTATATTCCCGTTGTTAGCTGCGATTCCAGCATTGATTGCCGTTGATACCGAGGCAGGAATGGCACTAAAGAAAGCAACTGGGCGAGGATATAAAAACAGGAAAGGGTCTAAGACTACCAGGAACCCCGTATTCATGATACAGCGGAAAGGGTCTAAGACTACCAGGAACAGTTTACTAGTTGAGAAATCTTCGATTGAGGAACCTATGGTTCCATGTTCAACTTTGATTTACTTGATGCTGCTAAAAAACTATCGATTAAAAACTTCAGAGGTGTCCTTGTGAAAGATCAGTTGCCAGCACAACCAAACAGCGTTTAAACTGGTATTATTAATCTCGATAACAGCACCGGACCCGGAACCCACTGGGTTCCATACGTGATTGATCCACGTCCTGTCGTCTATTACGATTCATTAGAAATAACACCGCCGAAGGAGTTTATGCGTTATATAAACCGCTTAAAAACTCTTCGTTGGTATTCTACACTACCAACACAACAAATGAATGATCCACCAATGTGCGGCAACGAAGTATTAAATATCCTTGATGCTATTTCAACATCTGGAAAACCACCACATGTCGTCGTAAATGAATACACAAGTAATCGCTTTTTAAAGAGAGAAAGAGTTTTACAATAACATCATTGATATTTGGGGAAGAAATATATATACCGTCGAAGAAACCAACCACAGAAACATCTGCAACCGGTGATATAAAAACAATAATCGATAATGAAATAGCTGAAACGTTGAACTTAGCAAGTGTTGATCCCAATGAAATAGTTGTATTTCAAGATCGTCAGGGTAAATTGAAATCTAGTAATGTTTCCCTGGATGATATTTCAGTCAAACAACGAGACGCAACCGAAGGCACTATCGCGTTATTTTCTGATCAGGGTAAACTCAAACCGGGTGTACTTGTTTCAACTATTTTGGAACGAATTAACAATATTGACAAGCCGTTATTAGATTTTCTTGGTAATCCTCCAGTGACCACACCGAAGCTCACAGAGATAAGAACTTCTATATTGGAACTAGCAACACTTGAATCCGACTATGAAAAACACGTTGAAAAGTTTACATCATTTTGTAAAAATATCGTAGAGAAATTTTTTGCAACCACACTGGATAAAATTGACATAAAACTCCCGGATATTAAAATAATCATCGGTGAGATAAGAAGCACCATCGAAGCAATCAAGGAGGATGCAACGAGGATGATAACAATCATTGAAAAAACATAAATCCCTCATGAGAAAACCAACAACGTAGTATACACGATTCAATACGGATCATTTATGTGGACACCTACAAACAACAAATTAGATATCACTGCAACCGTCAAGGGTATTTATCGATTAACACTAGTAACGCCAACTCAATTTAATATATCATCGTCGAGTTCATCTGGGGTCAACATCAATAATAATAATAATAATAATAATAATAATAATAATAATAATAATAATAATAATAATAATAATAATAATATAATAATAATAATAATAATAATAATAATAATAATAATAATAATAATAATAATAATAATAATAATAATGAGGACTTTGTATAGCGCCTAATCTTTAAAAGCTCTAAGCGCTTTACACCATCAATAATGGTATGGCTACACTACAGAACAACAAATCAGAAAAACAATGAAATTGGAAAACATAGAAACATGCTAAAAATATATAAGATACAAATCATGATTAGGTCGTTAAGTTTGTCCCTGAATTCGAAACAGGTGAGTCTTGAGAGCACTCTTAAAAGGGACCACTTTGTCTTTGTGTCTAATTTCAATGGGCAATTCGTTCCACGTCGCCGGGCCCTGGTATGTAAACGAACGTTGTCCATATGACTTTGTTTTCACCTTGGGAACAATGAGTGTACGATTATCAGAAGAAGAGCGTAAGGATCTAGCTGGTGTATACACATGGGTGAGGCTGGATAGGTATGCAGGACTGGAGTCTGTCCTTGAAATATAGCACACAGAACAAATTTTGTGTTTGATTCTGTATCGAATTGATAGCCAGTGTAAGGTATAGAGCAGTGGTGAGGTGTGCTCTGATCCAGGTACTCTAAAGATGATCCGTGCAGCTGTGTTTGGAACTTTTTGAAGTTTCTGGAGTAAATATTGTGACGAACCATACAGAATTGAGTTACAATAGTCCAGTCTTGAAAGTACTAATGAACACACATGTATTTTAGTTGCATCAACTGAAAGATATTTACGAATGGAACTGATGCGTCTCAATTCATGATATGCAACCCTGCAGATGTTCATGATATGTTGGTGCAATGTGAGAGTACTGTCTAGAGTAACACCTAGATTCCGTACTGACTGTTAGAATGTAATGTTGGTGTTGCGGATACTTATTGTCTGAGGTAAAGGATGTGGATGAGAAAGTCTTTGTGTTGTGATCAAAATAGCCTCAGTTTTATCATCATTCATCTGCAGCTTGTTACATGTCATCCATGATTTCACATCCGAAATGCACTTCTCTACCCCATGGATGGTAGCATCAACTTCAGTTGGGTGGCTAGACTTGTATATTTGGGTGTCATCAGCGTACAGTTGGTGCGACACTGGGTAAATACGATATCAACAATCATCGACAGGGATACATCTGAACAGTTTACGATAGCATCCACTGATACTAATTTGTCTAGGGTTTCAGTAACATGGTATGCGGAATTCGTAGCGTATTTGAGTAAACAATTAAACCGATAGCGGTTTCAATTGAAATCATAAATGATTTGAGAATGAAATGATAGCGTCACAACAATATCGCTATGATCAGGTCAGAGAATTTCAAACTAGACTCAAAGCCCTCGCCGAGGAGTACCAAATAAAAATAAAGAAATACCGACGAAGAATCACTGCAAATGATGTTACCGTGTACTCGGTGAGTGGTGTAATCACCGGAGCTGGTATAACACTATCTTCGTTGACAATGATTGCTCCGATAGCTGTTCCAATTTATATATCCGCTACGACAACAATCGCGTGGAATTATTTCGATAACAACAAAAAAATGTCATCATGCAGCCAGCGAAAACTGCAAGATTACTTAATTAAATTTAATGTTGTATCAACCGCGTATTTGCAATTATCCTCGATGATATCGTCGTCGCTCGATGATACATTAATATCAGATAGTGAGTTCTCAGCGATGGTAAGTATTTATGATTCCGCTATATCAAAATTAAAAATACAACATGAGTATAATAACAATGACAACACCGCAGGAACTACTTCAATGAATAGTAAAGAATACCGAACCGATTCAACAAATAACGGAAAATACCACACCGATGAAAACCAGCATGATCTCAATAACCTCAACAAATCCTGAATTCAGTGTGAATTTTCCGATTCCGATTCCGGTGAAAGAAATAGCGCTAGCAAAACTACGGGTATACCATAGTTGGCCTAATATCAGATCGGTAGCATTTGGCGGTCAACAGCCGAATAATTCCTTGGTATTTGCGAATAGGAATCGCGAACACGGGACCCCAAACTGGAACGTTGTTTCCATACCATCTGGGTCATACGAAATCGAACAAATCAATGCTGAATTTCAGCACAGAACAAAATCAATTACTGGAACAGAAGAATCAAAAATCGCTATAACAGTTCATGAGCCGACGCTATAATCTGCCATCGAAATAGAATCACCTAGTTATGTCGTAGATATCTATCAAAGTTCTATAAGAACAATACTGGGGTGGCCTGAAATCCCACCTCAGACAGCTTATCAAATACCCGAACCACAAAAATCTGATTATGTCACAGACGAAATATCGTATCATGAAATCAAACCATCACATCGAAATGATTTGTATAGTATGAAAAATGCAAAAGTAACCGATAGATTTATCTTTACCGATAACAATACCATGCAATGGGATTTTGTTTTCGAGAAAATCTTTGATTCATTCGTTACCATTGCATTTACGCTAAAATATATCATTGATTACTTCAGTGAGATTAATCGATTACATAAAACACAACTAGAACAACTACGACAGAGTTTCCAGGAGTATCTATCTGATATAACAAAGCCACGTGATGAGATCATAAAACACATTAAAATATTAAATCAGCTTGTATCCGATATGGAATATATCAACAAACGAATAATTCAAGCAATAATTTATGACAAAAACGGAGATTAACGAAAATTCCTAACCGGTCATAATATCACAGAGGTAGATTTACCCGATTTTAAGTTTCCTGGGTATAATGCAAATAAACTAAAAAAATCTGTTAAAGATCTTAGTCAAGAAAACTTTTCTTTGATACTCGACGCATGGAAAAAATACCACAAAAACAACTATCCTCAAACATAATAATGACCCAGACGGAGGTGACAGACATATCGCTCCTCAAAATGTGAATATAACCTCGGTGATAGCATTGAATTTTGCATGTGATGTTATCGAAGGAAGCTATCAAATAAATCTCGAGCGATCAAATCAGGCTCAGCAGGGATATATTTTATACTCTTTTGCACCAACAGCTCCTCCAGGATTTCTAATCATTGAGGACCCAACTAATCCAGTCTATATGCGATGTCATAATGATTCGCTAACGAGAATTAATTTCAGACTCACTGACCAGTCAAATAATCTAATTGACTTACGCGGCGAGGTTCTACAAATTAGTCTGTTGGTGAAATCCTGAGGACTTTCATCATAGTGATTTTCATTAATACTATATATAATAATGCAAAAACGTAATTAGGCATACGAAAACTGAATCTTGATGTTAAAACGATTTGAAAAAGACGCTAGCTTGTGATCCACTGCGTTATTTATTATTTTACTAACACTCGCGGGCAAATCATTTTTCGTGAAAAAGTCTACGAGAAATCCCTAGCAAAATCGACCATTTGACCCGATCGATACCACCGCGATATTTTGGTGTTTTTTGACTGATTTTTGTCTGTTTTTGTTGTTTTTTGTCTGATTTTGACTGATTTTTAACGATAAAATGAAAAAAATATCGCAAGAAATGATTTTCATGAAAAAGTCTACGGAAAATCCCATGCAAAATCAACCATTTGATCCGATTGATACCACTGAAAATCAGTCAGAAATCGACCAAAATCAGTCAAAAATCGACCAAAATCAGTCAAAAATCGACAAAAATCAGTCAAAAGCCGACCAAAATCAGTCAAAAAAATTATAAATTTATTATTTGTTGAAATTTATTATTTGTTGAAATTTATTTATTTTTGTAAGCCAATCAGAAGATAGCCCATCAAAATTCGGTGATACAATCTAACGGAGATAACTCTTTCATAGGCCGATATGTCCGACGAGTTATCTCCGTTGGTGTTATAACGAAGAATACAAAATGAAATTCAAGTGTATGTAAACTTAATGCTATTCTTAAAACGATTTGAAAAAGCGAAATTTTGTATTCGTTCTGCTACTCTTCGTACTGAGGGCATAAAAATATCAAAATATTTTCCGGCTTCATTCATACATGGAAATACAATTGCTTCATTAGTTGCTGTATTAAATAATTTTACGGGTCTCCTTGTAACTGTTTTACAAGTACCAGTTCTTCCTCGTTTGGAATTTTCACTTGGTGTAATAAGCTTGAAGGTTTTTCAAGGAATAATCAGTCTTAATATTATTTAAGTGATCAATAACAAAACCATCCTTGATCAATCCATTATTACATTCGTATACGAAACGATGATTAAGATATCTCTTCTTCCCAACAGTAAACCTCAAATACCCCATATTATTTACAGTACCAACTGGCTTCTTCCATCTGCAGTGTCTGATAATACCATCACGGAAAGCTTCATAGTTTGCAATCTCGGGATGTGGATGGAATTTTTGGTTCATTATATACTATACTATTGTTTATCTAATTCATTATTTGGTTGAATCATACTTGAGAATCTTCCAATATGGTCTTGAGGTGTTCTAATCACCTTGTCACTGACGCTGTCAGGGGTACAGTCATTAATGGAGTGTTTGTTTCTCTTATCACAATAACGCTTCAACTCTCTGTATCTCTTACCACCACACCCGAGACATAACTGTGATATTCCTCTCAGCCCTACCCCACATTGTTAGCACGGTAAGGCCCATAACTCCCCCACGGACACTTTACATATGATACCCACAGAACTCCTTTCTGCATGATTTTTTACACGGGGTTACTGGTCCGATCATAATTCGTTTGCAATGATTCATTATATAATAAATTCTCTTTTCATATACTTGTCTTAATCATAGCATGAAGGAGTTCGAGAGATTATCAAAATTAAGCCCTGGAAAAATGCTAAATTTAATCTCGATAGAGTATCTGATAAACCAAAGAGTCTAATAGGTGATAAAACTATGATAAGTTAAATCAGTGACTGTTTTAATGAATTCAAGCGCGATGGAGCATCTCACTGTTGGTCAACATTTTGAATTCATGGTAGTGTTGATGCTACCATGAATGACGAAAAAGCAGCCAAAATAATCTCACATCTTGGACGAAAAAAGTATTTTTTTAGAGTGAAATTCATTATCCGTTCAGACACGGGAGATTGGATTATCAGGGATAAATATGAACCCATCTTGGAGGAGAAAAAAAAACCGTCGTTGTAAGTCGAGATTCCAGACCAGGAAGTCTGACTGGAATTGACAGACCATACTACGAAAGATCTTATCCTGTAACAGCAGTTGTTGATGGGATATATCTGTTAAATGATAAACCGAGTATTGAAAAACTAAAACCCATGAAACTGTCATTGTTGACTTCGTCAAGAATGAATTGTGTAGCAGAAAGAATAATAGACCACTTCACAAATGCGCTGCGTGGAAATAAATTGACTGATCTAAGACGCAAAAAAATTAATGAATGGAGATTAACAGTGAAACAGCGTGGGGCGACAATTCAAAATGTGGCAGAGTTAGAAAGAATACTAAAATTCCCAATATCGGTAGCGACGATAACAGGTGAGATATTATACGAACCAAAATATAAATCGAGAGGCGCTCCAATAAAAATTATTGATCATAATGAACACGCGTTGACATCTGCAGTAACAATATTTCCATGGGAACGAACACTAAAATATATACCCGAGGAATTTTCCGCTCCAGAATTCTCTGAGAAAACATTATTTGATTTTATTCACCAGTTGAGTAAAAACGATCCGGTCTCAGTGTGGCTACTTCACAGTGCTGAAAATCCCGAGGGTGGATTCGATCAATTTGTAAGACCCAACGGAGAATTATACCATACTGAAACCCTCCATGACAAGATGAAAAACTAGCTTGTAGTTTCTCGAAGAGATTCGACGACGAACAATTATTAACAAATTGCTTTACAATTCCGTCGGTTGCGACACATTTTGCAAGAAAGAAAAATACGTGGAAACCAACACGGACTGAATTTTTATCAGATATCAAATCAAGCTGCATCGAATACAACCACGGCAGATTATGGAATACAAAATATGACCCTACAACTATTATTTCGGTTGATATAGTCGCGTGTTACCCAGGGAGTTTTCTCGGGTACGAAGAATGCGCTGAATACTTCAAGCGATTTGGACATCCCACACATGAGATGGCCCGCGTTGAGATTAATGGACCACTACATGATTTTGATTTAACCGGATTCGCTCGTGTGGTATCATTTGAATTGGCTAAAAGACTTCATCCGTGCTGTTATATTTGGATTGGTAGACATATGTCTGTTAAACACTGGATGCCAATAGTGTTACTACGGTATATGATTGATTGTAGCATGCTGATATGTCGGTGAAGCAATTATATCATATCGAGCACAGACTGAAGTCTGGTTACCACCACAACCTGATCTAGATAGTATAATCAGCGAACAACGAAAACAATTTCCCGATCTCGACGAAAAATATATCATAAATTGGTCCAAACTGTTATTTTAAATCAGAAACAAAGATGCAAAAGATCTTGGTAGAAGAATAATTGGTAAATTTACTCAAGGTGGAAAATACGACAATACAAGAAATTCTTCACGGTTGATTATGGATAGCGTAGAGTACGATTTTATAATCGCGGATGTAACATCTAAGGATATATATGTCAATCGTAAAGACGCTTTCTTGTCCGATGGAACCAAATTGGGAACAATTGTTACTTACAGCGATGGACAGTCTTCAGTATACACATGTGAGGGCATCTAAGCTGGCTTATGCTTCTATCAATTTATTTTCGATGATAAATAGATTTCCTGACACCACAGTTAGAGTCGCCACTGATTCATTTTACATAGACATGAAAGACAGCAACGCAGAAGCTGGATTCACTAATTGTGACGAGAGTTGGGGATCATGTAGAAATAAGCGTGAAATACCATGTGATTACTCCAAATCAGCAGATGTTACGATTGAAGATAAATACTTAAAAAGTAATCAGTGTTGAGAACTATCTAATGCGCCGCAGATATCTGATCCAATATGTAGATATAAAACAGTTTGTTTAAATGGTTGTGGCGGGTCAGGAAAGACGACTCGCGCGATTGAATTATTTCGTGGCAAATCAAACATGATCGTGTTAACACCAACCCACAGACTTGTAAGAGAGATGACACAACGAGGGGTTAATGCTTGCACTTATCATAGCTTCTTTCGATGGAAAGGTGACGAAGGGACTTCTGATCGAATGGGTGAAAAATTTATTCCTGAAGTTATAATTTGGGATGAGATATGCACGATGTCGTTAGCAGCAGAGGGGGTGAATCGGACGATTTTTTCCGACATTTTTGATTAAACCCTCAAAACGGCAAATAGAGCCTTCCTGCGAAATCTCATTTGTTAACCAGAAACAAAATAAGTCTCCATTTGACAAATAGAGCCTTAGTGATTTTTGTCTGAAAACATGAGATTTCGCGGGTAATACTTTATTCGCGTTTTCGTTGCTTAACCATAAATGTCGGAAAAAATCTTCCGATTCACCCCCTCTGCTGCTAATGTTTAACAAATGATTTCAACCGAATATTTTATCAAGTCCGATACGATATCGTGTCCTAGGGTCTGCTAAATTTATTGTCACAAATCCGTGTGGTTTTGACTGAGCGTGACTAAAGAAATTTCTAAATTGATTATGATTCATATCACCGCTGCACCAGGTCTGATGAATATTTCGTAGCGTATGAGTATCAACGCCGTTGAATACACACAACACATTGCAATTATCTCTCATCACTTTTGGTATTTGTGTGTACCGTTGAGTGATATATATCACATCAGTGTTTTTATGCCTGCCTCGGGAAAATATTCTAGCAGGATTTTTTTTATTATCTAACATGATATCGTCATACACAACTAAATTGTTAATACTTCCATCAATAACATCAATGCTCGGGGCTTCCTCTATATCAGTAATAAATTCAATAATATCATCATCGATTTGAAATTCTTTTGCTTTCTCGTTAAAATCCTTTAGCACTTCATAGCATCGCTGATCGTCTACACTCGGGGCTATTAAATACAATTTGTTCCATTTCATCCATCTCGTTATCAAATTAAGTAGCAATTGTGTCTTTCCGCTTCCAGATGGTCCGATTATAATCATTCTAATTGAATTCGGTAACATTTCATGGTGTTTAATAGGTTCCCGTCGTCGGGTAGCTGAATAATCAATTATATTCATGCCGTTATATATAAATTATGGATCTATATTGTGTGAAGTGTAAGGCGCGTACTGGCACAGATGACTTGACGACGATTAAAAAAAAATAACGAAATAAAAATAACCGATCAGCGCTTTCTGGTAAATGTGTACAGTGTAGTACAAAGAAATTTAGATTTGTTTCTAAACCCAAGGAACCTTTAAAAAAAATCGAGGAGGTGATATCGCAGCCAAGCTAACTAAACTCCCTGGAACCCCATGGGCAAAGTATCCAGGAGAAAAGCACCTTCCAGGATATAGCTACTGTGGCCCCGGAACCAGACTTGATATCAGACTCAATAATCATAACCAACCCAACCCCGATGAAGAACCAATAAACGCCATTGATAAGGCCTGTCACCTTCATGATGTCGCTTATAAAAGCAATAATCTGTAACACAGGCATCTAGCAGATGTGAAATTGATCCATGCGTTAAATGCTATTCCTGATAAATCTTTCAAAGAAAAATTGGCTTCCTTTTTGATAAAATCGGCAATGAAAAGTAAATTGATGTTAGGTGCTGGTAATTAATAACAACATGGAATTTATTTATTATTCTCCGAGAGGATACTGGAAGGGTAAAGCAGCAATCCATAAACTCGCTAGCGCTGCAAAAGTGAAAAAAACCACTGCGGCTAATTGGTTATCCAAACAGGCACTATGGCAAATTTATCTACCACCGCCTGAACAAATTAATTTCTCACATTTTGATGTGACCTTTCCTAATGAAGTTCATCAGGCTGATATATTATTTCTGCCACATGATGGTGGTTACAAGTACGCTTTAACCGTAGTTGATATTGCAAGTCGATACAAAGAAGCAGAACCGTTAAAAACAAAATCAGCCATTTAGTGGCTTCTGCATTTGAAAGGATTTATCGAAGGAGCCCTCTGCACTGGCCAAATCTATTACAAATTGATCCTGGCAAGGAATTTCAGGGTGCAGTGTTATCTACAATGAAAAATCATAATGTCACTATCAGACGAGGGCATACTGCGCTACATCGCGATCAGGCAATTGTTGAACGGTTTAATAAAACCCTTGCTGAGCGGTTATTTGGATATCAATACGCAAAAGAATTCATCCAAGAAAAAAGATCCCGTGAATGGGTTAAAAGATTACCAGCTGTGATTACCGCACTGAATAATGAGATTACTACAACAATTAATTTGAAACCTATCAACGCGATTAAAAAGAAGTCAATACCCGCACAATCACAAAAAGATTTCAAAGAACGAATTCTTGGTAGTAATGTCACTGTGAGATATTTATACGAACCAGGAGAGCTTGAAGGTGGCAGAGAAAGGGCTACTGATCCTATTTGGAGTGTTACTGCACACAAGATATCTAGTATAACACGATCTACGGGTAGACCTCCAATCTATAAACTGGATTCAACTGCCCCTCAACGAGGATTTACTAGAAAACAACTGCAAGTGATACCCAAGGATACTCAATTACCACCGCATGGTCTTAATTAGCGCCGTTGCGTCTATTGCACTCAAGACAAGTCAACATCACATTATTTCTGACATGACCGAGATTGTTATTTTTTCTGTCTACGGTAAATTGGCGAGGATCCTTATTCGAATACTGCCAACGCATTATACAATTGCAACTTGCGCAGTGATTATTCTGTTGTTTCTTCAAAGTGATTATTAATTTAGCATCAATATCAAATTCTCGTTGTTTTTTTTTGTCTTGTTGTTTGTAACCGGAGAGTTTTTTATCAATAATTTTAACATCAATATCATCCATTGTGGTGTCATCATCTAAAACAATTCTTCGAAGTTGATTTATTTTTCGTACTCTGGATACTGCAAGATAGACTAAATTCGACCATTCGATGCGATTATCTACCATCCAAACAATTGTATCGGATATAGTCAATCCTTGCGAAGAATGTATTGTTGCTGCGTATCCTAGCGTCCATGGGGATTTATTAGCACGCAATGCATCTTCAACGACGCTGATATCAACCAGCACAATATCATTTAATACGAGAATTTGTTTTTCACTCTGTCCTGGAATATCAACTTCAATATTCTGTTTTCGTGTATCCGATGGCCTATAACATAACGGTACCGGAAGTGTTGCAAATTTTTTTTTATGCAATTCAAATAACTTCATCTGAAGTGTGTCCCTGACTATTTTTCTACTTGCAATTATCAAACCATTTGGTCTCCACGCTTCCCAAAACTCATTCATTGGAGTTTCCAAAATTATTTCACGGGATATTTCACACTGGATTTTATCCGGTTGTAATCTAATTAGTTTCTTAAATTCTTTTAATTCATTATCAAGTGATCTATGATCGGTATCAATTTCTTCATAATAGTCTACAAAACCCTTTAGCCATTCATGGGGGGATGCACCTACAAATGGTGGTGGTTGGCCGTGATCACCGCACATAACGATTTTTGTAGTTTTCAATAACAACCACTCAAGAAATATTTTTAATACATCTAATGGCACTGTGTCTATTTCATCCCAAATGATGATTTCAGGAATAAATTTCTCTCCCATGCGCTCAGGAGTCCATTTATCCCCCTTCCATCGGAAAAAGCTGTGATAAGTGCAAGCATTTACCCCTCTCTGTATCATTTCTCTGGCAAGTCTGTGTGTTGGTGTTAGTACAATCATATTTGATTTCCCACGAAATAACTCAATTGCCCGAGTTGTTTTTCCTGACCCACCACAGCCGTTTAAATAAACTGTTTTATATCTACAGATTGGATCAGAACACGGTGGTGCATTAGAAAATTCTGAACACTGATTGCTTTCTAAATAATTATTTTCAATTGTAACATCTGCTGATTGAATATAATCATGAAGCATTTCTTTCTTAATTCTCCATGACCCCCAATTCTCGTTGCCAGTAGCCTTAAAATCAGCCATTTTGCTATTTATGTAAAATGAATCAGTGGCAACTCTAACTGCGGTGTTAGGAAATTTATTGATCATTGAAAATAAATTGATAGAAGCATAACCAAGCATAGAAGCTCTCAAATGTGTGTACTGCGGATTGTACCCATCATTGTAGGTAACAATTGTACCCAATTTGGTTCCATCGGACAGAAATGCGTCCTTACGATTGACATATAGGCCTTTATTCGTTAGATCCGCGATTACAAAATCGTATTCAGCGTTGTATATAATCAATCGTGAAGAATATCTTGTATTGTCATATTTGCCACCCTGAGTAAATTTACCGATTATTCTTCGTCCAAGATCTTTTGCTTCATTGTTTCTGATTTCAAATAACTGTTTGGACCAATTCATGATTTGTTGTTCACTGAAATTTGGAAACAGTGTTCGCTGTTCGCTAATTATTTTTTCTAGATCAGGTTGTGGTAACCAGACTGATTTCTGTGCTCGGTAGGATATAATTGCTTCACTGACAATTAATGATTTTAACATCCCACAATCAATCATATACCGTAATAACACTATTGGCATCCAGTGTTTTTCAGACATGTGTTTACCAATCCAAAGATAAATACACGGATAAAGTCCTGTAGCCATTTCAAATTATACTACACAAGCGAATCCTGTTAAATCAAAATCAGGCAGTGGTCCATTAATCGCAACACGGGTCATTTCGTGTGTGGGGTGTCCAAATCGTTTAAAATATTTCTCGCATTCTCCATACCCAAGAAAACTTCCTGGATAACACGCAATCATATCAACGGAAATAACGGTTTCAGCGGTGTATTTTGTATTACATAACCCTCCATGGCTGTATTCAAGACAGGACAATCTGACATTTGAAAAAAACTCACTTCGTGTTGGTTTCCACGCGTTTTTCTTTCTAGCAAAATGTGCTGCAATTGATGGTAGTGTAAAACAGTTTGATAATAATTGATCGTTGTCTTCCCCCTCCAGTGAAAACTCACTAGCTAGTTTTTTCATTTGATTATGCAGCTCGTCAGTACGGTATAATTCTCCGTTGGGCCTTACAAACTGATCAAATCTACATTCCTCGTCTGAAGTACTATGAAATAGCCACATTGACACAGGATCGTTTTTACTCAAATGGTAAATAGCATCAAATAATTTCTGCTCTGAAAAAAACTCTTCTGTTCCAAACAGATATTTTACGGTTCTATCCCGTGGGAATATTGTTACTGCAGATGACCACGCGTGTTCGTTATGATCAATAATCTGTATTGGAGCTCCTTTTGATTTATATTTCGATTCGTATAATACTTCTCCGGTGATTGTCGTTACTGATATTGGAAATCTCAATGATGTTTCTAATTTAGCTATATCCTGAATTGTTGCCCCATGCTGTTTCACTGTCAGTCCCCATTCGGTTATTTTTTTTCGTCTTAGATCAGTTAATTTATTTCCCCGGGATGCATTTGTGAAGTGTTCCATTATTCGTTCTGCTACACAATTGAGCCCTGTCGAATATTTCATGGGTGCTAGTTTTGCAATATCGGGTTTTTCATTTAACGGATATATCCCGTAAACAACTGCTGTGACAGGATAAGATCTTTCGTAGTATGGTTTATCAATTCCAGTCAAAATTCCTGGTTTTGAATCCTGATTCACAGTGACAGTTTTTTTTGTCTTTGAGAATGGGCTCGTATTTATCCCTAATGATCCATTTTCCATCATCACGGATAAGGAATTTGATTCGAAAAAAATTTCTTTCTTCCCCAAGATTTGAGATTATCACTGCTGCTTTTTCGTCATTCATGGTAGCGTCAACAACACCACCAATTCGAAATGTTGACCAGCAGTGAGATGCCCCATCACGCTTGAATTCATTAAAACAGTCTCTTATTTTACTAATCATGGTTCTATCAAGAATTTTATTCTTTGGTGTATCAGAAACTCTATCAAGATTGAATTGAACACTTTTCCAGGGCTTAATTTTCGATAATCTCTCGAACTCTTTCATACTATAATTAAAACAAGCATTTAAATGAAAGATTTAAGTATAATGAATCACTGCAAATGGCTCATGATTGGATCAGTGACTCCTTGTAACAAATCATGCAGAAATGAATTCTGTGGGTATCATACGCAGAGTTTTCGTCGTGGAAGCCTTGGCCCGTTACCCTGTATTCGATGTGGGTTGGGGTTAGGGGAAAATCGCAATGATGTCTAAATTGTGGTGGTAAGCGATACAGGGAGTTGAAGCGTTATTATGATAAAAGAATCAAAAATGGATTTTCAATCAAAAATTCTGACCCTGACACTGACAACGTCCCTGACACTGACAAATCAGCTATAAAATCATAAGAACCCCTCAAGACTATATTGAAAGATTTATTATTATACCAAACAATGAATTAGACAAACAATAGTATTAGTATACGAATGAACCAAGAATTCAGACCACACCCTATGATTACAAATTATGAAGCATCCAGTGATGGTACTGTCAGAAACCGTAGACTGAAGAAACCAGTTGGTTCTGACAATGGTGGTGGGTATTTGAAGTTTGGCGCTGGAAGGAAATTTTATTACTGCCATCGTTTCGTGTACGAGTGTTTTTATGGATTGATCGAGGGTGATTTTGTTATTGATCACAAGGATTCTAATCCGAAGAACAATTCTTTATCAAATCTGCAAGCTATCACACAGAGTGAAAATTTGAAACGAGGAAAGACTGGAAAATGCTCAAAAAAGCGAGACCAGTAAAATCTTTGAATACGGCAACTAAGGAAGAAAAAATATTTCAATCGATAACTAGCGCCGGTAAGCACTTCGATATTTGTAAACCCTCAGTACGATATGTTGCAGAAGGGCGTTATCGATCGGCGATTCCAAAAAGGACTGGACAAAAAATTCAATTTAGTTATGTCTAATGCGTCATATTTTTCAATTAGAAATATGTAATTATTATATAATATGAATTCTGAAAATATGAATAACATTATAGTTGAAATAGCAAAATTGAAAAATCAGGATATCAAACTATCAGATGGCTTAAATCCTGATCAAATCAAGTCGGATTTTCAGGATATAGAATATGGTGTTAGCACTAACAAATATATGCTACCAAAGAAATATGCGCTCATCAAAAAAATTCAAAATTCTATTAGGGACTCTCTTGCATTTTCCAGTGAAGTAGGTGTGTTTGTTCCGTTGTATACTATCGTGGAAGGAATACGAAAAGAATTAGGTAACAAATATGAATTGAAAAAGGAGGTTTATTCTAAAATTAGAAACCTACGGGCATTAATTCAAGAAAATGAACGATTTTGATTGACCGACCCTCAAAGAGATTTTCATTTTTTTAGCCGACCCTCAAAGGAAATGTCAAAAAATCAGTGAAAATATTTCACACTGAATAAAAAAAAAATAGTTCACACTGCGAAAATAAAATAGAATCCTAACAGCTTTTCTCTATGGAAAATCTAATGCAAATCGACTACTTTACCCTACAGGGTTTTTCATCAAAAATCGATGAAAAATGACCAAAAATCGATAAAAACAGTCAAAAATTTATGAAAAACGACCAAAAATCGATGAAAATCAATCCTAACAGCTTTTCTCTATGGAAAATCCAATGCAAAATCGACTACTTGACCGTAAAATCTCAAAGAGATTACCCACCAAAATGGCACAAAATGACACAAAAAACCACCAAAATGACATAAAAAGACACTGAATAAAAATATTTCACAGCAATAAAAAAATAAAAAATATTTCACAGCAATAAAAATATAAAATATTTCACAGCAATAAAAATAAAAATATTTCACACACTGAATGATTCCTAACAGCTTTGAAAATTCTTTTAAGAACTTTTCCTATGGAAAATCCAATGCAAAATCGACTACTTTACCCTACGAGGTTTTTTACCAAAAATCGATGAAAAATGACTAAAAATCACTGACAACAGGCAAAAATTGATGAAAAACGACCAAAAATCATCAAAAATGAGTTCTAACAGCTTTTCCCTATGGAAAGTCCAATGCAAAATCGACCGTTTGACCGTAAAATCTTAAAGAGATTAACCACCAAAATGGCACAAAATGGCACAAAAAACCACCAAAACTGTCAAAAAATCAGTGAAAAACAGGCAAAATCAGTGAATAAAAAATAAAAATATTTCACAGCAATAGAAAATAAAAATATTTCACACTGAATAAAAAATATTTCACACTGAATAAAAAATAAAAATATTTCACAGCAATAAAAATAAAAAATATTTCACAGCAATAGAAAATAAAAATATTTCACACTGAATAAAAAATTGGACCGTTAAAGGATTGTTCCGATTAGTTAATCATCGATGGGGAAAATTGTTTTACAATTGAAAAATTGTTTCTGATTTCAAATAATGGTCAATGAAGCATTAACGACTCGATTGGCTCGTGAGCGGCTAGATGCAATTAAGAGATTTATACCAATTCGAAACACTGTAAGGAATAAACTGCAACAACGACAGAGTCTTCAGACTGATTTTGCTGCGGGATCTGAAGAATTGTTTAAACCAGTAACCACAGCATCGAAGGTGGTAGTGTCAACAATCTCTGAACAAGGAAAAAAACAAGAAGAGACTTTTCTCCCTGTGTTAGAAAAAATAGCAAAAAGAACTAAACAAACAAATAAGTCTTTAAAAACACTTCCAGTAGATATAGTAGCTACTTCACGGCAACAACTAAAAAAAGAGAGAGTACTAGAAGAATTAGGTGCTACTGCAAGAAAACAAGAAGAGGAAGAAGACGTTACTATAGAAAAAATGTATTCACCGCAAAATATATTTACATACTATGCATACAGCATAATTAAAAGTTTTAAAGATGACAATAATTTAATTAACTTTACCGTGCGGAATTTTTCACTCGATCAAAGAGAAATTGCTGTAAACAAAGGGTATAAAGAGTATATAAAAAACGACGAGAATTGGATAAAAAAAGTATACTTAGCAAACCGTGATAGATTTAGAATCACAGAAAGTAACCGCAATGATTTTGAGAGTTTTAAAGACAAAGTATTGAGTAAAGTAGAGTATACAACTGGATTTTTTGGTAAAGAGGAGTCAACTGGAGATGGGTATTTAGGCAGCGGCATAGTTGAAAACACTAGCGTTACTTGTCCTGGTAACATTCTCAGTGATATATCACGGTTAGAAGTTCTCATCGGAGGGAAACGAGCCGGAAATAACTCTCCGGAAATAATTAATGAAGCAGCTAATATATGTAGACGATTATTTGCCGGTGGTATCATGGACATTAATGTATATCGAAAACTCATTGCTGAATTAGTTGAAAATCACAAAGATGCCCATGGTTATTACAGCGATTGATCACTAATTAAAAAGCTACTAGTTTTATAACAAGATGATTATACACTACAATCATGATAAACCAACCCCCGTCTATGTAGTTAATTCACGGTTTCCAGTTTATTCGTGATAAGGGTATTAGTACTGTTGGAGATCTTGCCGGAAAAGCGTTTTCAGCTGCGAAGAATAAATTAACATCATTAGTGAGACGAAAAAAGAAACCGTTACCGTCTACAGCGGAAATGCCTGCAAGTGTTAGTAAAATTATAAATAACGCAGTAGATGAAAAATTAGCATCATTGGTGACTCCAAGTGACCAAAGCAATATTGCAAACATGATAGCGGGAAGCGGCTTTAAAAAACTAGGACGATGAAATGGAAAATCGCGATTTAGACTCTGATAAATAGAATAAAATGTTCAAACAGTCACGTGATCCAGCGTTTGATATAGACGCCCCAGTCCCCAAGGATGATTTTGTACGCGATTATCAATATTACGCCTATCATGCCATAGACTCAAATAGCCGATCAAGAATTGAACTTCAAGTCCATGATACCAGTAAATACTTTTTGCCTTGTGAAGCGTTTATTGAAGTAGAAGGAGAACTTGTAACAGCTGCTGATACTCCTGCTGTACCAGCACCGTATCCAGCTGGTACTCAAGTCGGTTTTGTCAATAATAATAATATTTTTTGCGTTACAGGATAACACACGAGTTGGCGATCAACGTTTCAGTCATATGATATTTGATCCATTAGGTGTTAAAGACGTCTCACTGAGAATAAACGGCCAGCAGGAACCATCTGAAGATGTACAACTTAATTACACCGAAAATCATCTTGCACGCGTGTATCATAGGTTGTTGTCGTTTATGGCACGTGATCAAAATGTTGATACCGGTCCACAAATATCACAATTGGATTTTAAAAGCCTCTATCCGATTTATTACTTTTCACTGGAACATCTTGATTTAACAAGACAATCTGTTGTTGATATACATTTTAGAGCTAATGTGACTCGTGGTGCTATTGCTAATTATAGAGCGGTTGCTGTCATTCTCAGTGATAAATCAATGTTAATTGAAGGTGTTGGAGGAAGAATGAAAATCATTGATGCACCAGTGGAAAATCTTTGAACGATTTTTCATTGAAATTGTAAACGATTTAGAATCAATCAATTATGTATAATGTCGTATAGTAATATCAATGTGTCTTTGACACCCGGTCAAATCAAGAAATTGCAATCCAAATCAGCTAAGCAATGTGGAACCACAATCACGTTGAAACCCAATCAAATGACTGGTGGTGCAAATAAATTATCGCTGACAACTCGTCAAGTAAAACATTTCAATGATGCACTTGTAGCAAAAAAAGGTGTTCAGATTACTCTTTCTGCGGCTGCTATCAAAAATATGATAAAATCAGGTGGTATATTTCCATAGCTAGCTGCGATTCCGGCCTTGATTGCAGTAGCAGCCCCAGCTGTGGCTAAAGCAGCGGCGTTAGGAGCCGTTGGTACTGCAGCAGGAATGGCACTAAAGAAGGCATCTGGACAGGGATATAAAAAAAGGGAAGGGGTCTAAGACTACCAGGAACCCCGTATTCATGGTACAGCGGAAAAGGCCTGAGAATCCCAGGAACGGTTTATTAATTGAGAAATCTATGTCCAATTTTGATTTAATGGATGCTGCTAAAAAACTAGCGATTAAAAACTTCAGAGGCGTTTTTATGAAAGATCAATTACCGGCACAACCCAATGATGTTGAAACCGGTATTATTAATTTAGATAACAGCACCGGACCTGGAACTCACTGGGTTGCATACGCTATTGATCCACGGGCAATCGTCTATTTTGATTCATATGGATTAGCCCCGCAAAAAGAATTTATGCGTTACATAAAAAATTTTCCAATGAAGAATTGGTATTCTACGCTACCAACACAACAAATGAATGATCCACCAATATGCGGCAGTGAAGTATTAAATGTCTTTAACGCTATTTCAGCATCTAGAAAACCACCACACATTGTCGTAAATGAATACACCAGTAGTCGAAGTCGTCAAAAACGATTTTAGAGAGATGTATAAAATATCATGATTGATATTTGGGGAAAATCTTTGAAACCCAAACCCGATGGCACTGCAACCCCTGATTCTATCAAGGATATAAAAAAAACTAATTGAAGATGAAATCGCTGAGACGTTGAACTTAACAAGTGTTGACCCGAACGAAATAGTTGTATTTCAAGACAAACAGGGTAAATTGAAAACCAGTGATGTGTCGTTGGATGATATTTTGATTAAACAACGAAACGCAATCGAGAATACTATCGCGTTATTTTCGGATCAGGGTAAACTCAAACCGGGCGTGCTTTTTTCGACGATTACAGATCGATTTAAAACTCTCAACGATGAGTTGAAAAATTTTGTGTTGGAATATGCAACACTTCAATCTAAAACCGAAGAACACATAAAACAGTTTACCTCATTTCGTAGAAATATCATTGATAAATTTATTGGAACTACATTCGATAAAATTGAACTAAAACTTCCGGATATCAAAAAATCCATCGATGAGACAAAAATTTTCACCGAGGCCATCAAAAATGATTTTTCGAGGATGATAACAGTCATTGAAAAAACAAAAATTCCTCATGAGAAAACCAACAACGTAGTATACACAATCCAACACGGATCATTTGCGTGGACACCTACAAACAACAAATTAGATATCACTGCAACCGTTAAGGGTATTTATCGATTAACACTAGTAACATCATTGACTCAATTTAATATTTCATCGTCCAGTTCATCCGGGGTCAATAATACGATTTCAACGATCATCGACAAGAATACAACTGAAAAGTTCACTATAACATCTACTGATAAAAATTTGGTTAGGGTTTCAACAACGTGGTATGTTGAATTCGTAACGGATTTATGTTGAAAATTGCAAAGCAATTTCACTAACGGTTTCAATTGAAATCGTAATTGAAAACGCTAGCGTTTTTAAAATAAAAATGATTTCATCATCGCAATATCGTTATGATCAGGTCAGAGAATTTCAAACTAGACTCAAAACCCTGTCTGAGGAGTATGCAATGAAAATTAAAAAATATCGCAGGAGAATTACCGCAATTGATGTTACTGTGTACGCTGTGAGTGGTGTAATCACCGGAGCTGGAATTATACTGTCTTCAGTGACAATGATGGCCCCGATAGCTGTTCCAATTTGCATTTCTGCGGCAACAACAATCGCGGGAATTATTTCAATAATAACAAAAAAAATATCATCATGCAGCCAACGAAAACTACAAGACTACATAATTCAATTTCATGTTGTATCTACTGCATACTCGCAATTATCCTCATTGATATCGTCATCTCTCGATGATACAATTATATCAGAGAGTGAGTTTTCAGCGATGGTAGATATATATGATTCTGCGATGTCAAAATTAGAGCGACAACAACAGTATAATAACAATGACAACACAGATGGAATTACTTCAACAAATAGTGGAGAACACAAACCCAGTACAAACAAGCATGATATCAATAACATCAACGAATCCAGAATTCAGTGTGAATTTCCCTTCCCCGGTCCCAGTGAAGGAAATCGCGCTAGCAAAATTGCGAGTGTATCACAGTTGGCCTAATATCAGATCAAAATCATTTGGTGGTCAACAACCGAATAATTCACTGGTGTTCTCGTATAAGAATAAACCCGATGGAACCCCAGACTGGAACGTTGTTTCCATACCAACCGGATCATACCAAATTGAACAAATCAATGCTGAATTGCAACGTAGAATAAAATGCATTACTGGAGCAGAATCGAAAATAGCTATAACAGTTCATGAGCCGACACTATCATCTGCCATTGAAATAAGCACAGATGGTTACGTCGTAGATATCTATCAAAGCTCAATAAGGACCGTACTAGGATGGCCTGAATTACCACCCCCGGGAAAAACCGTTGATTTACCAGAACCAAAAAAAACTGATTATGTCACAGACAGGATAAAACCTTATAATCCAATAAAGAGTTATGAAGATCACCAAATCACTATAGATTTTTTTGGTCTCGGATACGAACATAGTGTGGAGGGTGGACTATTGCAAGGGTATCATTTTATTGACGAATCTAAAATCGTTAAAAATTTCACAGCAATGAATAATGATTTTTCGCTGTTCTTAATATCTCTTAAATCCGGCTCTCTCACCCGGGATGAATTTATCAGCGTCGTAGAAATATGCAATAAAATTATCGACGATATGGAAACATTTAATTTAAAAATTATTCAGGATATATTAGATGACGATAATCCCACATCGAGAACAAAATTTGCAACAGACTATAAAATCCCCGTCAAAGATATTCCAACATTCAAACAACCGGGATATAACGTACCAGAACTAAAAAAACTTCTCAGTGACACTATCGATGTTGGTTTTAAAATAATTCATGATGCATGGAAAAAAACAGCATCACCGGAAATAAAAATCCTCAAACATAATAATGACCCAAATGGTGGCGGCAGGCATATTGCATCTCAAAATGTGAATATTTCATCGGTGATAGCGCTCAATTTAGTATGCGATGTTATCGAAGGAAGCTATCAAATAAATTTAGAACGATCAAATCAAGCTCAGCAAGGATATATTTTGTATTCATTTGCACCAACAGCTCCTCCAGGATTTCTAATTATTGAATCCCCGGTGAATCCAGTCTATATGCGATGTCATTATAATTCATTAACCAGAATCAATTTTAAACTCACTGACCAGTCTAATAATCTGATTGATTTACAATGTGAAGTTTTACAAATTAGTCTGTTTGTAAAGTCCTGAAAGGATTTTCATCCTGAAAGGATTTTCGTCCTAAGACCCCAGACAAGGTCTGGGACACGGACTTGATAAAATATTCGGTTGAAATCATTTGTTAAACATTAGCAGCAGAGGGGGTTAATCGGAAGATTTTTCCGACATTTATGGTTAAGCAACGAAAACGCGAATAAAGTATTACCCGCGAAATCTCATGTTTTCAGACAAAAATCACTAAGGCTCTATTTGTCAAATGGAGACTTTTTTTTTCTGGTTAAAAATGAGATTTCGCAGGAAGGCTCTATTTGCCTTTTTGAGGGTTTAATCAAAAATGTCGGAAAAAATCGTCCGATTCACCCCCTCTGCTGCTCGTTAGATGTATTACAAATGTTTCTCGAGTGGTTATTGTACGCGAACATAAAGGTCGTCATGTGCGGCGATCATGGCCAACCACCACCATTTGTCGGTTTATCCCTGCATGATTGGCTGAAGAATTTTGTAGACTACTATGAAGAAATTAATACAGATCATAGAGCGCTTGATGAACATTTACGCGAGTTCAAGAAACTAATCAGATTACAACCGGATAGAATCCAATGTGAGATAGCACGAGAAATAATTTCGGAAACTCCCATGAATGATTTTTGGGAAGCGTGGAGACCAAACGATTTGATAATCGCTGGCAGAAAAATAGTCAGGGATACACTTCAGATGAAGTTATTTGAAACGCATAAAAACACATTTACAACACTTCCAGTACCGTTATGTTATAGCCCTAAGGATACACGAAAACAGAATATTGAAGTTGATATTTCAGGACAGCGTTAAAAGCAGAATTTAGTGTTAAATGATATTGTGCTGGTTGATATCAGCGTCGTCGAAGATGCATTACGCGCTGATAAATACCCGTGGACGCTAGGTTACGCAGCGACGATACATTCTTTACAGGGATTAACTATATCCGATACAATTTTTCGGATGGTGGATAATCACATCGAATGGTCGAATTTAGTTTATCTCGCAGTATCGAGAGTGTAACAGAATTGTTACCGAGTGGATGGTGGATTAAATGAACAACACAAACACAATAAGTGATAGAAAAAATAAATTTATGAAATAAAGTATTATTGAAAAATAATGATGTATCAACACAATAACTCGTGCGTTCAACCCACAATTACATTCACAACCATTCACAATACATAAATAAATTAAATATTAATTCACAGATACAAAGGAATCTCTTGGACTATACACAGATCCAAGGAACCTTTACAAAAGTTATATTACCGCAAGTATAAATTGCGATAACAAATACAAAACATCAAACTATTCTATCGCACGTATGGATTGCGACAACTAGCACGAACATATACATGTATTTCATCAAGTTGCTAACTTTTATTGAGATTCATGTAATCCCTTGAAATACTGTTGTGATTTGAAGTAACTATGTAAATATAACAATGTATTCAATTGTACTACAATTGCAACACACACATGTGTCTCGACCCTGTATAACCGTACGATTCAGCAACTGTTGAATCGCCGCCCAGTTTCCCCGAATACCTAGGGTTGACCAATACTTTTATCGGCCGTTTGCCCTTCACGGATCCACCACAGTTATACGTACAGACAGCATACGCCATCTACTAGAACCAACGTTCCCAAATACCTAGATGCCAACCCGGATGTTTACACCTCTAGACAGCTCCGACACTCAGACTTCTAGATTTCCGGATATTTACACATCACGACAGATGTAGACGGACAGACAATCCGACGATCTATCTTTCCTGTGATAAGATACTTTTGGTCCCGTAATATAATCAGAAATATTCTGCCTTATATATCCTCAAATAGGTGAGCAGAATTCACGGCAAAATTACCGTGCACCCCGTGATTCTAATGTTCCTGACTTAATGTGATTCGAAATCAGGCACATGCAAATCGTTACACGCCGCTTACCTTGTAGAAAACCACTTATTCACCCCAGGTAACGCATGTACGACGAAACAAAAAAAAATGGTGAGATTAGTTTGTAATTCAAGAAAAAAAATAAATTCAATTTTCGCCTAATTCTTTGACACAGAGAACGAAGAATAAATCAACTTCGAAGAGTTGTCCTAACAGAGTCAGGAGATGATAATGACACTACAACAAGTGATATTGTCAGCATTGACTCTGTCATGGACATAATGAGAAAAAATCTATCTGGTTATAAACAGCAGGATAAAAAAAAATGATAGAGAATTTGATATTGATGCTAATTTAATAATTAAACTGAAACAACAACAGAATAGTCACTGCGCGAGTTGCAATTGTTTAATGCGTTGGTGTTGGTCGAATAAAGATCCTCGACAATTTACAGTAGATAGAAAGAATAGCAGTATTGGTCATACCAGAGATAATAAGATGCTGACTTGTGTTGAATGTAACAGACGAAGAGGTGCTAGTTAAGACCACGCGGTGGTAATTGAGTATCCTCGGGTATCACTTGTAGTTGTTGTCGAGTAAATCCAGGCTGAGGAGCAGTTGAATCCAGTCTATAGATTGCTGGTCTACCCGTAGATCGTGTTATGCCGGATATTGTATGCGCAGTGACACTCCAAATAGGATCAGTAGCTCTTTTTTGCCACCTTCGAGCTCTCCTGGTTCGAATAAATAACTCAGAGTGACATTACCAAGAATTGGCATGTTTTGAAAAATCTTTTTGCGGTTGTACGGGTATATACTTCTTTTTAATCGCGTTGTTAGGTTTCATATTAATCTTTCGAGTAATCTCGTTATTCAGCGCAGTAATCACGCCTGGTAATCTCTAAACCCTTTCACGAGATTGTTTATGTTGAATAAATTCCTTCGCGTATTGATATCCAAATAACCGCTCGGCAAGCGTCAGATTAAATCGTTCAACAATTGCCTGATCGCGATGTACTGCAGTATGCCCTCGTCGTAACACGGTATAATGATGTTTCATTGTTGATAAAACCACACCCTGAAATTCCTTGCCAGGATCAACCTGTAATAGATTTGGCTAGCGCAGAGGACCCCTTCGATAAATCCTTTCAAACGCAGAAGCCAGTTCAGTTGATGATTTTGTTTTTAACGGTTCTGCTTGTTTGTATCGACTCGCAACATCAACTACAGTTAACGCGTATTTATAGCCACCATCATGCGTCAGAAATAATATATCAGCCTGATGAACCTCATTAGGAACGGTCACATCAAAATGCAAGAAGTTAACACGTTTAGGCGCGGAAGATAAATTTCCCATATCGCCTGTTTAGATAACCAATCCGCCGCAGTAGTATATTTCACCTTCGCGGCGCTAGCGAGTTTACCGATTGCTGCTTTTCCCCTCCAGTATCTTTTTGGAGAATAATAAATAGATTTCATGTTGTTATTAATTACCGGCACCTAACATCAACTTACCTTTCATTGCCGATTTTACTAACCATGAAGCCAACTTTTCTTTGAAGGATTTATCAGTGATATAATCCAACGCGTGAATCAATTTCACATCTGCGAGATGTCTGTGTTGCAGATTGCTACTTTTATAAGCAACATAATGAGCATGACACGCTTTATTAATGGCTTTTATTGGATATTCACCCGGTCGGGGTTGGTTTTAATCATCGAGTCTGATATCTAGTCTGGTTCCGGGTCCACAGTAACTATACCCTGGAAAGTGTTTTTCTCCTAGATACTTTGCCCATGGTGTTCCCGGGAGTTTAGCTAGCTTGGCTGCAATATCACCTCCTCGTTTTTTTTTAAATTGTTGACTTTATCAAGGGAAACAAATCTAAATTTTTTTCTACTATATTGTACACACTTACCGGAAAGTGCTGATTGATTATTGCTAGTTGTAATCGTCGTCAAGTCATCTGTGTCAGTACGTTTTTTTACACTTCACACAATATAGATCCATAATTTATATATAATAACATGAATGTAATTGATTATTCAGCTACCCGACGACGGGAACTTATTAAACACCATGCGATGTTGCCAAATTCAATTAGAATGATTATAATCGGACCATCTGGAAGTGGCAAGACACAACTACTACTCAATTTAATAACGAGATGGATGAAATGGGACAAGTTGTATTTGATAGCTCCTAGTGTAGACGATCATCGATGTTACAATGTATTAAAAGATTTTAAAGACAGCGCGGTAGAAGAATCCGGCGAGGGTATTATTGAGTTTATAACCGATATCGATGAAGCACCGAGCATTGATGATATCGATGCAGATATTAACAATTTAGTCGTATATGACGATGTGATGTTAGATATACAAAAAAAAACTGCCAGGATATTTTCCAGAGGCAGGCATAAAAACACCGACGTGACTCAACGACTCAACGGTACATTCAAATACCAAAAGTAATCAGAGATAACTGCAATTTATTGTGTGTGTTTAACGGAGTTCATACTCATACACTACGAAATATTTGGCAAACTTGGTGCTTCGGTGATATGGATCATAACCGATTTAGAAATGTCTTTAGTCAAGCTCAGTAAATCCCACACGGATTTGTGACGATAAATTTAGCAGATCCTCGAACGCGATATGGTGTCGGACTTGATAAAATATTAGGTTAAAATCGTTTACTGAATCTCGTAAAACAATTGTTAACTCATAGCAGCAGAGGGGGTTAATTCCACCGACGTTGGCGTCCCTTTTCTTGCTAAATGGACCCTACAAGGAAGCCTTAGTTTGACGAATCGACCACTCTATTAAATTTTACTAGGAAACCTCAGTTTGTCAAATAGACCTTTCAAGTAAATATTAACGAGAAGGAAGTCTATCTAACGCCTAGGTGGTAGGTCTGTTCACCCCCTCTACTGCTCGAGCGGATATAATTGATGTTTACATTTGTATCGCACGTAGGTGTGTGCAAAAACAGAACAATTAGAACACGTGAGATGTCTGATCCATTTAGTCAACTAAATAGAGTGCATGAAATATACATGTACAGTAAAATGGTAGATTAAAGCGTAAAATAATTATGCTGCAAACGAATGATGCAAACATATGCCATCTTTCCACAGAGGTAGCTGCTTGGTACAGCTCTAGCAATTGTAAAAGGTGTACACGGTTGACTCTTAATGCACTTTGAATCACCTGAATTATCATATTTTGTCATGTATATTGCATATTAATTAACGAAAGATGTGAAACATGCACGTGAGTATAAATATTAAAGTAAATTGTGACGTTCCAGCCTTGAATTGTAATTGAATTGAGTCTCTCATATATATATATATATATATATATATATATATATATATATATATATATATATATATATATATATATATATATATATATATATATATATATAACTACAGTAATACCAAAATTGAAACATGCTTTGGGTGTTTGAGACCAAAATCTAATGCTATATATTAGCCTGTGTTTCATGTTGCACTCAAATGTTACAACATCATACGTATATAATAAATTTATATATGTAAAGTGGCAACAACATCAGTAATCGTACGAGTGTAATAGGTAACTGAGTAATATTCGCAGTTAGTGGATTACGTGGTCAAGTAACTTGATTCGTATGATGTTGTTGAGGAACAACGTGCACACTGAATACGTAAACAATTAGAGACGAAATCTGTGATCTGGATCGATTGACTGCGAATTTGAATAAGGAGAGAGTAAGACGACTCTAAATGGCTGTTATGTAAGCGCACATAGTCGAGTTGTGAAACATAAGTGGAAATTCAAGTTTTGATAAGTGCGAAGAGGGACAGATTGATTACTGAAAATTATATCAGAAGCTAGTCTGAGTGTCTAAATTGGAGGGATTTAGTAGTGCCTAATCATGATAAAATGTACTCCGTGCTAATTGTTTTAGTTTTGAAAATATATTCGAATTTAATGTATTGTATATTTTTTTTATTTGAAGTGGTTATGGGTCATAGGAGGCCATGTTGAAATGTGATGGCGAAGAAGAGCATGTGCGAATGTACTATGTACTTGTCTTGACATGTAATAAGCTACTTATGGAAGGAAAGAACAACCTTACGAAGGTATGGCATCATTTTAATATGTGTATGTTGTTCCTATGTTTGCAGTTAAGAAATAGAAAAATATTTCCGCATCAGATTTCTCTAATACCCAAAACAGATCATTTGCAAGTATTCTCTGCTTCTTTCATGCGACCAAGAAGGCGGGACAAATCCGCGGAGATTCCATTGGTGAATTCGTTACCGCCCGTCGTGTCGTGCAGAAATTTCTATGAAAGTGGCCGATTGCTTCAGTTTCTAGTTAAGTTTGACAGCGTGCGAGCAGGATAAGTTAAGTCTAATTTTGATGGTACAAATTTATGTAATATATTTCTCTCTGATATGTGCATGTTTTGTTGGTCGCTGTAAACTGTTATACAACTTACTGCGACGATGTAAAATCAATGCCATCTAACTTAGAAATATTCTGAAACTGCATATCCCATTATATGTGGATTACATGGGAGCATCGACATGAATAAATCTGTAACTATGTACAACAACTATAATATGAAAGTATTATATCGTGCCCAATATACGGTCATACTGAGATATTCATATATTAACCATTACAACCAGTAACTACCTTATCATATTGTGATCAATTTGCTCATCTGAACTAATATTTACTTTAAGTTTTAGTGTAGGATACAATTATACAATAATGTTTATACTCCCTAATTTGTTCATTCTTTTAATTTGTTTCTTCGGTATGTTATATAGGTAAATTTACGCAGAGGAAATTGTGTACTTTAACGTGCTCTAAAATTCCGAAAAAATATTATTTTCGGCCATGTGGTACGTTCGTATAGCAATACAAGAAAAATCACTAGATCATGAAAATATTATAGTTTTTACATTGGTGTCAAAATTCTACGAAACCAATTTCCTCACGTCGGACAAATTGAAAATGTATTCTTTGCTTACAGTCAGAGTGCATTATTTTGTCAAGGCTTCCAAGTAAACAGAAGTACAACATCTGGTCATAGTCGTCCACTGAAGTAAAGGAATATTCACAACTAAAATTGAAACTCATTTTAATAGCGAAAGTAAGACGGTGAATATAAAAAGTACAAATATTTATTCATTCAATGAAAATATATCATTAAAATTAAGTACGAAAACCACATGATCAAATCATGTCAAATTAGATGAACGTGTACATTGTTATATGTTTTTCATTATTTTGCAGAAGTATTTATAGTATGTTTCGACATTTCAGGAATTCACTATAATTAGGTATTAACGTGAAGAATATTAGATAGGTTTAACAAACATCTGTTCATTCATACATTCCTATTCATTTTGCGGTGACTTATAATTTAAAAGCTATAGAAGCATCAGAGAACACATATGCATATTTTTTATGCTTATATTTTATAGGGAAATTTTGTCTATAATACGATATTGTAAAACTATCATATGTAAACAGTATATTACGGAGATAACTTATGTCCATGACTGAATATTATATTTTAAGATAATGTTCAATTGAAAACATGCTTATTTTAAATTGAATTCAAGACCGGTTTTCGCGATGAAACAAAATCTGGTCAACTTGATAGTTTTGCCCGATAGTTTGCTGAAATTTAAGTAAATAAATTTGTTTTTTGCTTGCATGCAATCTTGATGCGAACATGAACCAGACCTTGGGGTTAAGGTGTTTTAATAAAGGATGTGACAAGCAAAATTATTTTTTCCTATTTGAACATCTATCTATAGGAATCAGTCTCTTAGTTGTGTTCAATTATAAGTTGAGATTATTTATTTATTTAAATAATTCATTGTAACGATCAATTGTTCATTGTACCATTTCGACTAAATCAATAAATTGGGATATATGAATTCATTAAAAGATTATTACAGCACCCAACAATTCTGGAACTTTATATTATAGTAAAAAGGCGAACATTATTCTTTCACAATAGACATCTCATATTATCTCTCCATTACAATATCAATGCCAAAGTATATATAAATCGAATAATATTTTCGATAAGAATCTCAAACGTCCATTCTAGACTCTTATGTGTACTCCAATATGGTAACATCATACGCATTAGCAAATTTATTAGTGTAAAGTGCCAATAACAGCAGTATTCGTTTACGTGCAAAAAGTAATTGAGAAGGTAACTTTATTTATATGGTGATGATGACAAACAGTGGGCACGCTTAATACGCAAGCCAAATACAGCCGATGATTGAATAATTCAGTGTATAATGTGTTGCTATCCAATACTTGAATACTTTGCATTAATCAACGCTTGGTATACTTCTATTCATTGTGACGTAATACTCCAACTTACACGAATTAGCATGAGCAGATTTCAGTTTAATCCTACACTTATTGCCGTTATAAACTGTTTGATTGCTCGTTTGTGCTTGAATGAAAGTTCCTAAAATGTCGATCGGAAATGACAGGAATTAAAACTGTGTTATTTACATTTCTGTGTCGATTGACTAAGATTTTTAATAAGGAGAGAGTAAAAGGAGTTTAAGAGGCTTTTAAGTAGGCGCACATAGTCGAGTGCGATAAGGGACAGACTGATTACTAAAAATTGTATCAACATTTATTCTAAGTGTCTCAATCGGAATACATAAGTGTCTAATCATGGCTATATGTACTTTATGTTAATTGGTTTAGCGTTTTTCCTTCAAAAATATATTCCAAGGATGCCGAAGAAGATAACAAGCGAATGGCTTATGTTAAACATGTACTTGTTTTGCACTGAATACAATTCTTAATTACTGGAATGTAGCAACAACATTCCGAAGGATGGGCATCATTTTAATGCTCATGTGCTGTCACTATGCCTGTGTTCCAGAAAGAAAAACATCTGTCCACATTAGATGTCTCGAATACCCAATATAGAACATTTCATTTACTCGCTGATTTGTTGGTGTGACCAAGAAGGAGGGGTAATTACGAAGAGATATTCGTGGTGAAATCGTTACCGCCTATCATGTCATGCAGTGATTTCAATAAAAAAAATATTTTTTGCTTCTCTTCCTTGTAAAATTGGACAGTGCGAGAGCGGGACAAGGTAAGTCTAATTGTGTTACTATCCGCATTGGTAACATCCGTTTCTGTCTATACATTTGGAATGTATATTATGGTACAAGTTTATTTACTGTCTTTACTGTCCTTCTTTCAGATATGTGCATGCTTAGTACATCGCTTTAAACGAGTATACGATGTAAAAGCAATGGCCTCTAAATTAGCAATCTTATAAAACTGCATATTCCA
>JARLTB010000090.1:712500-727500 GCA_030141615.1 Unio pictorum
CATTATATAAATTAATTACAAAATCTTTATATAAATATATACGTAGAGAGAAATTCATTATCCAAAAATCAATACCCAGATTGAGGAAGGTCGATAACCCTTGGCAGATAATATGATCATTCGCCGTATTAAGCAAGTTCTTTCCAGCAACTTGGAACAGAACACTTATTTGGTTTTGTATTTATTACATATCCCCTTTCTAATCACACAAGCTCTTAAAAGTGAACAATGTATACTTTACAAACATTTAGGAATTTGGAATTGACGAAAGTGTACAACCTTCTGATTGCACACGTATTTAACAAAACAAAGCATGTATAAAGAGTGCAATGGCATCATCGTTCTGTCTTTGTTTCAAATACGGATTTACTCATTAGGTTTGAATCTGTGAAATTATTGTATGGAATATATGAATATATTTAACAACCATTCACAGGCAAAGTAAGTAAATAAATTCAGCGTTTGAACAGAAATCTCGTTATTTTACAGTACAGTAATGTATGTCTTCAATTAATACATAAAATTACTGTTGGTGTTACTTAAATTAATTATTTAAAGCATCGAAAGAAGACATTAATGATAGTTTAACATAAGGACTGATTCTAAACAATATTACAGTATTAATTTGTTTTAGTTTTTTCTGCGACCTGATCAGTAACAACAATTTCAAATGTAAAAATACATTTACCAGATGCCTTGAATTTTGATAAGTGTCCGTGAGTGTTTATTTCTTTGTGTTGGTCTTTTAATGTAAGTTCCAAACAAGATTGACAGCGGAAACGTTATTGTTCTCCTCACATTCGAGTTTATTGTTAATGTGCAAACCAACTACGTTTGCGAACTCGCTCTCATACATTCTTTACAATAGTGTCGTCCACCATTTTTTACCAACATATTTTGAGGCACAATCATAAACAATACATTCAAAAGTATAGAAGCCGTTGTGACTTGAACTGTTTAAATATACCAAACGGGTATAATCATATGTTCTAATTTTCGTTAAGGGGTAGTTAGAATATAACAGTGATGTTTGAGAACGACCGATAGGTTTTCGTTTGTGTCTGATATTGGTTTATTAGTTCTTAGTGTTGATGGGTAATAATTAATAATGGTATAACGGTATTAATTGTACAACCCGATGTGATCGTACCATAAGGTCCAGGTAAAATTGCATTCATAACTAAATAACAACACTAGCTCTGAGTGGTGCATAATGTAAGATGTGTACGTTATGTTAAACTTAAAATAGTTATACCTCTTGGGAACGTATGGGATAATTTTAATTCATATCTAGATCATATGTTGTATTTGTTATGATTTTTTTAAAAATGTGTCACAGATGGGTGAAACTGTGTCAGTGTTGAATACATAAGTCTTACCCCTGTCTAGTTTCAGCAGTTATTTCTCTTAAATGCAATGGAGTACCTGGTTTTATCCTTGTCAAATTGACTGTATTACGCTGTTAACTATATCAGTGTGTGACATACATGCAGAAATAGAACAGAAAGTATATATTATTTCAGAAAACAGGAGCAGTTACTATGGAAATGCAAGCGCTACCGTGATACCTATAGGGAATAACAACCTCACATTGTATCCATAGAAACGCATTTGTGTGGGCGGCATTTAGGAACTGTACTAATTGTATGTAGAAAAACATATGGAAGCTGAACATTTTTGGTCAAATATTAACAGTCTTTTAAGAACAACATGTATAAAATATTCAGAAATATGCAGGAGTTGGCGTGGGATGGGAACATTCGTAAATATATCTATAACATATATAGACTAAGACTTTAAGTCTATGTAGTCAGCTGCTACATTGGTATACATGCAAGAGAATATCTTATGCAAAGATAATATAGTTGAGCATGGCCATATAATAACTATTTTACCTGCAAAAGATGCAAAATGATGTAGGAAAAAACAACAATATTGTTCTTGTAAAAAAAATGTCATAGACTAGGATAGAGAGAAATGTAGCTCAACTTGTAGATTGTGCATTTATATCATATAGAATATTCTGGCATGAGTAATTGTAGGTATTTTATTAAATATTTGGTATTCCTTCCCACTTTGATTATAATTTTCCTGCTCTAATTGTTATTATCTGTTATCTTTCTTGCTTTTCAATTATTCATGATGTTTGCAATGAATATATTTTTGTTGACGTTGTAGGGAATACGAACAGAGAAGAGCAGTTTATTTACGTCAGCATTTCCCATAAACACTTCAAAAAGCCCAATTATACACAAATATTGACTTTCAATTAGTTATATTTATTTCTGTCCAGCTGCCTACACGCAATTTATATGTTCGGTCCAACATTATTAAGTGATAACCAATTTAGTCTCATTGCCACTCACTCCATTCAAGTCTACACTGTTCGTCAATCTTTGCATCCCATCTCAAGAATACAAATTAGCATGGGATCTTATCTGCATGTTTATGGAAGGAAACGCTCCATATGCCGATATTGTAGAGAACATTAACTGTGTGATATATAACAGCCGTCCCGTGTAACCAAACATCATTACATTACTATAGGAGTCTTCACTACACATAGAAGCCTGAAATGCAGATTCTCACTTTATTATCAATGTATTTTTGGATAATTTATTTTCATTGAAGTTAAGTTCGTTCATGAACTCATCTATATTACAAGGATATTATACTGGAGGTAATAAAAAGACGTCGCCTTATGTAAATCATTCAGTTATCTCCCGTACACCAGACGTATCACTGCCATCAATAAAAACTCGCATAGCGCAATGATTGCTTACAAAAATAAAGAGACGATTTGTGTATTATATTAGCCCTTGCTCTGGATGCAAATGTAACTAGACGTAATTTGTTAAATTCTAACAGAATAATGTACATGTTTTAAAACTGATAAATAAGGTTTTATATGGTTTAGGTATTTTTCTCCCTAACTGAAGACCATATTCGTTAATTTCGACTGTAGAAGAAATATAAATTATAGGCATATATATTATCTACATTTTTCACCCTTTTAAATGATAATGAACCCCACTTCACCTGACTTGTTTATGCCAGTATCGGATGTTATAGCACATGAGTCTCTGAACATTCCTTTGACATATCGGGCACTGACTCCATATATTGTCCAAAGTGAGGTCATCAAACAATCAATTCTCATTTTTCTCATAGATGATTTTGTCTCCTTTAATTGTTTTATCATTATCTACATCTCCCGTTTAGTATATACCTTCCTCATGTATTTACATCCTTTGGACGCACAGTACTTAATATTAATCCCTGGCTTTTGTCTGTATTTATGCCTCAAATTTCCCCCCAAATCCAATATAACTACTTAGAAGCTGTGATCTGCTATATTTGGTGTCAGATTGCTTAGTTCATCAATTTTATTCACTATGCAAAGGAGGGAAGCTTACTATTTTGTGTGACAAAGTGGATGGGTTGGTTGACCGTTTTGTGAGAACTGTGGAATAGTGACCTCATGTATCTGCAAACAGTGTAGGGAGTTCAAAGCTTTTACTTTATAATAAGATTTGGAAACGTCTACCTGTCTCAGATATTAAGTTCTGCCTATACAAAATACTTACAAAGTCCATTATTTTAGATGAATTGTACGTTCCGCAAAGGAGATGTACATACTATTTGGTCCATTGACCTAGTATTACATATATGATATATTGTGATTTATACCAGATCACCCATGTGAAGTTCAAAAAGTGTTGATATGAATTAAACCAAATCCATAGTGAAACAAATTCATTTGATTCCCATAATGTAGTTTGGTAGTAAAACACTAATATAAAAACAGCAGCGAAAATATTTCAATTACGATTACATGCACATTGTTATAAGATATAGCTTGGTAACTCATAAATTTGATTTTGACAAGCGAGACTAAGTACACTAGATACTTGCACAACCCTGTGATATATAATAGATTATCGAAATGGAAGGTTGCCTATAGATATAAAGGTACCAATAGTACAACCCCATGTGGGAGTAGTCTAATCTGTATGGACAATTGCATTGAGAAATAAAAAATAATAATAGCTGTGACTGGTTCATTATATACGAGTTGTACTTTCTGATAGGCTGAAAAACGATAAGCCTCTTGGCAATATGTGAAATTATGTTAATTCATATCTAAGTCATATAGTGCAATTTTATGATTGTTTTCAACTGTGGTACACATGCGTAAAAATGTGTCTTTTGCGATTACATACATTTACCCCATCTAGTTCCAGCAGAGTTATCTCTGTTGAACGCTAGGAGGACCTGGTTTTGTACTTGTTAAGTGGACAATCTTACATTGTTGTCTATGACAGTGTGCGACATGCAAACTGAAGTAGGATAGAAAGTATACCTATTTCACAAAACTTTAGCATTGAGGTCTATGGAACAACAGTTAATACCGTGATTCCTTAATACCGTTTTCAAAAATGAAACGTGATGTTGTAATCGCTTAGTTTCTCTGCTTTTCATATAAATGTGTGACATTTGAATTAAAGTTTTTGTTTTGTTTGTTTGTTTAATTAGGAGTCTTACGTTTCTTTAACACTTTTCAGTCATGTCACTACGATGTCTGCAGTGAGGCAGTTTATAGTCATGTCTAGCACTGGGGCATCATGCAGCAGACATCTATCATGACACCCCATCCAGTCACATTATCCTGACACCAGGTCGACCAGTCATAAAAGTAACCTCTTAATGCTGCGTGACAAGCGAGGCAGCTGCTGGTACCATTTTTGTATGTCTTTAGTATGACTCGGCAAGGGATCGAACCTACGACCTCCCTCTTCCACGTCGGACTCTCTAACCAGTAGGCCACCGAAGCGGCTTTATTAAAGTATGTGATTTATAATAAATTTAACAGTTTAAAATGTATAGTAATATATTTTGTAATGACCATCGTTTCTCTATATTCCATCATTTGTTTCTCGAAGTTTTTTGCCAAGGCTAAAAGCTATTAAAACTTTGGATTTTAATTGTTTTTATTGGTAAAGACATGTTAAAGTCATGTTAAAATTAATTTGTCAGCCTTTTATTTTTACAAACCTGTTTTTTTATTACTATTTTTAATCTTCTACCGTTTACAATTGTATTATGAGTTGGTGTACTATTACTTTTAATTTGACCATACTGTTCTGTTATCATGTGTTGAAGCCTAACCATCTATTCAGGTAATTATATTTACGATATTGTTACTAGTAATACACAGTACAGTCTTGTATTGATTGTACACATTTCTGCAGATTCAAATTGAGCATTACTCTTCTTGGATACTGCGTGGTACAATTTACACTGCCACTGATATGCGGTGATACAAGACAGTCTACATTTTGTTTACGCAAAACTATCAACCATATTCTACACTGGAGTGAAGGTAACTATTGTTTTACAGTGTACACTTCCTCATCTTAAATGTGATCAAGGCAAATTGGACATAAGTATTATTACATTTTTATTATCATCGATCTACATCTTTCCTACACAACCAATTTATTGAATTTGATAATATAATTTTGATTTGTTAATCAAAGAAACTGTATTGAAGACATTTTGGTAATTATCACTATCGGGCTGCTTTGTTGAAATAATTAGCGACGAAAAATAAAACTATTTTCTAACCAATAATGTATTCTTGCATTGCTATGCGTTTCTTTGCTTTAATATATTTTCTTATGTTTCTTTTCTTTAACGCTACGGAGATTCGCTTGCCCAAGTTCTTCTTCTCCATGTAGAAATAATAAGTATTTTCACTATATTCATCCGCTAAACCATTCCAACCCATCAGTTAAGAATAAAAAAATAGAGTGGGGTATATTTACATGAATAAAAAACAAACTTTTAATCTTATCAAAAAACACATTGTTTTGCATCAATTCGCTTTCTGAATACGGCTTGCATTTACAAATTCTCTACAGTTAAAGGTAGAAAATATGTCAAATGTAGAGAAAAAAAACGCATATATATGTATGTTTTAACTGAATATATTATATGTATTACCAGCATGCGATTCATTTAATACTACTTGGGAATAGAACGTTTGCACGTTTTAGAAGCCAGCCATCTCAAGAACATCAATAAATATCCCAAATATATTGCTGCCTTTCGTGATTCAAGCATGATGTGGAGTCCAATATTATAGTCTTTTACGCCTTAAGAGTTTTATATCAGTTTGCGCGGTAAAATTATCAGCGTTAAACCACCTGCGTCTGTTTTTGTTATATTGATCATTGTATTGTAAAGTTTAGATCAAGCGATCCTAATACACGGAACTAAAGTTATACACATGATTGTACTGGACAGTTTTTCGAGATATAAGTCATTGAAATACATATCTTGATTATTCAATATATGTTCAGTCAGTTGTTTTCTTGGAAAATATAATTTATACTTTTGTCAAATCAGAATACGTTATTGGTAACAAAATGTAACGCTAGTTAGTTAATATACCGCTGATAAAATATTGATCATCATTCCTACCCACTTTTGTTATTCATTACTAGGACATGTCAGTTTGGGAATATCTAGTTTTTTTTGCTATACCACCGACTTATATACAGTTTTTTCATCACTGCACTAATTTAGTTAATATTTTAACATAAAATAACAACAAAGAAGCTTCGCTTTGTTTAGGATTTTGTGTCGTTTTGTTTCTTTGATAAATAGTTTCCTTTCTGCAAATCTACTGATTTTGCATTTTACGTGCCTATGTGAATGTCACCAATTCATCTTTCACCGTTACAATGCCATTGTACCAAGTGAATCAAGTTTGTTTCTAACACCTATATTCCGTTTTACTCTGTACATGACATGTCAATCACATCTTTAAAATTAATATGTTATGACCACTATAGGCAATGTGGTAAGATAAAGGTCAGTCCATTATGCGTACAAGCCTGACACAGATTCGGGAAAAGTTACAGATGGTTAGCTAAACGGATAACTGAACAATCTACTTCAGCATTATCTCAGAGAGCGAGAGAACAAACTCCACAACATTGCATTAGTTTGCGGATATAGACGATATTCATTCGACAAAGAACAAATCAAAGTAAATGATTTAGGTAAAACAAGTTACAATCATATCAAATACATATACAGGCATAATTTATAATCCGCCTACACGTATATATCAACATCCAATTTACATTTTATATCCTTTGATCAATCCATGCATTCTTTTATACATCCATCCATTAATCCAAATTTACTACATACATCCATATATTTATTCATATGTACATACATACATACATACATACATACATACATACATACATACATACATACATGCATAGTTACATACATACATAGTTACATACATACATACATATAATTGACAACCAATGAGGATGAGAAATATAATGAGAAATTATTCACATTTTCAAAGATTCATGTTTCGTTTTGTTTTCAATCATTTTGGGACACACTTGTATTGATCCGTTCCCACCATGAATCTAACTATACCAATATTCGACAGATATATACCCAACAGTGCTGTTGACGACGTTCATCTCATAGTTACATTCGAAGCTCATTTCTAACAACAAAACGTGTTCACGTCCATTATTGTCTGGTAGACCTGGAATAAATACCTTTAATGCTGGTCAAATAGAGCTTCCGCCCACTGTTTGCAGATTGTACACTTACTCGTTGTACTACGCCCCTCCACATCCTCCCGCTCCTACCAGGAGTTACAAAAACGTCCTGAAACGATCAAAATGATTTCCAAGGTCCATCCTTTCAATAATATTTTTTTCTGCTGTAATTAATTAATATACTTTATTACGTTACATGATTATTATGAGACATTTCAAAAATTTTAAATTGCATTTTTAAAGAAACCTGTGCCCAAGTATATTGTTTTCAAAATAATCACTCTTGGCACCACCTAGCCACATGAAGTTAGGAAGAGACATACCAATACACAATATTGGTGCTCAACATGTTTTCATTAACTCGTTTAACCATTTTTTAAAATGTTTTTAAAAGCTATATAAAAAACAAGCCTAACTAAATGATCTAACACCAACAATTTGCATTTTAAACGTTTCAATCAACACTTGACAGTCACACTAATACATGTTATTAACAACAACAGAGAAACGAAGCATGTCCAATCATTATTATTTTTGAAAACATGTATCTCGCCTTACTCGCATTATGACTGTCCATGTTAACTTTTTAATAATGTTTACTTATGGAACGTATGAAACATTACAAACCCTAATCACCACGTGTCTATAATCACTGATTTTAATTTGTTTCCTGCATCTAATAGAGCTGCTCTATCAACATTTTCGAAATATCAAACAAAACAATCGAACCCACTGTTATTAAATTTGACATTTCACCCACTATTTTAAAATGAATGGATGCTGCTTTGAATTAAAATAAACACAATTAAACGATAGGGCAATCATAGTTTAGTAAACCACAGACAATCATCAAAGAAATTATATAAATACATGAAATAAATTACTTAGGAACGATATAGGTGATTCTAGTCCCGTGTAATCTTTCCGTAAGTTTGCTTCTTACATCTAATCATAAAAATCTGTTACGTTATTATCGCTGAGGTTTTGATTTCTCCAAGCAGGTAAAATGTTGATCAAATAAATATGTCGTGCTCCATTATTTTCTTTGAGCACTAAATACGTGTGGAAAATATCTTTGTATTGATTTTAAGTAACCATTAACTTGCTAAGACCGAATTAAAATACATTTTAAGAGGAACATCTGTTCGTTTTTATTTTGCACTTCTTTTTCCCGGAAAGCTCTAATGTAATCATAAATGTATGACATTTCAGAATGAGGAAATGATACAAAATACAATTGTATATTAGTATTTAAACTCAACTAATACTTTACAAACATAAAAAATAACAAATTTAGTTACCAGAACTTTCATATTGCCTCTCATATAAATCGACCAATTCTGTTTTTACTTACAATTGGAGGTAACCTTTAACTCAGTCATCAGAATCATCAGACTCTTGAACTAGTGTGGTCGTTGAGCCAACTAACTGCTTAACATTTCACCAGTTACAAACACTTCTCTCGGTCATGTGCCAATGCCTGTTTCTCTGCAAAACTTTTCCTGGTCCATTCGGTGATGTTGTCACTTCACTTTCTTATCAGTCTACATCTCCTTCTACCACCTTGGACACTACCCTGCAGTACTGTTGTGATTAGACTCTTGGATCAAGTGACAGGCCATACCATTTCAGCTTTCCTTTTTTTGACAGTGGTGAGGATGTTTTCATAATTGCCTACTTTGTGCAAGATGGTCTTAGGCACTTGACTCTATCAATGAAAGTGAATACTTCATCTAATTCGATATCATTAATACTGTAAGAAGTACTTTTTCAGGTAAGTATTAGTATGAAATCGAAACAGTTTTCAATTGGGAACATGTTGAGCAGTAAACGTTTTGACAAATGTACCTTTAAGAGGCAATGAATACTTACCATAAAATTATGATCAGAAAATGTATAATGGACGGTGAGGTGTATACTTTAGAAGTATTGCCCATAATTAAAAGATCAGTGCTATCTCGGCCACTTTGAAAATTCAGCTTTTTGTCTTAAACTTATGACCAATATTAAACTACATCATTTGTTTGAAACGAAGAACTAGCTATAAGGAAAATGCAACATTAATGAGGTGAGTTTTGTTTGCACTACACGTAAATGCAATTGAATGAATCACGTGCTTTTCCTTTCTTTCTATCGCTTATCGTATATGTCTGTCATAACGAAAATTAACAAAAAAGGTTATTTGCATTATTGGACTCCTTTTTTGTGAATGCGGTTCATTATAGATTCCTCAAAGAAAATCAATTAAGTAGATTAATTGTATTGGTAAACGTGGCACAACTTAGAAACAATAGGGATTCTTACTCCAATGTTGACTGTCCTGTATGGAATACTGAGCAAAAACCGCTACCCTTCTTGTACCGAATCTGCATCTGTAACCTTTTGATATTGATACTTGTTACAGAAGTTGTTGAAGGGGAAAGGAACAAGCAAAGTAAGAAAATATAGGTAATTGGACTGTTTGCAATGTAGAAAGGAATTAATCAGATCATGTTTCACTCTCTAGGGAACTTATAAAGAAGAAACATCGTTAGACATATATGTATATTTCTTTTACTATCATAAACACAATATTGCAGTTACAACAAGCCTTGGTTGAGTTTCAACAGTAACAATGTGGTGTTTAAGGACTTTAAACTTTGATAATTCAGTAACATACTTAGTATTCCTTTACACCGTGATGCATAACAAAATGCGTAGCTCGATTATGATTTAAAATTACCTTTTTGTAAACAATTATTCCAGATGAAAGAAACATGAATGATAGTATTTGCTGTTGATATCCTACTTCTCATCATCCATAGCGGAGGTACAAAAGATTAACTGCAATTAAGTCTTCGCGCGATCTTTTGAAATTGTTATTTCACTATCATGTGATTGAGTTCTCATTCTAATAGTTTAACATTATTTAACATTTTGAAGCTACGAAAAGAGTACTGAATGTGTACATTTACGAAAACATGCTAGCATGTTGTCTGCACTTAGCGATAAAATATAACATCCATGAATGTAATCTTCATGTAAAGGTCTTTGACGATTAACAATATATATATATATATATATATATATATATATATATATATATATATATATATATATATATATATATATATATATATATATATATATATATTAATAAGAATTAAAATGAATTAATACAGTGATTTGAAAACATGCATATATATGAGAGATAAATGCAATATAATTTTCAAATATCAGATATATATATATATATATATATATATATATATATATATATATATATATATATATATATATATTTATATATATATAGTATATGAAGCCGACAGGTCAATGTGGTCAACACATATTTAGTAATGTGCATGGTAGCAGAAGCAGACTAACAGTTTCATACTCCGACACTATTAACCCTGTCTAAAAGACAAGCAACCCTTTATTTATTGAAAATAATGACGGCTTGTACCAAACTGATCAGTTACTTTTATGTTTAGCTTAGCTGTCGTGATCACATCATTGAGACAAGGAATACATGAAATATAACCTTTCCGTTTGCGATGGGTCTGTAGCGGAAAGTAATTATTTGAACGTCTTCCCTGCAGATATGGCAGCAACATAATGGAGTTTGAAGTAGGAAAAGATATAAAATAATTCAAGTAACCAGTAACACTCTTATCAGGAAGTTTTAGATATAAATAAAATCACTACCGTTTTAATGCCTGAGAGCCAGGTTATCTAAAATGGACCAATCCCTCTTTATTTACACATGCATACATACATACATACATACATACATACATACATACATACATACATACATACATACATACATACATACATACATACATACCTACCTACCTACCTACCTACCTACCTTCCTACCTACCTACTCACCTTCTTACCTACCTACCTACCTACCTACCTACCTACCTACCTACCTACCTACCTACCTACATACATACATACATACATACATACATACATACATACATACATACATACATACATACATACATACATACATACATACATACATACATACATACATACATACAAAAACAGAACTATGAAAGACTTCAGTCTTTTGCCTAATAACTCATAAAAATACAATTTTCATACTCCTGACCTTTTTGTTTTCCATGATTCAAATGTTGTATGCAGATTATCTTCTGAAGGTTAATATAAGTGCTGTTTGTTAGTTACACAGTACTCAGGATTTCAAGCACCAAAGTCACGACAAACGACGAACATGGCAAACAATGGACTGACATGTAAATCATTTATACATAAAGTGTACTGTATCCAATAAACCCAAATGTTTCGATGCGAAAACTAATTTTGATCGCTTATGGTTATTAAGGCGAGTTATACGAAAGTAATTATCAAAAGGAAGTTAAAATCATACATAAATACACACACACACACACACATGTATACATGCACTTACCACATCGCTATAGATATAGTCCAAGTTGATGCAATAGAGGAGAAAAACTAATATAAAATCTGTATTATTTTGTGTTTTACTAAGCCTAGTTTGTCTATGGAAGTACATCTATCAAAATGAGGCAGACAATTAATATTTCAAAATTATCAATCAATATCTGCAAATGTGTATTTAATGTTCCAAATCAGACGGGTAATGTTAGGTGAACACGTTGTGTACTTATGGGACGTAATACATTAAAACAACGTATAACGTATTACTAATACTACAAAAAGATTTCGATGACATACAATTTTCAGTTAACGCCTATTGGGAAATAATTGCATTATTTCGCTAGCACATTGCTAAATTTGGAAAAACCCGTAATAAATATTGTCCTAGAATGAGAGTTATATCTTGTAAGTTTATTTCGTTCACAAATCTGAACAGGCCCTAAAAAATAGAGCCATGAAAGAATTGAGCCCTCTGCTTAATAATAATGACTATACAATTTTGATACTCTTGAATTTGTTTGCTTGATTTAATCGGCGATATGCAGCCATATACTGGCTTAATATCCTTTGTAATGACACAATCACGCATAACACATATGCACATACACACATTCACACACATCGTATCTTCTCCAGGAAGACATAACAGCTGTCTGTTAGTTATATAATAGTCAGGATTTCAAGCACCAATATCAGGACAAACAACGAACACAAGGAACCCTCTAATTGACATTGAAATCATAGATACATTAAGTGTATCTAATAAACCCAAATGTTTCAAAGCGAAAACTAATCTCATATCGCCTATGGTTATTCAGGCAAGTATCAGGACCTGTGACAGACGGAACAGTCTCTGCTTTAACTGTTGAGTGCATTAATTTATTAATAGGCACCGGCCTAGCTGGAGACACCGCTATGGTTCACCTACTGACATCCCTTTTTCGAATAAACAAAATTAATCTAATTGAAACAAACTTTCATGATTTATTCCCAGCTTGTGCAATTACCAGACCTATGGCAAATAATGGTATTGAACATGATAACGAAAGTATTCTTTAAGATGATACTGTATGGGTCAGGCTTTTATGAGGTCACCTTTGCTCCTTTTTTTAGATCAATCTGAAGGTATTGATTATTGTGATCCTCTTTTAACGACTCATTCTCTTTATTCTAATCAGGGTGACACACGACAATCATTTGTTCTCGAACAGGAAAAGGTTCCTGAGATCCTATTAGTGCCAAAATAAGTAAGATTAGGTAATTAGGTAGCATTGTAGTATGATTACATCTCTAGGTATTCATATATGTGTGGGAAATAAAGAAAAACTATAATTCAGATCAACAATTGATTTACTTCTCTACACTATGATATACACATGCAAATGACACTTACGGTATTGTGAATCAAATCCCACAAAATATTCAAAATGTCTTTCCACTAGTTTAAACGCTATGAATGATCCAAATTATTTCCAATAGCCTTGAATGTAATAATTTCCTCACAGTAATGCAAAACAGATCCTTCCAAAATAATACAAAGAAATCGAATAATTCAAATGCAATGTTTTTTTGCAATTTTAATAATAATATAAATAATTAATTTCTGTAGAATTATATCCAAAGACAATTTAAAATCATGCTAATAGATGGAGCCTGATATAAAAAATTGTTTCTATAAAATACTTTGTAAAACATAATATCACTTTAACTATATATAAAGGCCATTAAGAGGAGAATTTGAATCTACAAAAAAATATCTGTGTACAAAATTGTATAATCTTAAATGTTATGTAACATGAATTATTACAACCTTATCATTATACATAATGCTGTTACCTAACTTACAATATATAAAATAGTCAATAGCAACGTTTAAATACAAGTATCATTAGGTTCTTATGCATATCATAGTGGTATGTATGTAAGTATGTATGTATGTATGTATGTATGTATGTATGTATGTATGTATGTATGTATGTATGTATGTATGTATGTATGTATGTATGTATGTATGTATGTATGTATGTATGTATGTATGTATGTACGCACGTACGTACGTACGTACGTACGTACGTACGTAGGTAGGTAGGTTGGAAAGTAGGTATGTATGTATGTATATATGCATGTATGTATGGATGTATGTATGACTGACTAACTGACTTTCTTGTGATTCATTGGATGGACCTGCGGCTATACATAAAAGATTACTTTCAAAATATTTTGTTTATATATATATATAATACACGTAACAAGTTTAGTATAATAATGTCAATTAGATATCTGCCACACAGCTTTCAGTGTGAAAAAGAAAGAAAAAGAAAAGAGAAAAAAAGAAAGAAAAAAAAATATATATATATTATCAAGCCTTAACATATATGAACCTGCTGAATATTCATAAAGCAATAGAACAAAGACATTTAAAAAGTAAAAACGTAGCAGGAACTGCAGCTTCATTTTCTGTAGCTACCTTTTCAAACGGTTTGTGGTAAATAATCGGTTGAGTATTATATTCAAGAGCTAAGATGTACGTCAACAGGAAAAGGTAATAGTAGTAGGAGACAATGGAAAAAAGAACAAAAACGGAGAAAACAAATTCAGAGAGGTAAAGAGACAGTGTTAAACCTATCACGTAAAAAACTAACGGATAATGATTACATACTTTCAAGTAAAGGATTAAAATTTTGTCCCAAACCAAAATCTCATGATAAAATTAAATTACCGGAAGAAATTTTTAATTTTTCTAGACGCTTAAAATTAAAAGAATTTTTTTATGATAAATCAAGCAGCAACTCTAATTGTGAATCAGATTCTTTCAATTCAAAAAATATGGGTTATTTCAATAAAAACAAATCATCTTTTACACCACCTAGTGGACGTGACTCTCATTTAGATTTTTACATTGAAGCTATCACACAAGAAATATTACACAATATTCCTCATAAGAGAGGTTATAGTAATATTTCTAAGAAAGAAATGG
>JARLTB010000090.1:732500-777500 GCA_030141615.1 Unio pictorum
TCGTGTAATATATGCCCTCTAATTACAGTTACATTTATGAATAATTCGCTTTCGAAAATATATCACTGGTAAACATAATCTAGTTTACGAAATGAGTTTTCAACAAGATATCAAAACATGACCTCGGTGGTTATACACATATTCTTACAGACTAACTTCTAAATAGAAGGTATCTTTATTCTTTTCTTCCTACATACTTTATGATTCTATTTCAGTTTCTATCCTATTGATACTGAAAGTTATGAAATATTTCTTGTTCTCTAAAACATTGATTAAATGTAGGTGTTTTCACTGTCAGGCATATTTAATTTAATTGTGTGTCTTTTTAGTTTAAAAACAAATTCCATTTGATTACATGCTATTGTCGTATAGCAGAATATACCGGACTTGAACTTGTCCAAAGCTGAGTTCATTTCTGCTTGTAATGACTGACTTTTGTTTATTTAATTTTTTGTATAAAAATAACTAATACATAGCTCAATTATTCTCTATATGTATATACTTATTATCAGAATCAATATTTATAGAAGGCTATATGTTATTTTGGTACTATGGTTTGGAATTTCCAGAGTGTAGTCCAGATTATGTTTGATTTTGTAAACATCAGAATAATTCAAGAAGGTTGTTTGCTAATAGGTAATGGGATTTTGTTAGAAAATTCGAATTGTGACCTGAGGTCCAGCAGAAAACTATATAAACTTTTATTTTGTTTGAACTAGGCCATTTTTGCATTAACATCTAAAAGGGTTACACTTTATTATGATGTGTAAAGTTGGACGCATTTTATTTTCTTCAAATGTCTTAATTGTATTTTTTTTATACCACTGATAATTTCAATGGAGCCTTCATCATTTTTCTCAATCATACTGTACATCCGTGGAAGATTGTTACCAAGATTACACACCTACAATTATATATTAACAAATTAAATTTGCACACCATATTGTCATGTCTGTGTGTGTAAGTGACAGGAATATATTTTCGAAGCATTACATAAATTAGTTCTCTTTCCATAATTTTTTAACTTTTGTACATATGGTTTTGATAAGACTGTCATGCATCATACGCTTTTTAACAATGAGCACAATGGTTTATAGTATTTTAATTTTTGAAAAGACAAATTACTTTATTTTATTTTAAACATCTCTCAATTCTTCCAGTTTTCACAAGTCAGTATAACATAAAAGATAACTCTTCAACACGAATCGCACTGTAACACCTATTTGCTCACAAAACTTGATTGTTCCACTAGAAAAGCATCTATTATAACGATTTAACGCATACTAACGCATATTTAAACATTCCTTCTTACTAAAATTCCTTATGTTTTATGTTCTTTCATTGTTGATTGAAATTGTTCAGACATGACAATTCTATGTTGAACTTCAGCCTTGATGACCTATTGCGAGCTGGGATCAACTTGGCGGACAATGTTGTAATTGTGAACAAAGAGATCTCGAATTCAGCTAAATAGGACACGCTTTCAAATTGTAACACGCTTGTGGCAGTTCAAACTATTTACAGGTAACCAGTTTATTCCTTGAACATATATTTTAGTTTCGGTTTTAAGTTGTTTCAGTAATTCAAGTTATTGGTCAAGACAAAACATACTCTTGATGAATGATTGCAAGTTCAATGCATCTTTAAAGTATACATAACATAACAGGTTTGTAATAAAACAGGAAAATACCTTCCATCCAAATAATGTGTATAGGTTGGTCCTAAAATCATGTTGGTTATATTGCAACTGATAAATATGGTATTTATGATTACATTTTCGCAATATGTGTCAACACGGTAGAATTTGTCTCTTACATCTAAGTGAAATAATAAAATAGTTTCACATTGTAAAATACAGTATTATTGGTGAATATTTCTTCCCTACTTTTCAGATTTTATATTGGGTTAAAATTATATTAGTTCAGAATGTTCCAGAGTGCGAATATCATCACTGAATTATAACAGTCATCTAACATGCGTTTTATGCAGTTTCAACCCAACAACTACTATAGTTACACCTTGTCAAAATTAGAAAAGATCATAAATCAGTGTTCCACAAGATGTCAGTAAAAGAGGTGAGTGGTTAGTTAGGTATTTTAAATAATGGGGGATAAGGTGGGGTTGTAAGATCACAAATGATAACTCTCATTTTCAAAACATGTCAAAGCTATATTTAATTTTCATATTGCTTGATACAGCACTATATGCTAAAACATTTATATTTAGTGATATCAGGCAGGACCTTTTGCAATAACTTTCAGAAAAGAATTATTTCAAAATAATTTGTGAGAGACATGCACTTGCTACACACAACAGCACCAACCTTCATCAAGGGTATTCTAAGAACTTCAAACGTTTCTGTGTTAGCTTCAAAGTCGCAGTTGTTTAAAACGACAGCGCCATGTAGAGTTAAAATGCAAAATATATGGCAACAATGGACTGCAAAACAGTTGTATGTTTCACCATAGCTGCATACTCGTGACATATATTGTATAGATTTTTTACTCTTGCCAAATGTCTTGGGATTTCCAAAGAACCATGTTTTTCATGCATTTTATTTTTACTAATCCTAATTAGCATGATTAAATATAGTGGTTTGAATCAGATATTACATTTGATTCAAAATATGCATATTAAATGCTTCATCTATTCCTACAGCAAAAGCTGATGAATTAATACAATGATGTTTTGTTATGCTTTCTCTATATCTGGAGGATAATCAGTGTTACCCATGTTCATGGGTCCTATTATATCCAGTCTTGTCTCCAATGTCACTGCCATTCCATAACTTTAGAATAAAAAGCAATTTCATATATAGCTTTCTTTAAAAAATTAAAAGTTATTAATTATTATTGCATGAAAAACAAATCATATTGTAATCTTTCACTGGCTTACCATGCCCTTCACCAGTGTAACTATTTTATACAGTGCGTACACATAAACGCAAATATGCACGCACATATAAATATATTCCTGTTGGAGAAGTGAATTTCGCTCCTAAAACAATTTTTGTAGCTACCTTATTGTCAAATACACACATACAGTAGAATTAATAATAATACCAAAATATGGTCAAATTTATAAATATTTTCCTGTCTTATAAACTGCATTTTCAGAAGGAAAATGATCGATAATCTCACATTTCCTATATCTTCCGATTGCCGTTTGCTGTAGGCAACGTATTTAGTGCCAGTATGCTTGATACTCTACTTTACCAGGTACCCATAATTATTACTAATTAAACCAATGCATACATATGATTGATGCTCTTTTCTGACACTATGGCAGGAGGGTTTGGAGATATTTTAGATGTAAGAACAAAATAATTTTCACAATATGAGTTACATATGAGGTCAAGACCTGAAATTCATATATATCCTGGGTAGATATCTCGCATGTAACTACATCCATTGACTGATTATTGACTTTATGTTTTGATATTTAAGATAAAGAGGTTAAAGGAAGCCTGGAATTCTAGATGCGAATGTTTTTAAACTGTTTAGTCTCAGAATTAAATAAATGAGGCACTCTACGATTTGTATACGTGTTTATTATTCCTCTTTGTAAATGTACGTACTGTACATTATATAATTGCAGGCCTTTGTCAAAGATTATCTCATCACATTTGTGCGTCTCCTCCTTGGGATCGACCAGTCAGTGGGATCAGGACATCTGTCTTGTGTAAGCAAAGATTATCAAAAGACTACAGTAACGTTTAAGAAGTTGAATCACAAAGTCGTATGCTAAAGAAAGCTTTCCAAATTTTGCCAATCCTTTCTTTGGCTTTAAGAAACCATTCAGATGGAGAACAAACTTTCATAACAGCTGTCCAAATACAATTTTATCATACAGTAGTACTGCATCAATATTGGTGTGATATTATACAAATCTGTGTTTGGTATTTATCAAAATCAATATTCAAGAAAAGTATGTAATATAATTTTTTATTACTTTTGTATAAGTGTAGGGTAACGTTGTATACAATATGCAATAATAGAGGTAAACATTAACCGTTTTATTTGGTTATATCATTACTACGCCTATCTTCATCCTAAATCGTTTATTTTAGTTGCTTAATTTCTCAATATCACTGATATTGCAATGTATTTTTATAGGTTTATATAAATTCTTTTTCAGTTTCTAACTTTATACTTACACTGTAGAACATAATGCCATTTATAGCAAAAATAGTTTTGCAAAGTAAGTGAAGATGTGTCTAAAATATCTGAGTAATATTTAAAATATATTACTTTTTCAGATGAAGATAACCAGAGATGATATGTGGGTCAGAACATATGGCCGTCTATACCAAAAACTTTGTGCAACTACATGTGAGATTCCAATTGGTATTTACCGCACACGTCTGAAAGGTCATGAACCAGTAACCTCACAGTATTCGGTAAGATACATGACTGTTTAGTTTCATGATAACATGCAATATCAACGATTGCTGGATAATATGTACTGAATATGTCATGGCAAATAGGTCAAATGTAGAAAAGATAATTGAACGTGTGCCTATACGCAATGACAACATTTCTTGGCGTGATGTCATATAGTTGAACCAAAAGTTCCATTAGAAATTTAAAGGAAGCTATTGTTGCAGTATTTGTATATAATAATAATAATAATAATAATAATAATAATAATAATAATAATAATAATAATAATAATAATAATAATAATGATATTAATTACAAATAATAATAATAATAATAGTATTGATAATACATTTAATAATACCCATGAGGAATATAACACCTAATCTTTAGAAGCTATAAGCGCTTTATAACAAATGTAATGATATGATTACAGAAATAACAAAGTTTATCATATTTATAGTAATCTAGATATTTCTATGAAGTCGGTGCCATTGTGTTCTGATATGAAATATTTTGTTATCTGTAAGCTCAAAAGTTTGGTACTATAAAAATGGTAGTATAATAATGTGGTGACAATCAACGTGTGATGCATTATCTTGTTTTGAATATTAGATATATATGGAATAAGCTGACAAAAATATTAACACTGCAACCATTATGTTTTTAAAAAAACTAATTGGTGTTGCTATTAAGAGACAAATAACTTGTGTAGTCATATATATAACAACATTTTAATATATGTGTATGGTTATTGTGAATCTCGCAGAACTGACAATTCAAATGTAGTGAAAATAAACACTGATATCTACTGTAACAATGCCACGCTGCATATGGCATGGAAAATAAAAAGCAAACAAATTCCTTTTCTTAGAAAAGACTTAAGATGGATAGACCTACATAAATGTAGGAAGCAAGTCAGTTCAATATAATTATGTAGCGTAGTGCATCAACTATGGATATTTCAGCCTGTGAATAATTTAATTCCATGGATCATGCCGGAACGTTTTTGGTTCATTTGTGTATTGATAATGTATGCAAAATATTCCCGACTGTGATGCACCATTTGCAGATCCCTGCCCTCCAGTCTAGCTGATACTAAATTGACCTAAGCATTTAAGGCAGTGACTGTATTGCATTGAAGGAACTGCATTCAAGGAGAGTTATTGTTTTTAACATTGAGTTTGATTGGAATATATGCACCTTCCCTCATATATTAGTAGATAGTATTGTGTGAGTTCGCGTTGAAATGATTCCAGAATATTCTTGAGTCATGAACACGAGGATGCCTAACTGCATATAGACTTAAATATTATTTCAGTATATTGGTAACGTTCAAGTTGATTACTTTTTTCGTCTTCATTGTTCAGGTAGCCTTTTATTAAGTAAATACCGTACTTCTTAATCCTCTGTTATATGCAAAGATTATATACATGTATTGATTTATTTTCAGCAACTAGTCCACCGCATATACCTCTGATAGGATAGTTGTGTTTGGACAGAGAATTAAAGTCTCTAATTAACTTGAAATCTAAATACATCCTGTATTAATGACACAATAATATATTCACACACCTTAGTATCCTTGAAGTTAAATAGTTTCTATAAAAACTGGATTTGGATCTGTTACATCGATAATGGCATTGTTAACATTCTTCTGAAGATGTGTCTTGAAAAGATGGGATGATTGCATTCGTTATATTTACCAGAGTGTGGAATTATTCCTTCAAGCTGTAGCTTAATATCTTGAAACTGTGTCCCTTTTTCCACTGGATACGATTAGCCAAGTCAGATTACATCTCCCTGTATCTGATAATAAGTATCTGTCAATTGTTTTTTGTTCCCATCAAAATTCTGAAAAACATTTAGTTCAACGTGATTATAATCATTAGCATAATACGTGTATTTACTTAGGAAATGAATGCAAAACTTTACATAGGTTAGAGAAAGTTTAGTTTGTTATTATTGATTGGAACATGAACATTTATCCATGACAGAGGTGGAAAATAAATTAAAGAGTTTTACCAGTAAATTTGTTTAGATCTTATTCACATTCATTGTTACAAAGGATTTCAAATTATATTTATTGGATACATATAAAATTGTCTACGAACCACGGCGAACAATAGAGTGGAATTATGTCACATGCCATGACTGGAAATACATTGAAATAATTCATACATTTGTATTAAATCAGGATATGCGTGCGATTATATTCATGACTGTAATGTACCAAAACTCATTGTTCTGCAATGAATTGCACACACACACATACACACATATACATACATATTTAGATCAAGATCGAGAGAGAGAGAGAGAGAGTGAGAGAGAATATGGTATGGTGAATGAATAATATGGTATTATTGTACAGGTTAGAGATTTGGTTACATCACACACCTTATCATCCCTATAAATCCTTCGTGCATAGTCGTCACAGTCCACGCACACACCTGCTCATATTTGCAATTATTGTTTTCATTTTAACACGTATTATATATGAAATGCTTAATAGTAGCTGATGACTTATAATAACTCGTATGAAACTAAATTATAAATATGGATGATGTTAGAATATTTATCCAGTTACAGCCCATATGTTTGTGGCAACATCTCGTAAAACCATTGGATGGAACTTCAACAGACATTTTGCATCTGCTAATTATATGATATACATTTGCAGGAGTATGGTTTGGTTTTGTACTGTTTTTTTCTGTAATGCATGATCTGTTTAGTTATGCAGGTCTGTCAACCACCATCCGTATAACGGAGTAAAGGTTTCAACATACAAAAAATGAATCATATTACAATAACACACAATTTAAATGTTATGTTATCAACTTGGTTGCTGGATTTTGGATCGTAATAATGTCATGGATTTTTGATGCATGAAGTGGCTATAATTGTCTTTGTTGCTCATTGTACTTTCTGATACAGAGTTTATTGTTCTTTTAATGAGTTTGTCATGATTTCAACGATAGTCTGCTGATTAAATAATTTGAATGATCATAACTTCAATATTCTTATTTTTAAGGGTAGTTACAAATTATGATTCTCAATTTAGTTTAGGGAGATATTCTTACTTAAAAAAATGTGATCTAGCTCGTACGTTAAACATTAGTATTGACACTTAACATTTTCTTTAAAAATCTGATTCATTATCCAGTACATGTACTACACGTTATCTTACCTCAATTGCTATATTTATAGATATCTTTATTATGTACACATTTGATCATGATGCAACAAATTGGGAAGCAACTTAGAGTTTGAGTACTTACAGTGATATACTTTTATGATTGTTGTTTTATACAGATTAAGTTTTGTAATTATTAGATTTGATCAACATTCAGGGCCTATTTTTGAAAGGAAAGTGTGGCATCTTTTGCAAGGGTTTATCCATATTGCATCGCATGTCTTACAAATAGACTTTCAACTTACAGGTCAGCATCATGTACTGCAATAATATATGAATTTTTATATTAACCATAGATGAAAAGTGCACCAAGTTTCAACATATGCCACGTTGACTTATGCATTGTAATGCTTTGCATGGTCAGCTAATGATGCTCTTAAATTACGTTTTTATTTTGCAATTTATATTCATGTAGGTAATTATGTAGTTTTGACGATCCTTGTGTTTTGGCATTTTATTCAGAATGCTTCACAAATATCTAGAGATCAATCGGCACTGAATCTAGCATTTAGAAATTCTGTTGTAAGTATAGTTGCTTTGGACTTTGTCTCCGTTTTTCCTCGCTTCTTATACCTTTCTTTTTATATTTGCCATGGTATATTTATTAATTTCATTTGCATAGAATGGTATCATTAACCAGAATCAGTAGTATTTCAAAGCGCAAAATTTAATTTAATTTTTTCCAACCTTCATGCTCTTCGTTACTCTGTGTAGAAAATGATCAATACTAAATGTCCTGTCTCCATCATTCCTCCCATAGTTAGTTCGTTAATAGAAACCTATTTAAGTAGTGCGTATCATAGTTTTCATCCAAATAAATTTGGTTGCATCCTGATGTTGACCGGTTCAAATTTGTTAATCATTGATTTAGTTATATTCCGTGATAGTGAGACCCACCGGCTTTGCATCCACATAATACCTTTACTATGTTCGATTTCAATCATAATGGGCTCGGTAATTGAAATCGACAAGACATCGGAGAATGTGTGCTGTCAGACTACGGTGCCATTGATTAGCAGATTTATTGCATCTGACTGGCAAATTCATACAGTTTCCTTTCCATGCATTTTCTTATTGGATTTCAATTAAGTGTATTTCCTGCTTGATACGGATGCAGCAATGACTGAACTAATTGACAACATCCTGTCATTTTCTGTTAAGCTATCACATTTTATACTCATCAACCACTGTTGTCATTGAAATTAATAACTAATATATGAGAAGCTTTGAGTGAGTTCAGTTTTCAATGTTATTCAACACATTTTAGAAAGGATATGACCTTTATACATCATCAATACACAATTTCAGTTTCGCACAGTATCTCTACTATTTTGCTTTATAAGTATTTACAATATATTGTATGATCTGTTTGATTATGATAATGACTTGGCTCAGTGAATTCTTTATCACGCCAACATTGAACATAATTTTCATATAGCCCATGTATGATGGACTCACTTTGGCTTCCACATAATAATGATATTTCTAATTGAATCTCAGTCGAATTATATACATGTTTGAATTGCAATTTATAGGCCTCGAGCTGATTTCGATTATCAGCATCATATAATAGTTTAATAGAGTTATAGCCACTGGTTGTCTGCCCCATTCACTTTCATCGGCCTATTACATTCAATTGGATTTCATCCCAGGCTGATATCCTGCTTTATAATAAGAGGACACATTAACTTTGTTATTGATTTACAGAAGTATTTTATATGTTGCTTGATACTAATGACACCTTGTCATTTTTGTTATTTCAAAGTGAAATCTCCATTATTATTTAGTGGCGTTTTGGTTCCGATTCTGTCAGCGACCATCTTTTGTTTCCATAGGGAAATTCCATTTATTATAATATAATCAAGAAATCTCTGTATTTATATATCATATAATAAGTTCAGCCTTTTATGACATTGCTTTTTGGTCGCTAACGTTTTGACGTATAGTTTTGTATGCAGTCGTATGTTGATATTACATTATCGGTCTTGTATATTATTAGTATTCCAAACGTTCAGTTATGTCTTCCTTCATAATTGTTTTTTTAGTCATTTACTATATTACCATTGTCATAGAGACATATATTGCACAAGCAGTATTTATATAAAAAGAGAGATATTCATTCATATTATATGACTGTGTCTTTACTTTTGTCGGCGGGCGGGGGTATGCATGCGGGGGCTGGTCAGTCAAAATGTATTTCTAAAGATGCTAGCACAGGAGTAGAATTGAAATCCAGTCCACCCTGAATGTTGTCGATTGTTGGATTACGTTCTCTATTGGCAAAATGGTATTACCAGGGTCGTATTTGTTTGTATTTTTCTGTCCATTACAGCATCGCACATTGTTATCTTGTTCATTCTTTCTGCGAATGACAGAACTCCAAATGGCAATGTTTGTCTGGGACATTAAATGTGTTTATATATTGCGATTCACCTTTCAGAATATACTTGTAGTTTGATTCTAAGGAGATGCTTTCCAAGGGAAATCATTTAACACGACTAGATTGACTAATACACATTAACGTGATTAAATTATTCCTGAAGGTTTTGCAGTTGCCTGTGTAACTTTATGATATTAAGAACCATGGCAATTGACACATTTGTTCATCACAAAATGGACTTTAACAGCTGTCTTAAAATTCTTTAGTCGGTTTTCGCTGTGAATGTGGAATTTAATGGATAGAGATATGTTTAAAATTTGTATTTTTGGAACAACATAATGTTCCATATCGTAATTAGTATTGCAATACTGATTTAGCTGCAGCATTGTTCTATAACTCAAATGGTTATTCAGTCTTAGCTTTGAAGTATATTATGCCCTTCGACTATATATATATATATATATATATATATATATATATATATATATATATATTCAAGTATTCAAGAGCTTTCACATTAGTTATATTAAATATTTGTATCACAGTGTTCCATCATTTTCTTTTTCTTTGCATGCTATCATTAGAGGAAAATAAATAGTGAAAGTTTCGATTGTAAACCTTCTCCATTTTACCAGTCTTAATTTGCCATTCTATGGGATGTCTATTAAGAAACTGATAATGGTATCAGCTCCTTTACTTTTAAACGTTTGGGTAAAGTGTATTTTCCTTTATATGACTTGGGTTTTATTATTATTCCCTCACATGACTTGTGTTTATTATTATTCTCTCATATGAATTAGGTATTAGTATTATTCCCGCAGATGAATTGGGTATAAGTATTGTTCCATTATATGGCCTGGGTAATACAATAGAATAACAAGTGTCTAAATCTAAATATTTGACACGTAGACTTGATGAGTAATTTGAATTCAACAATCAACACTATTTTAAAAGATCTCTAGAACATATACAATATTTTTTGTTTATCATGACCATTTTGTTTCACTCATTAAATATTACTATCATAATTTAGTTATGTCATGTCAAAATCACTTATTTTATTTACATTGTCTTTGCAACTGATATAGAATTTTTTGCAAGAAAGTAAGTATAGATTTAATAATGTTGTTGCTTGTGATTTCAGAAAATGAGAAATCGTGATAAAGGAGTGGTATTAAAATTTACATAATTGTTTAAAACATTATGCATGCAGTTTTAAGCTGGCTTGGTCTCAGACGTTTTTGAATATTTGCGTGTTTTTTAGTCACCTAATGTTTTTCAACATCAATTCAATCTTTAAACTTTATAAGATGTATTGAACAACATGGTGTTTTCTCCATCTGTTTATAACATGTCTTCCTAAATTGCTTGATCTAAATTCATTTACTTATGTACATAAGTGCACATGTATTAAGCATCTGAGAAAAGTATATATTACTTTACCTATAACCTGGAGTACCGGTAATTAAATCAAAGATTAAACAATTAAATACTCAGGTAGCATTTTCAATGATTTTGTTTTTCCAAACTTTAAACATGATATCGCAGAACGAGAGCATATAGTGTATTTGTTATTTTGACCATAGAGCCAAAATGTGGATGGTATGAGTGGATAGGGAATATGTTATAAATAAGTGTGAATATTTTATGTGGCATGCCATGGAATCATTTTTGTTATTTCAATTTAACCAAGTTTGAGAGCACATTGAAATTGAGTGATATAATCGTTTGAATGGTTTTATATTGTATACAATTAAGGAATATTCCGGTCACTGCAAATAGTTTTAGTGAAATAAGGAAATCAGTAAAATACTTGCATACAAAATATGTTTATCAGAATATTGTCTGATTGGTTTATTGACGAGTGGTAGACAGTTATATTTTCAGTGTTACATTTACCTAGCCATAGTGGTATCTATATGGTTGTCAAAAAGTCTTAATAAATATGCCAACCTGTTATTTACCATTTTGCAACGTTTTGATTAATGAAGTCTGGGAGATACTGAAATCATATCAAAGTTGATCCAATGTGTCTTGGTTTGTTGTGAAATTATTATGAAGACAAAATAGATGGTGCCTACTATTTCATGTATTTTTAACTAAATTTAAAGTCTTACATACAAATTGAAAATTAGTTCAAAACCATGGTCACATTGGCAGGATTTTACAACTGTTTATATGGAAGGATCATATTTGATGTTTAAATTATTATATTTTAGAAACCGTTCAACCCACACACAAATTGTTTCTAGTTGTATTGAATGTACGTAATCATTAAAAAAAACACTTCAATTTAAGTGTCATATTTGTCTGCTGCTCTGCTTTCAATGAGGCCATAAAGTGTTTGATGTAATCATCGGTGAGTTTCTAAACATTTCAGAATACAAACTACTTGTTAATTTTGTCCTCCATTTCATTACATTTGCAGTTGATATTAAACACACTTATACGTATATTTCCTTTATTTTGTCAGTTTCTTTCAGATTTGATTAATTTGTGTGAAACGCTCCAATTATTGTTACCAAGATGTTTTCTCTCTTATAATTAATCGCAATCTAAAGTTCTGACCCTCACTCCATTTGTAAAGGTATTGAAATACCTACAAAGACTCTTCAAACAGTTATCAAAGGAGGCGAATATGTTTAAACCTCTTTTGTTACATTTGTAAGGAACAATTACATGGATGAAAAATTAAAAGTGTCTACGAAGTGTTTAGGAGTGAATGATAATCAGATCTGTTATTGAAGCATATATCGTGCATCTAATACATATAATGTACAGGGATATTTCTTATATCCATATTAACTACATGCAACACTCTCAAAATATGTTGCATTGATTAAAAATTCATCCATTATCCATTTTGACCAGAGATTTTGTATCATTAAATGGAGTGCACCTAATATGAATACCTTTCCTATGATGCAAAAACATTTTCACAAGCTTTTTTTTTTAACACAAAGCTACTTAACAAATATTCAACAAATTCTACATGCGAAAGACTGTCTTGACGAATGCCTTACTTATTTAAATGTTTACTATGCATGTACAGGAAATAACCATTGTTTCTAAATATTTTAACGTAACCTAATACATTTGACAAAGAACATTCAGGCAGAAAGGGCTATTAAATTTATTTCATGATTCCAATCAGCTATGAATGTGGCCACATATAAACAATTATAAAATCCTCAAATCTGCACGACATAATTTTGAAATAGAACCCTGACATAACTTTTTAAATTTGATAATTATTGATGATCGTCCTCTATATATTGCTACCGTAAGTACAAATTAGACAAAGTTAACTGCTTTAACAAATATGGCAAAATGCATCCTTTGATAAGGGCCTTTCGATCTGATAGCGGTGATAGTGAACAATTATCAAATGTAGCCGCTGTTGATATAGACAAAACCAGTTTAATTTGCTGTTCGTGGACATTTCCCTCGGTAATTTGGATTCATGACTCCACACGAGCACAACAACATTGCAATTTGTCATATTTTATATGACATATATTAACACGATAAGCTGACGAAGAAAGCATTCATTAATAAAAGCTATACTATTTGGTAAAATAAGCTGACTTGACATCAGATATGCATGAAAATACCACACAATATGAATCAAAAACATTCAACAATTTTATAACGTATACAATCCATACAAGTTCCGTCAGATGCGATTCTTCCGATCCAGATGTCCTGACCAGCTTTTATGGTTTTCACGTTACGGCAGATGCCAGCCACTTCATATATGAAACTTTTGTTTCAGTACTATTATTTCGCATCTGGCACTATATATTGGTTTCATGAAAATTATGGAGTAGTAATTTGTACTTGACAAGCAGCATTATATATCCACTATGTCTTATTAATTGGTTCTTCTCTAATGTTCATATATCTTAAACATGGTATGAAATTCTATACAATGATTCTACATGGAAGTGGGGGGTGTCTTATCTTATTTTGTTTGCTATAAAACAATTATGTTATATGACCCTCACATTTAAGGTAAACTAAGGACTGCATATTAAATTCCTTTCATGGTGTGGATGTTTTTATATTTTATCCATGTGTTAATAACATATTTTTAATTCGTTTGTTCAGATAATTTGAATGATATGGGAGGTGCATAACACAAGGGAAACCTGAGAGGCCACTGCATTTGAAACAACACTGTAACGTTATGCAACAAAACCTGAGAGGTCACTGCATTTGAAACAGACTTTAACGTTATAATACAGAACCTGGAAAAGTATACTCAAGATAACGGAGTTACGAGTGAAAATCAAGACTGTTTTAAATATACAAATATTTTTAACCCGTTCACATAAACATGATCGCATAGTATTATTATTAAAATATAACTGTTGGGTAAATATTAGTTGCAAAAGCATATAGTTTGGTGGCGTAAAAAGGGTATAAGGCATACATACTATGTTCCTGAGAACAAGCTGTTAGATGTATTAAAATGACTAAAGTAATTGTAATTGTAGTTGTCTTATATATATATGTTTTTAGTTATAATCTTTATCAATGTTATCATCATCATCATCATCATCATCATCATCATTTCATGCTATGCGATGTTGCTTTCTGGCTCTGGTAAATTATAATGCTTTTTGTTCATATTTTCGCTTCCACCTATTTTGCATGAATAAATTGGATTCAACTATTAACTATTTAATAGTCAGAATTTCTTCTCAAGATGTTTTAAATGTTACAATATATTGTTTTAATTGCACCCTTTTAGTAAACCTAATATTCTGTTGTAAAACATTCATCGCAAATAGAGTAGTACGCATCCGTTTGTAGCGATACATTCATGTTTAGAAAAGAATATGAGCCATTGTGGTTGCTAAACTCAGGCTAGAATATTTGTATCATCTGAAGTATTGGGTATGTTTTATCTCGCTTTTTTTATTTCTTTTTTGAAAAAGTGTGTTGTCGTTTAAATTCATGCAATGCAGTGATAATCATGGCTATGACACGTAGCTTTAGGATTAGCCCAAGTGACAAATACGATTTAGTTTGGCTGTGATGTAGATTTGTCTTGTATGTGACTGTTAATAACTGTAGGCACTGTATATGCTCACATGGACGTCAGTTCCAAATGCAACCTACACAGAAGGAGATGGGCATTATCATTGTGCACTTGGAGATCTGGGCCTGTGTAGTGTTTTGGAGTACTCAGTCGAAGAAACACCCTAGATCGTAGTTTGCCGGCATATTATCATCTATGTTGATTGCATTTGGGTCTGGCTTATAAACAGTTTTGTATGATAATCACGTTTTAATATTTTTTACTAAGTATTGTATAGATTTCCTTTTAAGTGCGCTTACAGGTAGCTTCTCGTTGGTCGGTGTTTGATTCCTGGGTTTTCCTGGGTCAACCCTCCACCGTTTATACTGATCACCATGTATTCCCTATCTTCTGCTGACAAATGACGTAAACCCTATAACAACAACAATAACAGCAACAAATCCTTTTAAAGGTTCTGGTCAGTAATTTATGAAAGTTATTTTGTTGCTGAGTATAGTACAATACCGTTTCTTATATAATTGATTTTATAATTGATCTAAACTATTGGAATTGTTTGTCTGAAACCCAATGTTTACTGCATGACTGAAATGGACCGTGCAATCGACATCTCGTTACATCTTATTCAAACTTTTAAACGCATGCACTGTTAGGGACCCGCTTGACAGTTTGTTATTATACTCTAGGAAATAAAGTCTTGGAAGAAGCACTTGTGCCTTTGTATATATATATATATATATATATATATATATATATATATATATATATATATATATATATATATATATATATATATATATATATATATATATCACTTTAGATAGTTAATGACAAGAAACACAACATTGTGTCAAAAGTGGAATTGGGGCATTAAGTTGGGGCATTCACTTGGAGTTGCGTATCAGCCATCTTTTGACATCAATCATGGATTTATGAGGTATGCAGCCACCAGTCATGGACTGGAGGGCCACGAACTGGCCGAAACGGTGGGAAAAATTTCAACTACATATCACGCTGATTGTTAATGGACCACATAATGAAAAAACAAACGTTTAAAGGGGACATACCGATTTTTTGGGCTGGCGTAAATTGAGAAATGTCTACCTAACATTAGATAGACTTTCAAATGAAGACGCAAAGAAGCTCTAAACATTCAGTGACCGTATCAATGCGAAGGAACAACCAAAGTTAAACCCCAAATTTGTGCAGTATATTTTCAATATTGAAATGCAAGGGGCATATTCATACAAATAATAATGAAGAAATAATAATGAAGACTTTGTATAGCGCCTTATCTTTATTTTCTCTACGCATAAGACAAAACTGGGTGCAGACACACTATTTTGAAACAAAATCATCGAATAGCAATCCATTAAGTCATTTACTGGAATCAAGTTCTGAAGTCAAAGCAAACGCATCAGACTGAACATCACAATGGTGCAAGGCTCAAACAGTTCAAATCGCCAAAACCATGTGGGAATTGTGGAAAATGGAATCAGTAGTCGACCAGCTCTCAGTGTCAGCCTAGAACTGTGACTTGGAATGAGTGTGACAAACATAAATATTTTGAACCAAAGTGGAGATACAGATATCTGTATAATACATATATTGAACGGTTACCAGGGATTTTATTATAATAGGAGTAGTAATCATGCACGGAATACACACACTGACTAGGGATATTACATATGGTAAGGGTATTCACCTCTCTACCAGACCAAAATGGATACACCAGTACCACTGTTTGCAGTGAACGAATATTGTCACCATAAAATATATAACTTGGAAGCGTTGACAAAATAGCTCCGAAATGGACAATGATATTCAGTCCTTTGTCATTATACTGGGCAACAGGGGCGATTTCAAACAAATATCCTCGCACTCTCGGAGCATTGCGTAAATCGTTTAGGGACGTGACTAAAAGGAAAAAGCGAAATACTGTTCCAATGAGAAAATCATACAAAAGTTCTGTTCCGCTGCTATATATTGAGACTTATGTAATGAAAATGCAATTTACAGCAGGGCGTCATGTATGGAAATATGACAATTAGCCAACAGAAGTAGCGACATAAATTGTCATGGGTGGATAATAATTGTTTCCCCATGATTATTAGGTTTAGCTGGATATATGTCAAAGCGGATCCTTAACAGAGCATGCTTATATAAGCTGGAGAAAGATGTACATATGATGCAATATTACATAGTCCTTTTCAGTATTACAATAATGTTGAGTACACATGCAAGCGGTTGCTTTGATGCACTCGTTGTTTTTATGTTTATGTCATTATTTGAATTATGTTTCCTTCACAGCTCTTAAGATTCCAGTCAACATGATGGTCTAAGTTTTCTTCGAGACTATTAAATGTAGAGAGTAGTTGTAAAAGACTGGCAATGTCATTCCGATTACAGCAATATAATTTAAAGAAATATAAATGCTCCTTTCTTAAAGGTTACTCTAAACATGAGAGATGCAGAAGTGAATGCAAAAAGCAATACCATCAGCCCTGAGAGACACGAGATAAGTCAGATGGTCAAATGTAGGATGCAGAGTCTGGGTCAGCCTCCAGAGGATTATGGTAAGAATAGGCTGTGCATCAGGATGGTTATAAAGAGACCTGACATGCTTGTTTGATTTCTGCAACATAATTTAATTCGATCGTAAAATTTGAGATACGTGAACCGTAATCACTTTATCAGTTTCTTTATCCGCGCACAAGCCTGTCCATTCACACTTCTTTCAAACAGCACATGTATGTAACCTTAAACGTAATTCCTTGTCATGAGATACGTGTAATGCTGTTACATGGAATTGTGCTTTCAGGGGTTTCACTCATCAGGTCGTATTAATGGAGTTTATCTCCCTTTTCGATGTATTTAAAATCATAAATACAACATATGCTTGTAACCAGTTTACTCCACAAGGCATTCAACATATTATGATGCAGTTTAATGTTTGCCTCAACGCCTTTGATGCCAATATTACTGGTTTGGCCTCTCATCTCCATTTAATAACACGTATTGTCATCCATATATTATTTCTCATCTTATGATGAATAGTGCTTGTAACTATCAAAGCTCGCTAACTATTGCACTGATGCTGAAGAAGCTTGGTATACACAATTTACTATGGACGCATCTGTATATTACGTTTGCCTCATCAACGTTACATATAGACACCTTCATGTCTTAAGATGGTATGCTGCTTGCAATTAATAGTTGATGGAAGATACAAAATCAATCAATGTAGTGAGAAATTCAATCTTGCTCCCAGATGTGTATTTAATTAGTTTCATTTCGTTCCTTTTTCTAGAAATTGTACATCCTCGACACAACACACTATTGCTCCAAAATAGCTCAGAAAAAATTCAGCATGTTTTCATACAGTATGCTGTATACACTTTATCTTGGACCTGGATGTCCTTTTTTAAGGTCATATATCATCAATTTCGTCCTTGGAAGAGTTATCTCGACTTCTCATTCTGGTTTAATCATCATTTTGACCATCGATTCAAACTATAACTTTGCTTCACGTAATTATTGCCATTGCTCTCTCTGGTTTTTAAATCTCATTAAAGCAGTCCAGAGTAACCAGCATAGGTCAGGAACTATTCAGAAATTTTCAGCTACAATTTTGTTGATAAATTATCGTACAATGAATGAGCTACCTTTTTCAAAGATTTACTAAAACGAGTTATATACCTTGCAAATTAATGATGTGTCTTTTATGGGAGGTTGCTAAAACCTATACATCTCAAGAGTAATTAACATAATTCTAATAACACCTGTGGAAAAAAATAGTTTCTTACAGCTTATTTGCGTTTCTTAGACCTAGATATGAGTTTCTTGGAAGTTGATTGATCTGTTGCATTTTGAGTTAAAGCTCGTGTGTATCAACTTTGATCTTTTGATAAAACATTGTTTACAACCAGCATATCTCAAGAACCATTCAATATATTATGCTGTAATATAATATTTATATAGTTCCTATATCGAAATGTGCCTTGATGTGTTAATAGCATTCATTAGGTGTCAGTACTGTCATCGATAGAGATAGTAAAACCCTCATCAGTAGAGTCTTGCAATTATCATAGTCTCGGATATACTCAATATGTTCTGATGGGTTTAATGCCAAGTTACAACACACGATAGGCTATACTAGTAAGAAAGCCAGTTTGAAAGATGAAGAACCCATCCAACCAGCAGCTGCTTGCATACTTCTCACATAACCATGATGGTCAAACCATAGAGTCAAAACTAGGAGTACTTAGTTGAGATGCAAGTGATTTGCAAAGTTGATCGCCTTTGACCACTAAGTTACACGTAATCTCCCCTCCCACATACACACACACCATTTCCCTGTATTTATTGTATTGTGCACATTCTCTTATTGACCCTGATGTGCTTTTATGGGTAGTATCATTTTAGGTGTTATACAGAGATATTTTCTTACAAATGGGTGTATATAGTTCAAGAGATGTATTTTGTAACCAATATAACACAATAAGTATTGAATATGTTCTGATACAATCAGGCACAATTTTTGTTTCCTGACCTGCTGTAAGCATTTGCATGATTCGCCTCATCTACTCCATATTATATTGAGTCGTAGTCAACTTTATATCTCTGTATGTGTTGGTGCTTGCGATCACCAATAGCTTAAATACCATTTCCTATCTCAGATGCAATTGTATGTGAACACGATTTCATATAGTTCAAAACACAGCTGCTCGGATCATCCGTAGAGTACCACGATCAGAGCCCACCTCCCCTCTGATCTGTTCTTTACACCGACTATCCATTCAATCCAGAATCAAACACAATTTTGTTTCTCTGTTTTACGCTTAACTGACGGACTCCAGTCCATTATTCCTATCTGGCCTCACCCATGTGTATACACCAGCACAATTATTACGCTCTTCGCCTTACACTCGTATACTAAGTGTTCTGACTATGAAAACGACTTCATATCGGCAACTTACTTTGCATACCAGTGCCCAGTAATGTGAAATGAATTGCACATTAAAGAATGCTTTTAAAACTCACCTTGTTTGGCTGCAAGAACAAACATAAAGACATAATGTTTCCTATCTTAAATATTTTCAGCATTTTTTATTGTTTTTTAATTTCATGGCGTTCTTTTGTTGTTGTATCATTATAAATGTTGTAAAGCGCTTAGAGCTTCTAAAGATTAGGGGCTATACATATACAAAGTCAATATTATTATTATTATTATTATTATTATTATTATTATTATTATTATTATTATTATTATTATTATTTTTATTAGTCAATACAAATATGTACCAATCTCGGATTTTATCATGTTCGGTTTGCACAAAAGTTACTTAAGCTTTTACACATAGTCGATGCTTTTCAAATTAAAACAAGAACATAAATGTTTAGCAAATGAACAAAAAAGATTCAAACAAACATTCTGTTTTGAACTTAGATAACAACAAACTATAAAAACAATTCGATATAATAGAACACTACCTGCAGATATTTCAATAACTGGATGGTTTAACAATTCAGTCATTATTATGTTATTATATCCCACTACAAAGAGTTATTTTTCGATTCATTTGACAGTCGGTTTTGCTGAGAGCAAATGACGGAAATATGGTTCTAACTATTTATAAACATATTCATTTTATTAAATCTATCTATCTGTCTATCTATCTATCTATCTATCTATCTATCTATCTATATATATATATATATATATATATATATATATATATATATATATATATATATATATATATATATATATATATATTTGCTAACTAAGCAAAAGTGTGTTTGGATCAGTTAGTTACCTTATGTATAGGTTTCACCCTACAGTAATTAGTCTTTACTTTTAGATGATGTCAATGATAAAATGGATACCATTTCATACGTGATTATTAACCCCAGTTATGACCTGAAACTAGTGCATGGAGACATCATGTAAGTACCTCCATTCAGTTTGGTACTGCACATTGTAGTGGGTATATCGATGTTTCAATTGTTATCAGTTAATGAGACATGATTTAATTCTCTGAATCACCCCATACTTTATTATATTACCTATCCTGTCCCCATGACTTTTAGAAATTGATGGAAACTATGTACTTAGAGTATCTTGTCTGATAATAAACGCATCCACATGGTGTTGACAGGATAATTAGGCCGGCCACCCAGGGCTTATTATACGATAAATACTATTGATATAGTAAACTCCGATTTTAGAGCACTCGGATATGAGTGACTCCAACTTAACTATGACAACAGTTATGAATGGATCAATTTTAATTTGCATGGGCGACCCAGCAAAGCAAATCCTTTCAAATGCAAACAAAATGAATGCATTTAAAATAAATACTTTGTAAGATTGTATTCATGTAAAGATGTAGAGTTGTTGAAAAAAAAACTTAATATTCGAAACGTTATATCAACAGCAATGAGAATAGTTAAAAATGCATGTAAATGTTGAAAATTATTTTCCATTTTTGTTTTATTTCTTACTTATATTTATCTAGTTACCTGATAAAACCAAGCTCACTATCTCTGGAGCCCTCCCCGCTGATTGAAGAGAGAACACATCTTCTGAATAAGAAAGGAGAGCCAGCAGGGATGGAAAATACTGATTTAATGAATAAAGAGGCTGGAACGAAGAAAATGTTGACAGGGCGCGTAATGAATGATGGTAATAGTAAGGTAAGTGTTAGTTGCAGAGACTGTTGTGAATGTGTAACCTGTATTTTGTCAATGTTATTAATATCTATATTTTGTTTCATATAATAATGTTTTAGTTGATAATATTGATTGTATGCATAGAACTGTATGTGAATATTCCACCCATTAGGGAATAAATACTTATATAGGAGTCATTCTCGTCAGTGTTCAAACATGTCGACCATAGTCATAATGGTCTGTGAACCTGATTTTTGCAAATGAATTATATCAATATATATTAACTCAATCCATCAAACGGTTTAAAGAATGTATTAGAATGGTTAATTTTAACTCAAGGTTTATATACTTGTATTTTGCATTCAATTTTCAGTTGCTATTTGTTTATGTTATGTCTACAATAATTTCATTGTTTTGGTAGATACTTATTCAAGTAATATATATTATTGTTAATATGTCTAGTCAAACTGCAAACACCGTAGGCCCTGATCTGCCATCATGCAATGCGTGGGCCATTCATGGTCATACTGTTGGCTCTATCCATTAACCCCAACGAATTGAATTACCCAGACCTGCTTGATCATTATCGATGGTATATCTGGGTCTGTGCAGTTTGTACTAAGATTAGATCTATAAGCGAGTACTGACAGTATGTCTATATCCTGCAATATAAAAAACTTTAACATCTCTGCCATCATTAACATGATTTAATTATTCTAACACACATTCTTCGTATACTAATGACCCTGAAAAATAATGTGATAAAATGTTCATGTGATTCCTACGAGAGTTTCAATTTTGTGTTACTTAGCTATATGTTTGAAGTATCAAATGTTTTAATATTTTCTTGCAGATACCAGTTGTTTATATGGACGACACCACAGATGAAGATGACTATATTAATGAGACTACTATTGCGAATACTGAGTGGAACAAAACTATTTTAACACATCATGGTAGTCATAATATTTCTAACAGTTCTCTTTCGGATCATTCATTAAGTTATTAGTTTAACTTAAACATGGTATGGATGGAGAACTGCGTAAAACGGCCAATTACATTTTGTAGTTGAGCTGGATAGATCAAGTAATGAGTATCTATAGGAAACATATGGTAGCAAAACGCTGTATCTAAGTAAATATATCCCATGTGTATTGCTTTACCGGTTAATTTAAACTAGGAGAATAATCACAAACCTACCAACCCTTACAACTTTGCAACAACTCTTACGAAAGTTAACATTAAAATACTGACTTACGGCACACTAGCTAAAACGACAAACAATTATCGTTGTACAAAAAGCTGGACAACTGGTTCATCCATGCTTTTAATTTGAATCTGTGTTTCATCTTGGAATGAGTGAAATTAGTCCGGGAACCAGACTAACTTTACAACAGTACCCCGGACTCCATACACTGTAACTAATCGTTCATGGGAAGCTTATGCATGATCAAACTGTTGATTATCAAATTTTAAAAATGTCATCCAGAATGGAATTCATTTTTAAGACAAAGTGTAAACTAAGCTTCTAGAAATGTGTTAATATTCAACAGAGAAGAATAAAAAGGACTATTCGGATTCGTGTGAATAAAAGCTGGAAAGGGTACGTTTACAATTATTGGACATCGCATGCCAAAATGAGTGTGTCTCCTGGCGGGAGATATGATTCCCGACATGGTGTGAAATGGAATGTCCAAGAATTATGTGATGATGGGAGATAGCAACAAGCCAGTGAGCTGCATGAGGTGTGTTTGGAACTAGAGTTTGTGCGAATGTGCCAGTGGTAAATAGAGTCAGATCTTTACAAACGTTTTTGTTGATTATAATGTTTGTCGTCGATGCGTCAAATGTGTAATTACGTATCCAGCTTTACAATAGTATTTTGTTTTGTTACACCTTATTGAAACCTTTTCAGTCTTATGGAAACAAATCAACTGCTTCTTGAGAGGGACGCATAAGGGTAGGCAGGGTTGTATAATTGTGACTTGCACGAGTAAGACATTGTGTCATACTATATAATGTTTATAATTATTTGAAATTGTTTAATCTTTTTAAAAATATCATGTATTATTCATTATTCTTACAAATGCACTCTCTTCAAACTTTTTATTGTTCATGCCTCTATAATAACTGACTAGAATTCAATCAAGAATCTACTTATTTTCCGCTAAAAGCCCCTGATGCCAAGATTTCAGAAGTCTCTTGCACTTCCTCTCTTGAATCAGTTTCACTGAAATGTGTATATTTGCATTTTTTTCAGTAAAATCAGTTTATCTAATGTGTATTGTATAAATATATTATTTAGTGACTTGTGTCTAAGTATTGCATCCGAATTCCGCTGATAAAACATTACATTTCAGTTGACATCAATCATATCGTTGAGCTATATTTTCCATCATTTTTCACTGATATGACACTGATGATGACCTCTTGCTTATATATGCGAGATTATGTAACCTTGTGACTTTCATACCGGGTTTCGTACTCTGTCTTTATGGTGGCTAATATATGCAGCTGATCTAGCAGCAAATATGTGCCATCCTTGCTATTAGTTGCAATAGTTATCTCAGCTCATAGGCTTTGATTTTGGTGTTGACTCTCTTAATTGCATCTGGAAGGGTTTACCTAAAGGTTTTTATGAATGTTGCATAATTAATTTAATTTGTTTTATGCTAACAACATTAAATAGACAAATGATCTTAAGCATCCCTTGAAAACATGTAATGGATATTGATAAGATTATTAGGTGTAATATATGAATAAATCAAATATTTCCGATCTGTTCTGGCTATGCAAGACCGACGTACATCTGCTTTTACTGTTCTTATCCTTATTCGTTTTCAATCTTTCGTAACATCTGTTTGACTATCATGCCTCGTTTTTCATTGATATCAAATGCAGCAATACACTAGCCAACCTATAGGAGACGGAATGACCTCCATATTTAAAAAAACTTTAATTTACTACATTAGGCATACAGTACAGTATACAAATATTTTTAGTGACTGAATTATGGGAGTGGACATGATTTGCATCCACATATGTCAATCCAACCTATTGTCATGGCTAATAGAATACAGTTAGTTTCAAAGGTTAATACGAAAGTGTTCTAATACAACATAATGCATTTTTTACTCGTATACGAGTTAATGTATTCGATTCATCCATCAATCACAATAAGGTTTTCGAGTAGAAACATTAACATCGAACAACACTGAAGGCACATATACACCATTGAATTCAAGAGATTTAAATACGTGAACCTATCTAAAAATCGTCATTGATATTATTTTATCCTCCAAATTTCCTTCTAACTCAGATTTTTGGTGTAAGTCGTATCTCGCAAACAGACCCTGATTTCGTTCTATGAGTTTCTAAATCAAGGCCTTCACTTCTTCTTCTAGTTTGACATAGCCCGGTATCCATTGTACTCTAACACTGATGTTTGCGGTATTAAAAAGCACAATGCCAATCAACGCATCTAAAATAAAATGTATCACATTGGGAACCCATCATTGCCTAGCCGCAAACTTTAATTTACATGAAACTTAAATGGCATAGATATGCACGTGTACAATTAATAAATAATTTGGTACCTAAATTGATACATTTATCAGCTGGAAGACTTATATAGACTATATAAGTATAATGGTCATCAAAAATATCTCTCTTAATTATTGTCTTAATGTCTACAAACTCTCCTCCTTCAACACTAGTTTTGGAATATACCACTGTCATCCTACCTATGTAGTATATGAACAAACATTTCCAATTAAAATCTATATAAACATAAAATTGACAAACTAGAAAAAAAGAGACACTGGAATTATTCAGAAACGTCCCATTATGACTCCTTCTAATGTTTTCTTTTCCTGTCATCAAATGCTACATTTACAAAAGCGTATTATTAATATTTAATCATTATGACATATAAGTCTTTACATAACCTTCTCCAAATTATATATTTAACCAAATAAAACAAAGATCACCAAATAAAAACACACACAACATTCTTTGGTCGCAACTCAACAATTTCATAGGCAATTGTTTACTGTATTAGTCCTACATTATGTAATATATCAAAACTGTAAATATGTAATACATTAAATAATATGTAATACATTAACACTGATGATAATGTTTCAAATTTGCTTTGTTCGCAAACATCATACCCCATTAACAAAATTATTTCTTAATTCGCTCGAATGATAAAAGGCACTCAGTACAGATACAGAATTTAGTCACATTATCAAGAATTAATATTTGCATATTTCATCATCATCATCCTCGTCATCATGTTCATCTGTATTATTTTTATTATTAATATTATTATTATTATTATTATTATTATTATTATTATTATTATTATGTTTAGTAATGCTATTATTTTTAATGATATGCGGAAATGTGTATAGCTGTGTATAATATATTTTTCATATAAATACCCGTTATCCTCTTTTGTTACGTGCATGAGGCGATTAAAAACGTGTTAATATTTATGAGAACACACCTGATTCTTCGTACGTGAAAACATAACCTGTTTGCAAAATATGATGACCAAATGTCAGAGTGATCTTTCGTAATAAAATTGGCTTCCTAGTAAAAAAAAAGTATCATTATTATCAGTAATTGTGATGTTAATGCTAATGATTTCGCACATAAATACCTTCTGTACGTTCAATTAAGATAGACGTTTTCAAGTTACACTTTGAGATAAATCTCTAACATATGTGAGCAATTTTATGAAAGTTCTGATTCCATCTCCCACTCGCGTTTGTTCATAGACAGTTGATATGAAGTGCTGCATGCATTAATAGTGCAACTGTAATAATGACATTGCTTGCTCTTTGCAAAGTGAAGAGCTTCCAAAGGGAATATAATTTATCCATTAATTGAGGTAAACTATCTATATATGACTAAGTAGGTGATTCGATATTGACACAAAATAGACTAAAACAATACAACATGAATATTTATGATCACCATCAATATAGCCCTAATAGTTGCAACATTATCCATTTGTGTATTTATGATTCTTTTCGCAATTCAATATTTGAACAATTGCAAAATGTGCTACCAAAAAATGATTTCTATAACATTGTCAGGATTGCCAAGAGTGCACAAACATGCAAGTCCTGAAAAATTCATAAAATGTCTAATCATTATGCAGCAAGTATGTTGTAAATAATTCGATCAGGGTACATGCATGTTAGTTTTATTTGCAAACGTGATAAGATAAGTACGTAGTACACATGTTTATATTTTGTTTGCGGTTTTTACTTCCATATCAAAATAATACATGTGGGATTTTTTAACAGTAATATTCCTCTTACGCGGACAATTTCTTCACGTGGAGAATAATCAGCCTTGCTTGACCTGTACCTATCTATTTACATTTAGACACAACTACATATGACTCCAGTGTTGAAGTTTGTCGCTTTCGGCAAGTAGTAATGCCCTTTCAAATGACGTACAGATACCTTTGAACTGATAGTTTTTAACATGGTTATGGAATGGCGTAAATTTTGGAAAGACCTTGTTAAAGTACTCAGCATGTTTAAACTATAGATTGCATTATTCATTGTATTATATATATATATATATATATATATATATATATATATATATATATATATATATATATAATATTATTGAACAAACACGTTGTTAAGTAAGACTTACTGATATCTATCGCATTTAAAGTGCTAACCTGAACATATTTGTCAGACTTACATAATCGATTGTTCAAAGTATTTTGTAATCATGCATTCAGCATGCTATTTATATGTGTGTATAGCATGACAGTAATGTTAATTTTTTTCCAAAGATAAATGAAATGCATTTCACATAATTGCTGTGGAACAATTGTCACTCTTCCCCATAAAATAATTGAATGTAAAAACATAGTTTCGTTATTAGTCTTTTTAAAAGATTTGCTGTCATCAGTGTTTGTCTAAATATTTTAAATAAACAATTAAGTTCTGTATTTCCTTATTTTCTAGTATCGTTCAACTTCAGCCTTTCTTGTATCTTTGTCTTTAAACCCCAATATCGTTTTATATTTATTATTATGTTATCAGTTCACGAGGCACCAAATTTGTAAAACCAGAATATGTTAATATATTGATCTGTAATACACAATTTTAAAACGTTGGCTTGAATAACTATGTGTATTGCTATATAGGTGTGCGAAGATTTACGGTGTGTTTATACTTACACTATGTATTGATGCTCATATTACATTAAACTTGAAATTATCGTTAGAAATATATAACAAACTTTTTGGATCAGGTATAATGTGACGTTTCTTATTACATGAAAAATCCTCATTCTAAATAATTGGTATGTAACCGAACCTTAAAGTACACCAGTTTTCCAATTTGTCCCAAAGCCCCAATGGCATGATGAAAATGATATTATGATCTTCAATTGATACTGAAAACCTTTATATTAATAATTATACAACAGGCTGTTATACTTGAATCACTGACATTTTCAAATATAATTCTAAGGTTTATCCAACTGTGACATCCCCCAGTACGATAACGTTGAAAAATCTATTGTATTTGCAAGTGTTGCCAATACAGTTTGCCAAGGTATTCTAAGATAAGACATTTATTAATATGCTTTAAAAAATATGAAAACTCTCACCGAATGTTACTATTTGTATCACCCGCTCTATTTGTTTTTCTCTTCTCATCAAATGCGCGCAGAATGATAGGAAACAACTTGGATGTATATATTTAAGTGTTATTTACTAATTATGTTCAATATACACTGACGGTAAAATGTTAAAGTCACAGCAATAAATTTGGAGTAACATCACATTAAATTGACAACATTCTTACATTTTAATTCCGTTGTGATTCAGTACGAATGTATTAAATACGATATAGGCATAATGAATGTACATTTCTCTTCGTATTCGTATATGCATAGTACCTCCCTATAATTATGGCCATATATCGACATACGGGTGCTATACTTTAATAACTCTCCTTATATTGTAAACAACACCGTCATGCAGTCCTTGTACAAAAGTTTACAACATCTTTATTGAGAACTGTCTTTGATACAATTAAATGTATTTGAAAGGTTTGTAATTTGAAGTCCACTTTAGATGGACCCATTGATATAGCAAACATCGGTTCATTTCAGTAAGAATACATCAGGACAAACTCTACTTCTGCTAAGGCAGTTTAATGTGTCCTTTGTCTCGTAAGCCTTATTGCTCATATAATCCATCTGGACAGAAACAGGGTAATGGCCCTTCATAATGAATTCCACATATTTTCTCATGGGATGTTGCCTACCAACTAATATATATATATATATATATATATATATATATATATATATATATATATATATATATATATATATATTTAAAGATGCAATCAACGTGTATGGCAAGAATCATGACTCAAAGAAACTAACTTGATATTCATTTTATGGCTTATTCCTGTTTACTTCATACAGGATACTGCAAAGATCTTCGTGATTAATTCCATCATAGGTTTACACGGGGCTTTATCAATAGCCAGAATTTCTTATGAACTGTATCAACAGTTATGGTACAATTACCATGGGTATTGTCTCGTTAACCTACAAGTCGTCTACAAATATTATGTTTTCAAGTTCAAATGTGAATGAGGCATGTGTTTTGAAAATTAACTACTTATGATCACATATTATGTCGATTTTAAATATTTTGGCCCATGGTCAATATAATATATTTTAATACAACTCATTATGAACATTATGATATCGACCACGGTGTAAATTATTTGTCCATTCAACTACACTTTAAATGAAATTATTACCAATACAGTTTAAAATCACATCTTTATTCCTTATATTTCCAGTCTCAGCCTGCCTAGATCATATTGGCCACATAATTTGCCATTCTCTGGCACGTTCTTTCCTTCATATGCAGAATTTGAATGGTGAAAATAATTACGATACTATTTATCTATTTCATTTACATACATTATTTTGTTCATCAGAATATTTAGTTTCATCATGCAGTTGGGTAATCGTTTATAATTGTGGTTGACATTTTGAGGTGTTAATAATCTACTAAATAATAGGAGAATTATCAAGCTCCACCTGCCTAACACAAGCTGTTAATACTCCAATACCCTGCTACCCATTTGCAACTCAAGCAATGTGTGATGTGTCACTGTACCGTGTGGGTTGCTTCTTGGAGTATATATTAGTCTTGTCAACTGATAATCAATTGTTTTATGCAATAGGTGCATATTCACACTCTTTTAACTTCACAATGTTTATATCAAAATCCCTGACAAGCTACTATGGAAGAAACATTGCTCATGTTAAAATAAATTAAAATCGCATATTATTGAGTGCACATATAATGCTCCGAAAATTATCTAACGTTTCTGTTAGATTTCGGGATTTGTATTTTTTTCTGTTTTATAATCTTTAAAGTGAACAAGGCTTTTTAAGTTTGCAAATTGCATCATAACTATGATTATTTGTGCATTATCATAGATATTTTCCTCTGTATGTTAAGATAATCTATAACACAGTTCGATACAATGCAATTTATTTGACCCTGTTTCCGTTCATTCAAGATATTTATTATGTGGTCTTCTTACATTTAGTCTTTAATGCTTACAGTTATGAGAATATTATCTTAATTGAGACTTTTATATATTTATATTTTGGAATTGTAATTATTAGCTCCAAGGAATTAATATGTTACTATGCCAATAAAATAGTTAAAACTCCGAGACAACTACTGTTGGATATGTTTAAAGAGGATTTGATGCAAACTGATATAATTGTAAATATGACACCATATCAGTTGCGACTGAATGGTTGGCCTATCGTTTTACCGTGGTTTTGTATACTATAAGCCTCGTTTGTGAAGTTTTGTGCTAAATATGTTTACTAATTTACAAATCATAAACGGTCTTTGCAAAAGGTACAACGCAATCTATCTTGTATACTGAAGTGAAGTTTTAAAAAAGAAAATATCATTATGAATCAAAATTAAGAAAGATTCTCTGCTTTAGAAATATATATTTATATATATATATATATATATATATATATATATATATATATATATATATATATATATATATATATATTTATGTTTTTGAATAGGTAAGTGGGAGTAAACATAACTGATAACATATCCGATATATGATTTTGTTGTTCACAGGTGTAGATAAGCCATGCGATAGCACAAATGCATAATTAATTCTCTCTCTCTCTCTCTCTCTCTCTCTCTCTCTCTCTCTCTCTCTCTCTCTCTCTCTCTCTCTCTCTCTTGGGTCATCTCCAGAATTCTAAATCAAAATGATCATGCATCATATAATCATTATTATCCCAATACAAATATGGATGCCAACCAAATCATGGTACTAGAGAAGCATTAGTTAGTTGACATATTTCGTTTCGAATATAAAATGTACCAAAATGACTTCCTTGCTGATAGTTCACTAACTCTAAAATATATTTCTAGAACTTTATCTTGACAATGAAAACGAAAATGGTATTGTGCTGCTGTCATTTGAACAAGGATATTTGTACTATGTTGCAATTGTGCTTAACTTTACCTTTCATGTTTTGAAGGAAAATGCAATGTTTGCAATCACCATGCCCATCAGTCTATACGTCAAGAAAAATGTTAATACAACAGGCATCTTTGACCAGACAAATGTCTTGTCATGAAAGTAGGCTAATGTAAACAACATAGGATATATATATATATATATATATATATATATATATATATATATATATATATATATATATATATATATATATATATATATATATATATAGGCTTAACATATAATAAGGTTCATTACTCCGTTTTGCTGCAAACCACACAACTCTAGCACTTTGATTCATAATCAACGCAAAAGTTGGTAAATGCCTTTATTCAAGGAACATCAATGATTTGCCGACTTCTAATTATATCTACAGTGCCATTCAAATGAATGCCTGGCAAGACACAACATATGTCACTTGCATATATGGATACTGAACGTATTAGGCCCCATCTAATGTTGCTTCATGACATCCCAGTGTTCATATTCGAGTAGTTCCGCCTCACTTCGTTGTACATTTAGCATTCTAGAGACGCGAGTTATTATCAGCTGATTGTGAGTACCGTATGTAAACGAAATGTAATACACTACCTGACTGTGAGAAGAGACAACCCATACTAATATCTGTGATAATGCTGTACTTACTGAAATTCCATTAAAACATCCCGACACTGTCTAATATTATAGTTATATACTTAAACTAACTACCCAATTAACACTTCCACTCCAACTAACTGAACATTAGAATTTAAAACAAAACATCTGAAAACAACTTGAGTTGCATAAAACTTATTCTAAAACTATGTTGTGTCATATATTAGAGAACGAATAACTACGCACACAAAGGGCGTTTTTGAACAAGTTCACATGACTTTGTTGCATTCTTCATCAGGATAATCCATCCTAAATCCATAGAGACAGATTCAAACGGTGCTAACGGTTGTCGCTTGACTTCTGTATCGCAACTGTAAGGTGACGATATAAGTGGATAGAACTGATGATTGTGTGCGGAATGTTTTCTGATGGTTCGTATCATTTCATATACATTATCATACTAACTTCATTTTTCTAAACAAATGACTAAATTGTATTCTCGATCAATAAACATTGAGCGAAAGAGCTAACAATAATCAAGTAACTTATTTGTCAGACCTAATAGAAATATGGCAGGTTTTCAAATGACAGCCAGTTGAGTGATATACCCCTGATACACAAATAAAATACATTCTACTTCTACACCTTGCAAAGCCTGATTTCACTATCCTTAAGCAATGTAGTAGTTTGCTCAGTCCTTTGTCTAAAACTCTGCTAGGGAAGTAGTATAATAATATTGCACAATCATACATCAAAGCGCACACGCCACCACACTTGGCGTTGCATGACTGTGTCCGTTTTGTGCTTTAGCATGTGGATGTATCCGTGAATACTCGTAAATATTTGCATCATCATCATCACCATCAACAATGGCAAGAAAACAAATGAAAAGATTATGTTACTACGATTCCTACTATTATTGCAGCTTCCGTTTGCACAAGCGGCAAAACCATCCCCTCCACCATACCACCATCAACAATAACACTATTTATACTACTACCACTTGAGCTGACGCAGACAGTTATCTTAAATCACTGCTTTCCATGTATTTACGTAAATGTATGTTAGAAGCGATATCAGATACAGCGATTGGAAACTCATGAAGAGGTCATTCTAAATGAAAAAGTCCAACGTTTTCAGTATATTCATGTCAAAAATCCAGCCCGGCATCCGTTCAAAACATGTACGTATTAATTGCGATAATATATACTCATGTAAAATATTTCGTACTGTTAAACATGTATTATTATTATTATTATTATTATTATTATTATTATTACTATTATTATTATTATTATTATTATTATTATTTTTATTTCTTGCATTGTTATTATTATTGCTCTTGTCAAATACCCAGCTTATTTTGACTTAATTCCATACATAACTTTACCGATATATTCTTTATATTGTACGTGTTTAATACGGCTGGAATTCATAGCAACAAATAATTTCCATTATTGTTCCCCAGCCGAAAATTAGATGAAACGTTTTTGTTTCTTCGTGAGATAGTCGCTGTAATCCTTCTGTCCTATTGTCCAGGAAAAAGGAACCTTTGTGGATAACCCGAATGTCAGGAGTTTTTCAATTTCATTCCTCTTTCACTCTCTAGTTTTTTATCTCTTGTTTGTACTTCCATATAATTTAAATATGTAAGAGTCAATAATTTATAATAGCCTTTGTATTAAGCGTTTGATTTGTCTTTTCCGGAAGAGTTTGAAGATTTGGCAAACTATATTGTATTGGCCTCGTTATCAGTTTGTTTATATATCAATCTACATCTGTAAACAGAGGGGGTGAGAGAAGGCGCGCGCGTGTCTGTGTAACAGTATGAAAGAAATAAGATGAAAGGCAATGCGAAACTTGTATACACTTTCCTGGTCATATATACAACTCTTTAGTTTCATCCTAACTAGCTGAAAAAAAAAGACTACACGAGCGAGACATCGTAAAACTAGCAACTATTTGACAGAGTCAACATGACATTTAAGCTTGATATAATGAACTTTGAAGCACATACTACTATACACGAATACAAAGACAAAACTAACCACAATATATTACAAATATATTAGATCAGGGTAAGAAGTAGACATGACTATACAAGGAATAAATAAGAATGTTTCGTTTGTTTCAGCGTACCTTTAAGGAGCATAACATGAAATCTAAACAAATATGCAGTCATACCTACCTACACCATCAAACCCCCATAAGACTACACATAAAATATAGTGAAAATTATTATCATCAACATAATGTCCACATCAGCACATATACCAACCCAATCTCTTACACACTATATCCAAAGCGCATATGGTTAGAGTATAAGGTAGACGACGGAGATGAAATCTCACAAACATATTATCCAACATATGTTTAAAATATGCAAAACCATAGATGCCAACCAACTAATGCATCTCGAAAATGTATCAGCATAGAGGTAATGATGTCATTGCGATGTACGATCATTTTGGTTTAGACTTTTAAGGTTGACTGTTGTTTGAGTAAAATAGAGATAGAAAAAGAGACAGTATATTCAGGGAGTTCTGTTGAGACTGAACTAATTTAATTATGCATTTGTGTCACTACAAGGCTTATCTATAGTTGTCGACAACAAACTCATACATCGCATATATTATCAAATGCGACCGTTCCTTTTACTTATTTTGACACGTAAATATATATTTCCTATCATAATTTAGAGAAACCGTTTTAATTGTGACTCACAGCCCGATGTAACGTATATAAAAGTTCATATTTGACACAGAATTCAAATATAACGCGTTGTATCTCCAGCAAAGCGTGTCTTGATGTAGATAAGAACATTCATGATTTTAACAATATTTAGTACAAAACGTTTAAAACTAACACGGCCAAAGCTGCAATGATGGGCTGGCTATACAGGATGGACATAGATGGTGTCCTTTACAATGATATCGGCTAGTATCGTATACACATTAAACTTATTGAACAATAATTAAGTCGTATTGTTTTAAGAAAACATTATTGACATGTTCACATATTAATTCTTTGGAGCTAATAATGACTATTTGAAAATACGATATAAAAAGTTTCAAAACTTAAAGTATTAACATAACATTAGGCATTCAAGACTAAATATAAGATGACTACAAAATAAATATTTATAATTGAAAGGAAACAGGGTCAAATAAATTGCATTGTATTCAGATGTATTAGGTATATTATTAACATCCAGAGCAAAATATCTTTGATGATGCACTGTGGCCGATGCGGAAACCATTCTTATAAAGAACCGGATTGTAGAGCAACTCCGCATTCTGTCAACTGCAACAAGGAAAATCACGACAATATCATGGATTGTGATGCTTGGAAACAGGTGAATGATATTCAGATGGTAACGTACACAACAATATTTCCCTATTCAGAGGTCAGAAAACTTGTACAACCAAAAATGTCACTTCCTAGCCCATCCTTCTCCACTGTCGTGACAAACAATACCAAAACCACGAAAGACACTCAAACACAGACAGATGTACCCGCTTCAACATCTGGTACAAATATCCTCCATTACCAACACAAAAAACACTGTAACTACACAAACAATTTGCAATAACATCCTACCACCGATGTCACGAAGGAACACAAATAAATCGCAAGCAAAAAAGCAGGAAAGCGGGACAGATTATCCCATCAACCTCTATAATAGGTTCGGTGGAATTGAGAGCATGTATGTAGAAGACATATGCTCAATGTACTCAAGGTGGCTCCAAACATAGTAACAAAACATACACCCCGTACTTCATCCGGTAACATAAGCACGCAGATTACCTCAGCGAAAAGTCTAACCTAGCTCTACAATTTCCAGATTAAACTTATAATGAAGAAGAAAATCACACAATGAAATTGGCGATGACTTAAAGATAACTACAATGGCATTCTTCTACTTTTAAAAGAACACAATCTTGTAGAACTTTGTTTACAGTAAACATTCCTGAAAGAAACTATTCCCTGTTGAACAACTACACTCAAAACGCCGACAGGGTTTCAGAAGGAGGATATATGGTTGCGAACAATATAACCTCTCAAAGATTCATCCCTTTAAACATAAATGTACAAGACATTGCTGTAAGCGTCACTCTACATCGAGTGATTACTTTTGCTCTATTTACATACAACCAAACACCAACCTAGTACCAAACAAATTGGAGTATCGTTTACAACAACTTCGCACGCCCTTTCTTTCCTTCGGGGATTTTATGCCCATAACATTCAATGAAGATCAACTACTATAAATGACCACGGCCGCAAAGTTCAAGACTTCATTTCTAGTCATGGTTTGTGTCTAACACTAAATCACCGAGATGTGTATACATGTTAACAATTTGCTCTCATAATCTGCTTTTAGACTATGAATGGAAGGCCCCTGATGTCCTTCACAACAGAGATCACTTTCCAACCTCCCTTCAAAATATTATTTATGCAATTGATGACGTAATTCCACAATGGAATATAAAGGAAACCGACTGGGCTAGGTTTGAAAAACTCTGTAAAACTAGACTTAATGAGGAGACATTATTCAATGTTATTAATCCTATACAGCATGTTACTTCCATTCTAATGGAGATTGCAGAATGCTTTATTCCAATGTCCTACCGAACTGTAAAAAAGCCCAAACCTTTTTGGTAATTAAGGAATGCAAAAACGCCTTTAGACAACGCCAATATGCATTCAGAAAATTTAACAATCTTCCAACACTCTTAAATTTAAGCAAATATTGTATTATCCGGGCTAAACCTCGCCATAGAATCAAAGAAAGTAAACGTGTATCATGAAAGAAATAATGTTTTCTCTTTAAAAGCTCGTTCCTCAATTAAGAAAGTTTGGGACACTATCCCAAAAATAAATAGAAAGAGAAAAAACATTTCTCTCCGACACCTGAAAACAAGCAATAACAATTTTTTCCGAAACGTGACATAGCAACTCTTATTGCAGCTTTTATGAAATTACCAACCAACATGTTTAATGTAAAACATATTTTGAAGTACAGCCGGAAGAGAATATATGATAACCTTGGGGATTAAACAGGTGCATTTACATATAACATACGGAAATGACAAATAATAACGAACATGAAGTTAACTAAAACTATCACACTTACGCATGAATTGAATATCGGATCGTATCGTGATTAAGTACAACAACAAATGGTTTTAGTTTACGTACCGTTTCAATATTATTCAATACTTTTTATAGCCACATATCCATGCACACCTTGTAACATTTTATTTTTTATAATTATTAGATGGGAAGAAGTTTATGATAATAAAACTACATCCATAAGATACATATCTTAAGTTATATCAACGTGACGTAGGTTCGTAGATCTATGTAAAGCATTATCTTTCTGTCCCTAAATTAGAACAAATCAAATGAAAATCTGGTCAGTCCAGTTTCAACCGCCTTTACGAAGTGCGATGTCTAAACTAATACAACATGAAAAGCAAAATTATTACAGGTCAGTTACGTATTTCAATAAAAGAACTCACTACAAAAAAAACTTCGAAAAGTGAGGAATATCTTAAACCAGACAAAATTAAATGTCTCAAGTCCGACTTCATTGAACTGTGTATCTATGATATTATCATATAAGCTGCATATAAACAATTAGTTAATTCATTTTAAATTATATATTAGGATCTTTATTATTTATCGCTAAACATGTTTTCGTATATATGAACTATAAATGCTTATATTGAGCTTATTAATCGCTCATCATTAATTTGGGAATAATTAACTATTTCAGGATTAGCAGAAACTCATTTAATGACAGTTTATATCATAACAAGATGGTATATCAAGACTGTTTTCACATCAGCACATTTGACAGTAGAAACACGACGACCCATTTGATATTGAAATTCATTCCAAACGTGTCTGGAATTCATTAGGAATACCTTATAATTTTGGACTTATCATAGAACAATACATAAACTCATCTTACAGTTTCAATTTGCATTAAAGTGAAGTAATAATATGTTGAACCTCCAACCCTTGTTTAGGTCCGTTCTTTTTGTACGTTCCGCCCATGGGTCGTTAAAGGTTCAAGTAGTTCAATTATACTGGTATTTTCTTTCGTTCACGTTTGCCAAACGGTGTAATACAGCTGAATTTATATGATTTTTATATTTTTTGCTTGTTTCTTTTAATTAAGTTTTTCTTACTTGTTATTATAATATTATCCTGTTTATTTTTTCAGACATTTTTCCAGAAAATCAGTTGATAATACATTTTGCGCAAACACCAACGCGGAGCAATATCCTGACCATAATTGATAATTCGTAACAGCCACGTAAATAAGTTCTATTTTTCTTTTTGTATTGTGAGAATAATAAGAGAAATTGAAACTTCATTGGATACATTTTTTGTTGTTAGAGTAAAATTTTTTGTTTTCGCAGGGTCTAGTTAGGAGTAGTGGATGTAAACATGATCACGTGATCCTCATACGGGCATATATTTTACGTCACAAATTTCGTCATACCCTTTATTTGAGAGAATTAATCTGAGTTGTAGCTTAACTTACTAGATGTCAGGTCGTTTTCTTCTGTTTCAAACAGTGTTTGAGTTTTATATTAATTTTTCAGTAGATTAATTTGATTTTAAATTATTAATTTGTTTTACCGTAGATAATTTTGTGCTCATACAGAATTCAAGGGCACATATAATTCGTATAAATTCTATAAATTCTTTTGAAAGTGCAAACGCCGGAGTGTTATTTCTTGTGTTGCTACCATGTTTTGATCAGACAGTCGATTTAATTGAACACAAATTCTCAAATTTATTCCCAGCTTGTGCAGTTACCAGAGATATTGCAAACATCTCTTGAAAACGATTTTGTTACGTAAATTATTCGTCTGGTTGACACGTGTATTTTTCAGGCTTTTTATGAGATTACTATTCTTCTTTGTTTACATCAATTAATCACAGTGATCCTCATTGATCTACTCATTCTCTTTATTCTAGTCAGGGTGCCAAACGAAAAGCACGTGTCCTCAAACAACAAAAGGTTCCTGAGACCCATGTAGTGATCAAACACATAACAGTAGGTAATTAAATAGCTTTATAGTAATTATTACAACTCGAGGTGAGTAAATGAAAACTATTTTTCAGATATATGTAAGTCTCTACAGCATAAAATAAACATTCGAATGACACTTAGAATATTGTGAATACTAATCCAGCTAATCATTAATGTCTTACCACATGTTTAACCATTAAGAATGCTCCGAATGACTGCCAATATCTTTGAATGTAAATATGACCCACAATGATGTAATACAGAACCCTTAGACTAAATCCGAATGAATATATCAATTCAAAGATGTTGTACACATGGCAATTTCAATGAATAATGTAAATAAATAATTTCTGTCGAATTATATATACATATAACTGGAAATGCTGTAACAGATGGAAAATGATATGAACAAAGAATTAACGTTTTCTAAGCAAATCCTATTGAGCACATAATATCAACTTAACTAGATAAAGACATTCAAAATGGAAATTTCAATTTAGATGTAAACAAGTTTGCGTCTAGAATGTTCTAATCTTAAATGTTATGTAAACAGACTAATTACAAACTTATAATTATACATTATGTTGCATTATCTACCTTGCAGTTTATAAAATAGTCAATCACAATGTTTAAATATAAGTTGAATTATATATGTATGCATACCATATAGATATATGTATATGTATGTATGTATATAGCTGAAATAAGAACGCCCTTTAGTTGCAATTGAAAAGTACTTCCGTGTGATTCATCTGAAGAACCAGGGGCCACGGAAACGAAGTTCACCTTGAAATATACGTTGTTTATATACATAATGAACTTTAGCAGACACATGCCAATCAAATTTCCGCCCTCTTTACACTACGCATTGACATATTGGAACATACGGCATAGCATTAAAGAAACAGAACAATGACATTTCAAGTAGGATCAAAACGTAGCAACATGACTTGTATATGGGCTGTTTGTAATGTTTTGAAACGTTTGTACATCTATTTGGTATGGTAACATTGCATTTCTTGTATAGTTATTGTTTGCTATCGCTTTCGATCTTTGAAAGGTTTGAGATAAAAAAAGGTTTACAGTTTTATATTCCATAGCTTAGTTATATGCCAACATATAAAAGATTATATTGGTTCCATCGTTCCTCTGTCTAGATGTTTAGGTATTTGATTTGGGATACTAAGCATATATTCAATGTTGAGTGGACATATTTAGATTGATTCTTAACAGTCACACTAATACAAAGTTGTAATAAGAGCGGATATTGTTCACTGCATTGGTTGGGTACATTTGGCTGAAACTTACTGAGAGGACAGGTAATATACGTCCAATTAATTTAGTCACCTAAAGGAGGTGCATGAAACGAACATATAAATCCCTATGATAGTTTAATGCGTACATATATGTATACTGAAATACTAGATGCAATCATGTCATCTTTCTCCATAGGTGGCCGCTTGAAACAAACCAGTCAAGCATTTGTACAAAGTGTTAACGGTTGAATCTTAATACCCTATGAATCACATGCATAATCATATTGTGTCATGTATAACGTATCTTAATTAACACAGCACATGAAACGTGCCATTAAGTATACATAGTGAAACAGATGGTGTCTTTCCAGAATAGAAATGTAATTAAACAGAGTCTGATGTATACCTATATTAGGTATAGGACATGAAATTGAAATACCAGTTTTTGCAAGTAAATCAAGCTATTTTTCAATGGAGATGCATTCAAGAAAAATAAAAATTCAGTCTCAACTGTCTCTGTGAAGCAGAGTGGTGTACGTTTATGGCGTGAAAGGAGTGGGGGTTGGACAATTCCCAAAATGCATTTTTTTTTCATTTTTTAGAAAAATATGGTCCTACTTAATTTCATGAAAATGAACAGAGTCTACAACTCTGGATTGTACCAGAAAACATGTTTATTGCTAAAGTTTTAATTAGGAAAAACAATAAAAGTTATACCAAATCACACGTGTCGTCCGCTTGCTGAGGAATGTGTGTATCCTTTTCCCGACCCCATATTTATTGTCGTGAAATCTAACACAACTGTTTTATATTTGTGACAACTGTTTCATGTTTATATAAATTATTTCAACAGAAGAAAAAACAATACTGCCATGCTTAATAAATTCTACAAAATTGGAAATTTGTGAAACAACCCGATATCAGTGTTTACATCATTCTTTGTCATTATTTTGAATATAGCTTTCTAGGACAAAATTCGTACAGATATAATCTTGCTGTGAAACCGTTCATTTAAACAAGTTTTGATACATAATTTGAAGAGAAGATATAAACACTATTTTTGCTTATGTAAATGAAAATCAATATAGATATATTTATGAAATAACTAATACACTAATGCCGTTGACCGACAATGGGGTCAATGCGCTAAATATTTAAGGGATAATTCAGCCTACGCACCAGTCACTGCAGATATGGCTGAAACGACCAGATAGGACTCGTGAATTGAGACTTCGTACGGTGAATAAAGGTTACTCAGAAATATGAAATACACATGCATCTATTCCAAATGGTTGGAAGCTTAAGACCTACCGTGTTTATTAGTATTACCTCCTCTTAATGTATCAAAATAAAACTTTTAAAATTTTCAACGACTCGCAAAATACTTATTGTTTCTTCCATGGGCCGCTTAATACCATAAACAAGTATCCGGATATGTATTCTGTTGGGTTCCAATGATTTTACATTCAAACGATCCAAATTTATCTCAATATATGCCGTAACAGCAGACCACTGTTCTGGAACCAAAGCGTCATCAAAAAACGGGAAGCCAGAAATGGTTATTTCCCCTGTTAGTCCTTTACGTACCTATATTAATACCTAAACCGAAACATGCTTTGCGTGTTTGAGACTTAACTCTAAAGTTCTTGTCACTACAAATTTAACACTATGAATAAATAAATACAACTCATGATTATTATGATTCAATAGGTAAGTATAAATTCAATAGGTGGAGTATGAATTCAATGGGTGGAGTATGAATTGAATGGGTGGAGTATGAATTGAATGGGTGGAGTATGAATTCAATGGGTGGAGTATGAATTCAATGGGTGGAGTATGAATTCAATGGGTGGAGTATGAATTCAATGGGTGGAGTATGAATTCAATGGGTGGAGTACAATATCAATTGATTGGTGTATACATATTAGTCTCAGTTGATGTGTGTTTCCTGAACAATATAAATAACATCAAAAGTCACTTAATTTATGATTAGTTTTTATTCGAAATGTTATAAATAATTTTCATGGTGGCTTAGATAGACATGATGTTCGCACGCAGTATACAACAAGTGGAATATACAGGTTATATATCAGAATTGAAACGAAACAGTTCATGTAATACAATATATGCACTGATGTACTGTGTCGTTCCACGTGAAATATATGGAGCAGATATCTTCGAATATTCATTTTGATCGTGATTTGAAACCTATTCTAGAGAAACAGACAAATGTGACGCAACACACGGTCAATAGTTAATAAGGTTCTAAATATAAATAACACAAATATAACTGTAAGTTATACAGTAAGATAAATTATGCGGCTATTAGATAGGTTTAACAAACATCTGTTCATACCTAAATTCCTATTCATTTTGCGGTGACTTATAATTTGAAAGCTATAGAAGCATCAGAGAACACATATGCATTTTTTTATGCTCATTTTTTTATAGGGAAATTATGTCTATAATACGATATTGTAAAACTATCATATGTAGACAGTATATTGCCGAGCTAACGTATGTCCATGATTGAATATTATATTTTAAAATAATGTTGATTTGAAATCATGCTTACTTTGATTTGAGTTCAAGACCTGTTTTCGCGATGAAACAAACTCTGGTCAACCTAATAGTTTTGCCCGATAGTTTGATGAAATTTGAGTAAACAAATTTGCTTTTTCCTTGCATTCAATCTTGACGCGAACATGAACCTTGGGGTTTAAGGTGTTTTAATAAAGGCTGTGAAAAACAAAATTATTTATCAATGTTTTAATGCCTATATAGAGGAATCAGTCTCTTAGTTGGGTTCAATTATCAGTTGAGATTATTTTTTTATTTAAATAATTCATTGTAAACGATAAATTACTCATTGTACCATTTCGACTAAATCAATATTTTTGGATATATGAGTTCATTAAAAGAATATTACAGCACCCAACAGTTATAGAACATTATAATATAGTAAAAATTCGAACATTATTCTTTCACAATCGACATCTCATATAATCTCTCCATTATAATATCAATGCCAAAGTACATATACATCGAATAATATTTTCGATAAGAATCTGAAACGTCCATACTAGTCTCCTATGTGTACTCCAATGTGGTAACATCATACGCATTAGCAAATATATTAGTGTAAAGTGCCAATAACAGCAGTAATCGTTTACATGCAGAAAGTAATTGAGAAGAATTGACAATAATGAATTACCTTGCCAGGTAACTTGATTTAAATGGTGATGATGACAAACATTTAATACGTAAGCCAATTACAGTCGATGATTGAATAATTAAGGGTATAATGTGTTGCTATCTAGTACTTGAATACTTTGCATCAATCAATGCTTGGTATACTTCTATTCATTGTGACGTAATACTCGAACTCATACAAATTAGCATGAGCAGATTCAGTTTGATCCTACACTTATTGCCATTGTAAAATGTTTGATTGTTTGTTTGTGCTTGTATGAAAGTTCCTAAAATGTCGATCCCAAATGACAGGAAAAGTGTGCTCTTTACCTTTCGGGGTCGATTGACTAAGATTTTTAATAAGGAGATAGTAAAATGGGTCTAAGAGGCTATTAAGGTGGCGCACATAGTCGAGTGCGATAAGGGACAAACTGATTAATAAAAATTGTATCAACATTTATTCTGAGTGTCTCAATCGGAATACATAAGTGCCTAATCATGGCTATATGAACTTTATGTTAATTGGTTTAGAATTTTGGTTCAAAATATATTACAAGGATTCGGAGGAAGATAACGAGCGAATGACTTACGTTAAACATGTACTTGTTTGGCACTGAATAAACTTCTTAATTACTGTAATGTAACAGATACATCCGAAGGATGGGCATCATTTTAATACGCATGTGCTGTCACTATGCCTGTGGTCAAGAAAGAAAAACATCTTTCCGCATCAGATTTCTCGAATACCCAATATAGAACATTTTATTTATTCGCTGATTTGTTGATGTGACCAAGAAGGAGGGGAATTTACGAAGAGATGTTCGTGGTGAATACGTTACCGCCCATCACGTAATGCAGTGATTTCAATAAAAAGACATTTTTTGCTTCTCTTCCTTGTAAACTTTGATAGTGCGAGAGCGGGACAAGGTAAGTCTAATTGTGTTACTATCCACATTGGTAACATGAGTTACTGTATATACATTAGGCATGTTTATTATGGTACAAGTTTATTTACTGTCGTTACTGTCTTTCTTTCAGCTATGTGCATTTTTTGTACGTCGCTTTAAACGAATATACTTCTTATTGTTACGATGAGTTAAATACAAACATCGTCATGAATAAAGCTGTATCTGCTTAAACAGTTATAATATGAAAGTATTATATCACGCCCAGTATAAGGACACAATGTGAGACTCATATTGAACAGTTAAATCCAGTAAAAACCTTAAATATATTGCAGTCATTTGGCTCATCTAAACTGATATTAATTTTCCATTTCAGAGTAGGATACACGAACAAACTAATATTGTACTGCCTTACGTTACTTTTCCTGCTTTTAATTTGTTTCACACGTATATCATATAAGTAAATTTAGGTATAGTAAATTTTATTCTTTGACTAGCTCTATGCTTTCGAAATAATATGACGTTCGGCCATCATTTGTGTTCCGTACAGCAATAAAAGAAACAAACGTGTCATCATTGGATCATAAAAATTGAATAATCTTAACTTTGATGTCAAATTTCTTCTAATCAAATTTCCTCAGGGTGAGCAAATTGATGATTTATTCTTTGCGTACGACAGAGTAGCATATTTTTATAAGGCTACAAAGTAAGCAGAAGTGCGACATGTGGCTATAGTTG